>CM056385.1:58191539-58387306 GCA_029718625.1 Synaphobranchus kaupii
CTCCCTCTCTCCCTCTACTCCCTCTCCCTCTCTCCCCACTCTCCCTCTCTCTCTCCTCCCTCTCTCCCCTCTCCCTCTCTCCTCCTCCCCTCCTCTCTCCCCTCCCTCTCCACTCCCTCTCTCCCCTCTCTCTCCCTCTCCCCTCCCTCCCTCGTCCCCTCTCCCTCTCCCCCCTCCCTCTCCCTCTCCTTCCTCTCCTCTCCCCTCTCTCCCCCTCCCTCTCCCCCTCCCGCTCCCTCTCTCCCACTCTCCCTCCCTCTCTCCCTCCTCTCCCCTCTCTCCCCTCTCCTCTCCCCCTCCTCTCCTCTCCCCCTCCTCTCCCCTCCCTCTCCCTCTCTCCCTCTCCTGCCCCTTCCCTCTCCCTCCCTCCCTACCTCGCCCCCTCCCTCTACCTCTCCCCCCTCCCTCTCTCCACTCTCCCTCGTCCCCCCTGCCCTCTCTCCCCGATCCCTCTCTCCCACTCTCCCTCTCTCCCCTCCCTCTCTCCCACTCTCACTCTCTCCCTCTCCCTCCTCTCTCCCTCTCCCCCTTCCCCCTCCCTCTCCCTCTCTCCCCTCCCTCTCTCCCCTCCCCTCTCCCCCTCGCCTCTCCCCCCTCCCTCTCTCCCTCTCCCCCCTCCCTGTCTCTCCCCGCTCCCTCTCTCCCTCTCCCTCCTCCCCTCCCTCTCCCTCCTCTCTCCCCTCCTCTCCCTCCTCTCTACCTCTCCCCCCTACCTCTCCCTCCTCCCACCTCCTCCTCTCCCCTCCTCTCCCTCTCCCTCCCTCTCCCCCGATCCCTCTCTCCCACTCTCCCCTCTCTCCCCTCTCCCTCTCCCTCTCCCCTCTCCCTCTCCTCCTCCTCCCCCCTCCTCCCTCTCCCTCTCCCTCTCCCTCTCCCCCTCCCTCTCTCCCCTCCCCTCCCCTCTCCCCCCTCCCGCTCTCCCCTCCCCCCCTCCCTCTCTCCCCTCCCTCTCTCCCGCTCCTCTCCTCCTCTCTCCCCTCTCCCCCTCCTCTCCCCCCTCCCTCTCTCCCTCTCCCTCTCCTCCCTCTCTCCCCACTCTCCCCTCTCTCCCCTCCCTCTCCCTCTCTCTCCCACTCTCCCCTCTCTCCCCCCTCCTCTCTCTCCCCGCTCCCTCTCTCCCTCTCCCCCTCCCTCTCCCTCTCTCCCACTCTCCCTCTCTCCCCCTCCCTCTCTCCCACTCTCCCTCTCTCCCACTCTCCCTCTCCTCCTCCCTCTCCCCTCCCTTTATCTTTAAATGAGGATATATTACTTTTCACAAACAAATATATTAATACATATGTGAAACATGCTGCATTATAAATTAATGTGTAAATGTGTGCATTGTTTACATTCACTGAACTAATCCTGAATTTACAGACCAGCATCTCATATTTATGTTTCTGATGTATTGCTCATGTTCTGTAGCTATCAGAATGTTCATTCTTTTTTATTCTAAGTGTCACTGGAGTTTACCATGTGATTGGCTCATCTCACACGGCGGTTTACATGTAATTGGCTGTTAGTTTATAGTGAGTTTTCCTTGGTGCTTTTTGTTTGGAGCAAGATAGGCACAGAGTGGCCAGTTAATCAAACTTGTTTGGTTTTCCATCGGCCCACTACTTTATTATTTTGCCTTTATCATTTTGAGGTAATCCTGGGTGGGGATTAAGTCCCTGGTGGGGGTACGCACTTCAAGGCTTTTGGTCTCCTGTGTGTTGTGTGTGTATGTCGAGGCTTGAGGGGCCACAGGGTGGAGTATTACTTAAAGTTCCTCTTTGCACTTGTGAGTCTTTAGTTTGAATGTAACCTCTTTCGTCCTATTGGTGGATTAGTTCCAGTTTCCATTCCTACACTTTTTGGAACTTGCATTGTGGGAAGGTGATCCTTTAGTGTTCCTTTTTGCAGGTTCATGTTTTTCGAAGCTTTAGTTGAGAGTATTTAGTGTATGCCACGATGTAGTGAATGTAGCTGTGTGCTACTTTTTATTTTGTGAAGGATACATCTTGCTGTGGCTAGCTATTGTGCCCTCTGGAGCTTGTGTGTGCCCTCTGGTAGTTTTTGTGCCCACTGGTAGTCTTTCATATGCCCTCGTAGTCTTTTCTGACTCCAGACAGGACTGTGTGTGACTCCAGGCAAGACTTTCTGTGACTCTGGGCGGGGTTTTGTGTGACTCTGGGAGGCTTGGATACTTGTGTTCCAGCATTTTAATGTATTAAAGCATTATTTGGGGTCATTTTAAGTATGGCCATGGGCTTGGTTCATTGTTTTCCTGTTGTGCATACAAACTGGTAAGGTGCACTGTGTGTTTACTGGGGTATAACCTGAAGATATGCACAAGTCGGAGGGACAACGTACTGGCAGATGCCCTCTCAGTTGTAAGTTGTGTCCTATTGTAGAGCTTAAATTTTATTCCTGTAATTGTAGTTGCCTTGATAGGCATCCATCTTAAGGAGGTGGTGTTATGTCCTTGACCAGCTTGTCTAACTTCAGGTGTGTTTATGTGGGTGTGATTATTTCTCAGAGACACCTGGTTGAGGCTCCATAAAAGAGGTCATTTACAATATAAAATACCTGAAACGATTTGCATCTTGAATCCAAGTCAAATGTAAATAAAAAGATGTTTAAAAGTCGAAGTCTCTCTCTCTCTCTGGAGCGAGTGCACGTGTGAGGGTGGCGGTGCTTGGGGTTTTCTGCTCTTTTTCTCTTTCCTTGTTCTTTATCTTTTCTCACTCTTCTTCTGGTCATTCTTTTTCTTTTCTTTTTATTGCACTGGTTTTATTGTTTTTAAGTTCGTCCACAAAAACTCTGGAGCTTTCTTTCCGTGTAGCTCGCGGAGAAAGCTCCTATCTGATCAATGCAGCACTGATAGTTTATGTTGCTTTGGGTGTGGTGACATTGGCCATAAGAGGGTTTACGTGTCCGCATAAGAAAAAAGAGAGAGAAAATAGCCGATCGACTGAATCAGGGCCGAGACGGAGCGAAAACATGCCGGACGTAGAGTGTACTGTGGTTGTAATGGAGGAAACCCCTTTCGGAGATACTATGGAGTCGGTAGACCCGGGTGAAGGACCTTCCTCCCGCAGTAGATAAGTACAGAATCGCCAGGCTTGTGCAAAAGGGTGACGGTGAGAGGCAACATAGTTTGGTAAACGCAGAAGGACAGGGGAGAAGAGGATAGGTGGTCCGATGACTCCAGTGTTTCCCCTACCATTATCTTGGCCGGGCGGCCCGCCTGGCCAAACTCACGTGCCGCCCGGCTTGGACAAGAGGGAAAATAAATAATTTTAATAAAAATTAAAAAGAAATTCAAATTATATTATTCTTTTTTTTTTATATAATCTTTTTTCTTTTTTTTAATGTAGCTGCAATATTTCCCTTACCACAGAATGCTGCAATGATCAAAATAGCATCTGGAAAAACCCTTGCCAAACAGCTTCGGTTTCCCGTTAGGCCTAATAAAAATTTTCAATGGCAGCGCTGATATTATGAGGGTGTAATTATAGTTTCCGCCTCTACGCAAAATGGCGCACTTTCGTCCGTTTCGCTATCTGACCAGAACTCTTACATTTTAGTGTAGAGTAAAAGCTAATACTGCACAGTCGCGGATCTATGGGTGGGCCTGGGTGGCCCAGGCCCGTCCAGATTGACAGCTTGCCCACCCATTCAGATTCATAATTACCTTAAATATGAATTGTTTTGTCTTGGGGAATCGTTATGTATTAATAATCTCTAAAAAGTGTGGAGATGCCATAGAAACCAACTGGAGAAAACGCTGGATGTGATTGTTTGTCTCCATCGGCCCGTTGCTATGTTCGTTACTATGTGATGACACGGCACTTTCATAGCAGAAGTTTCTCTTACGTTTGTTTAGGCTACATTACGAACTCGCGCGCCAATTCTGTCTGAGTTTCATGTAGCAGTAGCAGCCTAGTATGAGCCAACTATGGCTAAACAGCTATCATTGACCAATTTTCTTAAAAAACCACGTCTGGAAGTGGAAGTTGAAAAAGTTTGGACCAGGACTTGTCCAACGAAGAGGAATCGCACTCGCAGGATCGTCATGAGACGTTTGCGGGCCCTGGCAATGAAGGAGAAACGGCCACAGCAACGACATCCCGTGAGTGTCATGCTAGCCTGCATGCTAACCGTGGACATGCAGGCTCCACAGCCCCCTCCACTCCTGAAGGGACCTTAAGGTAGTCCTATACGGGTTCATTTTTTAAAAATTTACTCTGGGGCCCGCTGTGGCATGGTTATGATTGCAGCCTCTGTGAGCGAGGCAGGGAGTTCTGTGACAAATTGTAAGTTATTGTATATTGGTTGTTTAATTTGTGATGTTTCTCTGGGGACCCGCCGTGGCATGGATGACTGCAGCCTCTGCTCTGTGAGCGAGGCTGAGTTCTGAATTGTGACAAACTCTAGGCGATTTGGTTATTTAATTTGTGGTTGTATTCCTGTCAGTGCACTAATGAGGGTTATGCAATATTTGTTATTATCGCACCTGTTCGGTAGCTAGCTAGCCATTCATCTGGCTGGCTCATAGATAGGGCCTATGTGATCTCTGGTGATGTATTTTGGTAACAGTCGTGGCTGTATTATTGTTAACACTAGAAGCGCCATCGCCGATGCCAATGGCGTTGTGATTTTAAAATTATAATTATTACAGCAGTGTAAATGCCACGATCAACTCTTGACGTTTCCTAATCATCTATGCTACGACTGCCTGCAACTGCAGAGATTATTTCATTTTCATTTTTCAAATAAGCAACATAATTCATTTTTCTGCGTGACCAAAATCAAACTCCTATTTTCAGAAGTGGAAAGCGCCGCTTCTGTTTCTGTTACTTTTGTTTGAAACAATTCTGTTACATTTGTTGCTAAAATTAAGTGCTGCCTGGCTGAATACAGATTTGGATACAAACTTTCATCTTTCATTGTCATTTGCTTCATAGTGTGTGTCTTTAGAGATACACACACACTTCTCGTTCTTTCTTTTTTATTATTATTATTAATATTATTATACTTTATTTAATTTTTAATTTATAATTTTTTTCCAGTTTATAGTTACTTGTTTTTAAATAAATTTTGTGAAGTCTGTATAATATAGGTAGAGGCCTCGTATAAGCCCTTTTGGGTTTCTTGCCTACCTTGCACCTCTCTTTTTGTTGTTATTTTCTTTATCTCTTTGCTTTTTTGTGTTATCATTGTGCAAAATAAAAATCAAATCAATTGTTGGGGTCCCCACATTGTATTGTAAATATCTAAGCCTGTTGAAGAAAACGTGCGGTGATGAGCTTCACTCAGGCCTACCCAGATTTTTCCAGGCCTACCCATCAGCCACTTTCTGTATCCGCCACTGATACTGCAGAGGCAGGAGTTTGATTCTACCTGTTTTTAAGGACTGATTATGGATCAGCACTATGGAGGAGTCTCAAAAACAGCTCTACAGCGCTGAAAAGATAGCTGATCCAGAAACAGTCCTTAAAAACCGGTAGAAACAAACTCCTTGTCCTGGGTTTAAGTTGTATAGTTCTGAATATCATTTGTGAAGCTAAGGGGGTTTATTGTACAGTCAAGCCGGAAAGTCTCCCCACCCCTTTCACCTTCTCCACGTTACAGACTTATACTACAATAGATTGAGTTCATTTTTTGCCTCAAACATCTACACACAATAGCCAATAATGACGAAGTGAAAACAGGTTTTTAGAAAATATGCAATTTTATTTTACTGACAAAAATAGGTTATTTAGGGGTTACATATCTGTACACACCCTTAGCCTAATACTTGGTTGCTGCACCTTTGGCAGCAATTACAGCTTCAAGACATCTTGGGAAAGAAGCTACGAGCTTGGCACACTTGTTTCTGGACATTTTTGCCCATTCCTCTTGGCATATCCTTGCAAGCTCCGTCAGGTTGGAAGGGGGGCGTCGGTACACAGCCATTTTCAGCTCTTTCCACAGATGTTCAATTGGATTCAGGTCTGGGCTCTGGCTGGGCCACTCAAGGACATGCACAGACTTTCTCCGAAGCCACTTCTTTGTTCTCTTGGCTGTGTGCTTCGGGTCGTTGTCATGTTGGAAGGTAAACCTTCGCCCCAGTCTGAGGTCCAGAGCGCTCTAGAGCAGGTTTTCTTCAAGGATCTCGGTGTACTTAGCTGCATTCATCTTTCCCTCTATCAGGACTAGTCGCCCCCGTTCCCGCTGCTGAAAAACATCCCCACATCATGATGCTGCCACCGCCATGCTTCACTGTAGGGATGGTATTAGCCAGGTGATGAGCGGTGCCTGGTTTCCTTCAGATGTGACGCTTGGTATTCAGGCCAAAAAGTTCCATTTTGGTTTCATCAGACCAGAGAATCTTGATTCTCATGGTTTGAGAGTCCTCTAGGTGCCTTTTGGCAAACTCCAAGCAGGCTGTGATGTGCCTTTTACTGAGGGGCTTCCGTCTGGCCACTACCATAAAGGCCTGATTGGTGGAGTGCTGCCTGGATGGTTGATCTTCTGAAAGGTTCTCCCATCTCCACAAGGATACGCTGGAGCTCTGTCAGAGTGACCCTCGGGTTCCTGCTCACCTCCCTGGCCAAGGCCCGTCTTCCCCGATTGCTCAGTTTGGCCGGGCGGCCAGGTCTAGGAAGATTCTTGGTGGTTCCAAACTTCTTCCATTTATGAATGATGGTGGCCACTGTGCTCTTTGGGACCTGTAAAGCTGCAGAGATTTTTCCGTACCCTTCTCCAGAGGTGCGTTCAAATTCAGCGAACAAGGCGAACGTTTGCGAACGTTTGCAAACTATTTCAAACTTTTTTCCGTTAGCTTTGTGTTTGCCGCGAACGTTTGCAAACATAAGCGAACGGTCTGAAAAGGTAGTTTGCGGCAAACAAAAATGGACGCTGGACTAAGTGTTACCATATTAATATAATAATAATAATAATAATAATAATAATAGTAATGTTACCTAGCTCAAACAGTCAAGTATCAACAGTCACGTTAGCTAGCGATATCAGAAAAAGGCATTAACGTTAGCTACGTCGAAATAGCTAGCTAGCTAACATTATTATTATTTATTTATTATTATATATACTTTTTCTGTAAATGTTAGGAGACAACGAAACCACTCAGCAAGTGTCAAGAGGAGTGAGTGCGACACTTCAAATGCTCTAAGTAAGTAAGCAAGCTAACGTTACAGTATCCAACAACGTTAACGTTACCTGTCATTAACTAGCGAACGTTAGCTAAGTTAAGATAATGTTACCGAACTTCAGTTATCAATGTTACAGTAACTATTGATATCGCTAGCTAACGTGACTGTTGATACTTGACTGTTAGAGCTAGGTAACATTAGCTATCTAACGTCACTGTAGATAGCATTTGCTAAGTTAGTTTTGTCAACAGACTTCTTTTTTGACGTCTTTCATCAATGATGACAGAAGCGGCTGCGAGTACAAACTGAAGCTCTCTTCTTGTCGCCATGTCTGTTTATGTTTAATGCAAACAATTTGGAACGTTCTTAAAAAGCTGTTCAAATTTAACCGTTCAAAGAAAACATGTTTGCCACGAACGTTCGCCTTGTTCGCTGAATTTGAACGCACCTCAGATCTATGCCTTGACGCAATCCTGTTTCTGAGGTCTGCAGATAATTCCTTTGACCCCATGGCTTGGAGTTTGCTCTGACATGCACTGTCAACTGTGGGACCTTATATAGGCAGGTGTTGGCAATCCCCAATCATGTCCAATCAATTGAATTTATCACAGGTGGACTCCAATTAAGTTGTAGAAACATCTCAAGCAGTATCAGTGGAAACAAAATGCACCTCAGCTCACTTTTGGGTGTCATATCAAAGGGTGTGCACACTTGTGTACATATGATATTTTACATTTAGATTTTTTATAAATTAGCATGTCTAAAAACCTGTTTTCACTTTGTCATTATGGGCTATTTTGTGTAGAATTTTGAGACAAAAAATTAACTCAATCTATTGTAGAATATGTCTGTAACGTAATAAAACGGGGAGAAGGTGAAAGGGGTGGGGAGACTTTCCGGCTTGACTGTATAAGTTCTGTTTTAAGTTTATTAATATTATAAATAAATAATATTTATTTACCATAAGCCTTTGTGAGCAAATGCTATTTTAGCTCAGAATGGAGAAATGCACCACTTTGTTACCAACACCCTCCCCATGTGTGCGATGACTCTCCATACCCCCGACCTGCGCGGTGATACTACCTCGGCCCCGCACGCGCGTTTGATGACACCGTGTACGCGCAACAACACTGGTAGTTTCGAGGGGCCTACCACCCGGCCTGAAAAAAAATCTAGGGGAAACACTGGACTCCGATATCTCTTTTAGCCAAATGAACGATCACGGGACACTATATTCTGTAGAACAAATTAACAATTTTCTTGACAAAACTAAAGGGAAATCAGTAGACTTTTTTTTCCCCCCGATCTTGATATGTTTGTGCTTTTCGGCCATAAAGGCACAGAAAAGCATTGGTTATGATGTTCTTGATAGGCAAAAACGTTTCCATCTAAAGAAACATTTAACTTGAATTTGAGAGGAGAAAAGTGTAAAAAACACTGGAAGGGTTAGATCGTTTAAAAACAAGAATAAATGCACATGGCTATATTTCTAGTTTTCTGCTTTCTTTTCCATCTGTTTTTCCGTCTTTCCCCCTCTCACTATCAGTCTATGGAAGTTTTACGGATAGGATCTTTAAACATAAACGGGGCAAGGGTTAAAGGCAAACAGGCCATATTGTTAGAGTTTATTAAAATGAAACGCATGTAACTTTTTTACAAGAGACACATAGTGACAAAAATAATGAAGCAGAGTCGGGGTTATGGTGGGATGGGGAATATGCCATCAGTCATGGCTCAAATGTAAGCGCAGGGGTTTTACTCCAAATGCAAATGTCAATATATTATCAAGACTAGAAGTCGAGAAAGGCCGTATTCTGATCGTTAGGGTGGAAATAAAGGAAAACCACGGCACGTTTGTTAACATATATGCCCCTAATAGAGGGGGGGATCGGGTTAGTCTTATAAACAAATTAAAAGCTGATTTAAATAACATTGATAGTGAAGACATTTTGGTGGTGGTGGGGGATTGGAATTGCACCCTTGATTTTACTATGGATAGAATTGTTGAAGAGCCTTATCCACTTAATCCACACCTGTTTTAGCTGGGATTACAACTCAATTTGATTTATCTGATATGTGGAGGGAGAGAAACCCAGGTGTAAAGCTCTACACCTGGACAAAGGTATTGAGTGAAAGAGCAGCACGTTTAGACCGAATATATTTGAGCAAGGCAGTGATCAGCAGTCTTATAGCTACACATTCGTTTCCAACCAGTTTTTCAGACCATCATTTTGTTACTGTAAACCTGACAGTCTTGCACACTATGCCACGGAGTTCCTATTGGAAGTTTAATTCTCAGCTTATACAGGATACTGTTTTTTGTGAGAATTTTAAACTTTGCTGGAGAAATTGGAGTGAGCAGAAGGGCGAATATGAAAACGAATTACTGCAGCTGCCCGGCTTGTGTCCAACCTCCAGAAATTTTCCCATGTAACCCCCCTGCTGAGGTCACTCCACTGGCTGCCAGTTGCACCCAGGATCAGGTTCAAAGTTCTGACCCTGGCCTACACTGCAGCCAATAGGACAGGCCCCGCCTAACTGCAGGACTTAATCCAGAACTATGTTCCTGCTCGACCACTTCGCTCTTCTATAGCAGGGCGACTCACACTTCCCCCCCTCAGTGTCAATGGCTCTCGCTCGTCCCGACTGCGGAGAGGAATTATGACGTGGGGAACCGGGAACTCCTCACCGTCAAACTGGCACTGGAGGAGTGGAGGCATTGGCTGGAGGGGTCCGAGAAACCCTTTGTAGTCTGGACAGACCACAAGAACTTGGGGTACCTCCAGACAGCTAAAAGACTGAACTCACGCCAAGCCAGATGGGCGCTATTCTTTGGAAGGTTCAACTTCACACTCACCTACCACCCGGGTTCCAAGAACGTTAAGCCAGATGCCCTGTCCCGACAATTCAACACCTGCTCCAAGCGAGAGACGCCTGAGAACATCCTCCCTGTTTCCTGCACTGTCACTTCTGTAACCTGGAAGATTGAGACGGTGATCCAGAGGGCTCTTCGTGAGGAGCCCGATCCCAGGTCCAACCCCGGCACATGCCTTTACGTCCCCTCAGCTGCTCGGACACAGGTGCTTCAGTGGGCTCATTCGTCTCTCCTGTCCTGCCATCCCGGCTTTACCCGTACCTTGGCGGTGCTGAAGCGTAAGTTCTGGTGGAGCTCCATGATACCTAACACCAGGCGCTTCATCAGGGCTTGCACCACCTGCTCCAGAAGCAAGGCCTCCCACCAGGCTCCAGCTGGACTGCTCCAACCTCTGCCTGTGCCCAGCCGACCCTGGAGCCACATCGGGGTGGATTTCGTTACCGGACTTCCCCCTTCCGAAGGTAACACCACCATCCTCGCCGTCGTGGACAGGTTCAGCAAGGTGGCCCACTTCATCCCCCTGCCCGGACTACCCACCGCCTAAGAGACCGCTGAGGTGCTAGTCAAAGAGGTGTTCCGCATCCATGGCATCCCCGCGGACATCGTACCTGACCGAGGGCCTCAATTCATCTCACAGGTTTGGAAAGCCTTCTGCCTGGCCCTCGGTGCCACTGCTAGCCTCTCATCTGGCTACCACCCCCAGTCCAATGGGCAAACCGTGAGGGCCAACCAGGATTTGGGAGCCGCTCTACGTTGCGTTTCGGCCCAGAACCCGGCTTCATGGAGCAAGATGCTCACCTGGGTGGAATATGCGCACAACGCCCTTCCCTGCGCTGCCACCGGAAAGTCTCCATTTGAGATCGCCCTTGGCTACCAACCTCCACTGTTTCCCGACCAGGAAGCCGAGATCGCTGTTCCCCCCCTCGCCACCCACATGAGACGCTGTGTTAAGATTTGGAGGGACGCCAGGGCCGTGCTGTTATGCACGGCAGACCACAATCGACGCTTCGCTGATCGCCACTGCACACCAGCCCCAGTTTACAAGTCAGGTGATTCCGTTTGGCTTTCCACTAAGGACATTCCCCTTCAGTCTACTTCACACAAACTGCAACCCTGTTTCATTTGCCCCTTCAAGATTCTCTCCATCATCAACCCTGCATCTGTTAAGCTGTCACTCCCTGCTTCCCTCAAGATCCACCCCACGTTCCATGTTTCCTGTATCAAACCCGTATCTTCTCACCCCCCACCCCCTCCTCCCCGCATCATTGATAACCATCCAGCATACACTGTCAAGAAACTGTTGAACATTCGTAAGAGGGGTCATGGTTGCCAGTACCTGGTTGACTGGGAGGGTTACGGCCCAGAGGAGCGTTCCTGGATCGCTCCCAGTCTTATTATTGATAAGTCATTGATCAAGGACTTTCACCGTGACCACCCTGAGAAACTCATGAGACCGCCAGGAGTCAGTCGTTAAGGGGGGGTCCTGTCACGATTCCATTACTCACGCATAGCCTACATAGCGCTGTCTATAAGTTCTTAATTCCAATTTGCAAAAACTAGACCTGCCTTTAAAAGTCTTGATATCAAAATGTGGCCAAGTTACAACTAACAATATTGCCTATCGTAGCTCACACTAAATAAACTAGCTCTATTCCAAAGCAATGCTATCCAAACTTTCCTAAATTATTTAATGCAACTTGGCTCTGTGTTTCTTCATCTTACCATCTCAAGAGAATGTGGTCAATGAAACTATATGTGCCACGTCAAACTGCAAAATGAAAATAATTTATAGTGGAAATACTCTGATTCAGATGTGTTGCACTTAGAAATTAAACAGAAAAATTACTACACTATAGGGCATTTTTGAACAATTGTCTGCATCCACTATGAAAAGCACAGAATGAATAAAATGTATTATTATTATTATTATTATGTATTTATTTATTTATTTGGATTTCTATCAAAACCTGTGTGGTCCTACAGAGCATAGATATCCTTGTGTTCACAAAATTTTGTTTGCAAATATCATAAATACTATTATGTTAAGAAAACTGGTACTATTACTTATTTGCCACCATCTGACCCACAAACATGTCTGAATATGTTTGTAAAAATGCTATATGTGCGCTATTTGTAAAAATATTATTCATTTTTATCTGCATTTATTTATTCATCACCCCTTTCTCTATTGTACATGATGTTTCTTCATATAAATGTCTGTTTGTGAATTGTAAAGAATTCTGTAGCAGCAGTTAACATTTTAAAACCTGTACATTTTCTAAAGTAAACTTGCCAACAAAGTACAACCATATCCTTTCTGGAGTGTAATTATTTATCAACTGTTAAAAACATTCATTGATAGTATATGTTGTTCCATGAGGCACAATCTCTTCACATGCAAAGATGAAGAAACACAGGGCCAAGTTGCATTAAATAATTTAGGAAAGTTTGGATAGCATTGCTTTGGAATAGAGCTAGTTTATTTAGTGTGAGCTACGATAGGCAATATTGTTAGTTGTAACTTGGCCACATTTTGGTATCAAGACTTTTAAAGGCAGGCCTAGTTTTTGCAAATTGGAATTAAGAAATTATAGACAGCGCTATGTAGGCTATGCGTGAGTAACTTGACTTTTTTTACGTCGTAGATGTTTTTTATCTGATTGAGATGTACTGACTGTAGAACGGGTAATCAGGGTCTATGAGCAAGCTTCATCTAGGGGGGGTTGGCTTTTCTTTGCCAGTTCTCCCAGGTAATGTACAATGGGGGAGATCAGGTTTTAAATATTTGGGGGTTTACTTGGGCACAGAAGAATATAAAAAGAAGAATTGGGAGGGGCACAGTGGAAACAGTGTGCGCAAAGTTGTCTAAGTGGAAATGGTTGCTTCCTCAACTATCGTATAGGGGAAGAGTCCTGATCATTAATAATCTGGTCGCTGCCCCATTATGGCACAGATTCACTGTGTTGGACCCTCCAGTGAATCTGATTTAAGAAATACAGAAGACACTGCAGAATTTTTTCTGGTCTGGGCATCACTGGCTAAGGGCAGCAGTGCTCTATCTGCCAGTCAATGAGGGAGGCCAAGGACTAATTGACATCAAAAGCAGAGTGGCAGCGTTCCGCTTGCAGGCTGTCCAACGCCTGCTGTGTCATGAGCACCACAAATGGATGGACGTTGCCTTTGTCCTCTTGAACAGGGTAGGTCGGATGGGCCTCAACAGGCATTTGTTTTTAATGTCACTGAACAGAATGGACTTGGCAGGGCTCATTCCCTTTTACAGCACAGTCTAACATGTGTGGCAGCTTCTTGCTGTACCACGGGAAGATATCACTGCACCTGGTTATTGGACCCTCGAGGAGCCTTTGTTTTTGAATCCATTACTACACATTGGGACACTGGATTCACTAACAGTGTGGTCTGGCCTGGTGGAGGCAGGAATTTCAAAGCTTCGCCATCTGCGGACGGGAGATGGGTGGTTGACAGCAGGACAGGTGGCAGCCCTGGCAGGTTTCAAATCCATCCACACCTTTCAGACGATGCTGGAACAACTCTGCACTTCCCTGCCATTTTCAATGGACGACTACTTGAACAGTATAACTGGGAAGAACACTGAAGTTGAAGAGTTAACGTTTCTGGAGATAACTGTGGCAGTTGAGCTGGGGGTCTGGCATGAATGCGAGGGGATGATCCTTTCTTTTAAAACACCTGAAATTGGAGTTTTTAGTACAGTTGGAAAAAAGGCGCTTTACACTGTATGTGTAAAAGTTCTAAATCTCTGACTGCCCTGCGACCTGAAGGACTCAAAATGGTCTGTTTCTTTAGGGTCAGGTTCTTCCCTGAAAGGTAGCTAAAGGTCTATGTACAAAAGGCCCATTGAGAGAAGGACAGCAGACCTTCAATGGCATATTGTATACGGAGCGATAGCTACAAACAGATACAAGACACACCTGGATCCTTCTGTGGGGCAGGGATGTCCTTTGTGTGGAGACTCCGAAACAAATTTTAATATATTTTTAGGGTGTCCACGTATGCAAATGATTTTACAATCAGTAAAAGGGTGGTGTTTGGCAATTGGGGAGGTTGACAAATTCTTTGCAGTTTAGAGGGTGGATGGGTGCATTTGCAAACCTGATGAAGGTGAGGGTGTTACGGTTCCGAGTATGAACTGGACTCAAATGCACGACTCAAAACACAGGAAGTTCAATAACTCCAATAAATTATTGCTTCGACCAGAATTCCTCCTGAAACATAGGGAGAACAAGAATAGACAGACAATAAGGGAATGAGTTCAGCAGGGGATCAGCAGGAACGGGGAGGCCAGGGACTGGTGGTGGTGGCAGGGATCTGGACAGGCTGAGCAGAGGAGGAGCGGGGAGTGGGAGACAGGGCAGAGCAGAGTGGCAGGAACAGCTGCAGGTTAGCAGAGCTGGGGTCCGGCTGGACGTGCACACAGCAGCAGGTTGGCAGCAGCAGCAGCACAAGCAGGAGGCACGCACCGCCGCCGGATAGCAGAGCTGGAGCACCGGCTGCATGCACACACAGCAGCTGGTAGGCAGGAACAGCAGCACAAGCAGGATATACGAACAACTGCAGGCTGGTAGATTCAGAGCAGACAAAAGTTAGTACAGCGAGGCAGGACAGATTGAACAGCATGTTTGCGCTGTTCCTGGCGAGAGCCGATCAAAGCTAGACAGAGCTGGAAATGGCGAGTTAATGCAGAATGCAAGACAAGGCTTTTAAAGTTGGCAAGACAGGACTAGATACAATGTATCCCCGAGACAAGACCAGAGAGTTACCACAAAGAGACTTAACAAACTGGCACAGGACAAAGAACACCGGGTGACTAAATACAAACATTAACAAGTATCAATTAGGTGCTGCGTGCGAATGTATGCGTGAGTGATAAACGGAGCAGAGAGTGTGTGGAATGCATGCGGAAGGGAGGAAAGGGATAGGCAGATAACAAGTAGTGGAACAGAGTGCCACGAAAGGGAAAACCACGCCCAACCTGCAGCACGAGGGAAACAAACAGGAAAAAACAAACATGATACGAGAGGGAACAGGTAAAACACGGGACACAACAGGACAGGAGTGAGAACATCACAGAGGGCTTTGAATCAATGCTTTCAAGTGGTGTAGATAACTGATGTTGTACTGGTAATTGTTTCTAAGGTAATTATTTGTTTCTGTTTTAGTTTTTCTTTTCTTTTCTTTTTTTATTCTTCATAATGAATTTTCTTTTTTTTCCTTATTTAACTTATTCTTCCCCTTTTTTGTGAATAAAGGGAAGTTTAAAACTTTCTCTCTTTCTATTTTTTTATTTTTATATATTTTTTTCTTATTTTGGGGAGGGTGGGGTGAGTTTTTTTTGGCTTTGTAAATAGGGGAGTGGGGTAGGTTTTAAGGTGATTGTGGGGAAAGATTGTATGTTTCAATAAAGACATCAAAAGTCTCTGGGCTCTATCTTGGCGCTTGGTCTAAGCGCATGGCGTAAAGTCCATTTAGGGCGTGTCCAAGTCCACTTTTGCTATTTTAACGGCGTGTTTTTTGGGCGCTAAGCACGGTGCAGCATGCAAGTGGGCTGAACCTAGTCTCTTCATTAATTATAGGTGTGTCTTGGCCGTGACATGCAATAAACCAATCAAAATGTCATATCCCATTCCCTTTAAACACCTGTTTTTCCACCTCAGCGGATTGCTTATATGATGGCGAAACAGACATGCGTGTTTAGTGCAATCAAGGAATAGGCTTTATGGATCACTAGTAGCCTTATGATAAATATTATTCGGACAAACCATTATGAGTTCCTGGTAATTTGCGACAATGCTGTTATTTTACAAAATATATGTGGTTAAATTTCGTTAAAGGCACCTGCAACAGCTGAGAATAAGCTACCAATGGCTTCCCTCTCACCTTAGAAAACGCCAAATTAGCCTGCTTGTTTAACGAATTTCGTTTGATTATGCAATGAAGCAATGAACTAATGTTCAAGCTTCATCCGAAGTTCATTACCTGCATTCTATTTTTTATTAATAAAATAAATAACGTTATTTTGCCTTAATGATGACAATAAATACAATAAAGCTGTCAGGTTGGCAACCCATAGGTTCACGCATATTTTCCCTTGTTTTATAATGTCCTGCTTATGGAAATGTGACCAACCTGTATTACTGGTAGGGTAAACAATCAACTTTCCCAGGAAGACCGTTAAAAGTGTGATTTACAGCAGGGGAAACAGACCTGCTCCTGTAAAGCGCACATGCAGATAATGGTATTAAAATCAATTGTGAATTAATTGTAACGTGCTCCAAATTTGTTTTCGTTTATAATTAGACGCTTAGTTCTCTTTAAAATCTTTTGTTCAGTTATGGAATAACAGGAGAAATCAGCGGGGTTTTAATAAGCTGAGGGTATGGAAACCTTGTCACTGTAATTAAAAAAATATGAAGGACGAAGAATAGCAAAGGTTACAATTCAGTTAACTTGGTGACATTTATCTCCGTTTTTTAACCATAGGCTATCGGAAAAAAACTTATGCACAGCGAATCCGCTGTAGCCTAGGCTATTTGAAAAACAATAAAAGCAATATTCACTGGACAAGGTTTTGAACTTTTTTCAGTCACAAACCATTCTATTTACTTACAGGCTGTATTCCTAGATAAATAGAGCTGTATTGTAATGAAATCTGAAGCGCATTTTCAAAATTCAAATGTCCGTCTATTGCAATGCGCGAGTTTTTCATTGAATAGCAATTCACACATTAGGTGTAAATGACAATTCGCGCATTAGGCTTGATATAGGTGTTATCAGCTCCTTTTTAATGGATAGCCATTGTCCCGTACAATCGCACATCGCCTGGATGTTGATGGAGTGGGCTGAGAGCAATGTAATGTGGCATCATTTCCCTTCGCTGAGGGAAAGGTATGTGGACCTATGGAACCTTTTATTATTATGCATTTTTGATATAGCCTACACAATAATAATATTTCACATTGTGATCTAGATATTTTAGTCATGCTTGTGCGCGCCCCTGTGTGTAACAGACAGGAGGGTATGCGCTTTGTGCACACGCCTATGTAGACGCACTTATATGCGCCGTTAAAATAACATGTAAACAACTGCGACATGACTTTAGACCAGGTTTGTGGTGGTTCTAGCGCAAGCGCTTTCTGCTGGCTCAAGATAGCAATACGCCAAGAAGAATCCTGGCCACTCCTCATCTTAAGACCAACACGCCCAGTTCACTTGTAATGGGCGCAAGAATACATGCTAGTTAAACGACGTGAACGCAAGGCGTTATTATGAACCATGCGCCGGGTATAAGATAGCAAAGACACTTGCGTTTGGGTTAGCGCCGCTTAGCGCCGGGTGTAAGACAGGGCTCTCTCTCTCTCTCTGTGTCGGAGTGGATGCTGGGAGTGAGTGCGTGGAGCGCGAGTTGCAATCTTTGCGGAGTGTGACTTGTAGAACAACGTGTATTGTTCATGTACAGTTTGATATATACCAGCCACCGTACTAATGCTTGACACCACTAGGTACGCAGGCGCGGGTATGGCGGACGATCGGTTCAGGTCTGTCTTGTAAGCTACATAATGTACAAGGTCCAAGTTAACACTGGTGACAATAAAAGCACAAATGAAAGTTATGACTCCTGTTGTAAACACGACACCAAACATGATGTCAGAAGTCTCGGACTAGTCTCATCGGAGGACGCTTAAGAAAGATTGCTTCGAAAGGTAAAAGGACAATTCATTAGCACGAATCCGGAATATCACATGGCTAATTGCTAGCTAGCTCACGTTGCATGCTAGGCTACACCATATGCTATCGTAAACGAAAGGACATAAAGTAAATACTCGCGCTTACCGGAAGAATGGCTTCCGCAAACCAGATCCGTTGGTGTTCGATGGCAACATTGCAGAGAACTGGAGGACATTTGAGCAAGAATACGACATATTCATTGCAGCAGCTTGCTCGGACAAACCGCCACGCACACAAGCATTTATCTTGCTAAATTTAGCAGGCTCGGAAGCCATAGAATGTGAACGCGCTTTCGTGTATGCTCCCGCTGTTTATGAAGGAGAGGGCGGAAACCGACGCGAGATCAACCCCGCTGAAACGAGGGAAAACCCGGAATGTTTAAAAAGAAAATTCCGTGAACTTTGCAACCCACAAACAAACATAACTATGGAAAGGCATATATTCTTTACCAGAAACCAGAAACAGGGTGAAACTGTGGAAGCCTATGTTAGCGATTTAAGAAACAAAGTGAAAACATGCAGATTCGGAAATCTACAGGACGAGTTAGTTAAAGACAGACTCGTGACTGGCATAAATAATGACGGTGTAAGGAAAATTCTACTGCGCAACAGCGAGCTAACTTTGGCAAAGGCAATCGAAACATGTCAAATACATGAACTTACAGACCAACGCACAAAGACACTGTCTGCACCAAAGCAAAACGCAACAAATGTGGACAGTGTGCGTTATAAAACAAAGCAATCACAGCCGCGCACATTCAAGCAAAAGACTTACACTGAACGTGAAAGCCCACAAACAAACGTTAATTGCCGTAACTGTGGAAATAAACATGGACTTGACAGAAGCAAGTGCCCTGCATTTGGCCAGCAGTGCCACAAGTGCAACAAATAGAACCACTTCAAACAATGCTGCAGATCAGCGCAGAGCGCCCATAAGTACAAACTGAAAAAAGCAGTCAATGTGGTAGATACAGCCCAGAGTTCTAGCAGCAGTGACGATTCATACTATGTTGATGGAGTCTCTTTAGCCACTGACACGATCAACACCGTAGACTCACAGTTAGCTCAGGAAGAAGAAATTTTCTGCACTGTTCATGTTAATGGAAAACCGATCGAACTTAAAGTGGGTACGGGTGCAAAATGCAACGTAATTTCTGACAGCGCTTTACGACGAGTGAGACTTAAGGAGAAACTGGATAGCTCCAGCAATGCAAGGCTGATTGCATATGGAGGCGACGAAATCCCCACAGCTGGGTCAGTGCTTCTTTCTTGCCACTCAGCGGGTCAGTCTTACACCCTGCGGTTCTATGTGGTAGAGCGTAACATGCAGCCGTTGCTTGGCCTGCCGGATTGCCTTCATATGCACTTACTCACACTAGGCAAGGAAATCCATCAGCTTCGCTTGAAGGAAGAGACACATTTCTCACAGCAGATATTCACGGACTACGCTGATCTCTTTAAAGATGAAGTAGGAAAACTACCGGTCACTTACACAATGAAGCTCGACCCTGAAGCACAACCTGTCATCACACCCGCACGTCGAATTCCAATCGCAATGCGTGGAAATGTCAAAGCGGAGCTGGACAGGATGACGAGCCTGGGCATCCTCGCTCCAGTTTCAGAACCAAGCGAATGGGTTTCATCCATGGTAGCAACCCACAAGAAAAAATCTGACGAAATACGAATTTGCATCGACCTGCGAGAATTGAACAAAGTGCTAAAACGACCACATCATCCTATGCGCACTGTAGAGGAAGTGGCAGCGCAAATGCCACACTCCACTGTCTTCTCCACACTGGACGCAAATAACTCCTTTTGGCAAATTCCCCTAGATCAAAAGTCCTCCAAACTGACAACATTCAGCATACCATTTGGGAGATTTAGGTTCTTAAGAATGCCATTTGGCATCAGCTCTGCCAGTGAGGTATTCCAACACACGATGGAACAAATCTTTGCCAGATACCCATGCACTGTGATAGTTGATGACATCATCGTCAGGGGAAATGGAGAAAAAGAACATGACGAAAACCTAAAGAAGGTCCTTGATCGAGCATGTCAGGTAAACCTAAGGCTCAACCCGCTGAAATGCAAATTTAGGCTGAATGAGATTAGCTACGTTGGTCACATATTCACAAGCAACGGGCTCAAGCCAGACCCGTCTAAAACGAAAGCGATCAACGAAATGCCAGTGCCAGAAAACGTCACGGCTTTACAGCGCTTCCTTGGCATGGTAAATTACATGGCACGTTTCATTCTGAGCTTCAGCGAGATGTCTGCTCCCTTGCGTCAGCTGACACACAAGGACAGCGAGTGGTGCTGGTTCGAACAGCACCAAGATGCATTCGACGCACTCAAAAAATCTCTTGCTAACCCGCCCACGTTGAAATACTACAACGTCCACAAGCCAGTAACAATCACCTGTGACGCTTCCCAGTATGGCTTAGGTGCGGCATGCCTACAGGAAGGTGTCCCCATCGCCTATGCGTCTCGCACTTTGACGCAGACCGAAATGCGCTATGCGCAGATAGAGAAAGAGCTTCTTGCTGTCGTGTTCGCATGCTCCAAATTCAACGATTATATCTATGGCAAGCACATCCTGATTGAGACTGACCACCAACCGTTGGTCACCATTCTCTCGAAACCCATACACACGGCCCCAGCGAGGTTGCAGCGTATGATGTTGCGTTTGCAAAAGTACACCTTCCAGCTAAACTACAAGAAAGGCAAGCACATGTACCTTGCAGACACATTGTCTCGCGCCCCCATGAAGACAACGGAGCAGCACAGCAATGAAGAGGCCGACTTTGTTACGTTTCTGTCATGTTTATGCCACGTTTCGTGTTTAGTTTGTCACAGTTTATTTTTCGGTTTATGTCATGCTTGTGTTCTGTTTATATTATGATGCAGTTCATTGGTAGCATACACATTTCCATGTTTTTCCGCAGCCTTGCATTCATGCTGTTTTCCCTCTCTCTCTTGCTGTCACTCAGCCTTCCCTAATTGTTTCATTTTCCCCTGTCTATTTACTAATCTACTAACATTAGATCAGGATTGGGTAATACTAACTCTCTAACCATGTGTTCATGTTTACCTTACGTTTCTTGTGCATGTCATTTACTAATTTACTAACGCTAGGTCAGGATAGGTTTATTACTAACGATTACTAATTATCTTGTTACCCTCGTCAGCTTTCCACACCTGATTCCCCTTTGCATGCTGCTCTCAAGCTAAGTGTCTGCACCTGTCTACACCTGCATATAAGCTCAGTGTTCATGTCTTGTCTTCGCGAAATTGTTGCCTGTTAGTTTACTACTGTCACTTTTGAGCGTTATCCATTGTCTGACTTTTGTTATTGATCCAAGCCTGTTTACTGACCATTGTTACTGCCTGCCTACCGTTTCTACTGCCTGTTTTTGACCACGAGTTTTGCCTGCTGTCTGTTTGTACCTCTGCCCCGCGGATAGGACTTCGGTCTGACTCCTGCAACGTCCCACGACCTACGAACTCTGCTTACCCCTGAATTGTACTTCTGCTCCGCTGACAGCTACTCTGGTTTCTGAACTTGTGCATGGTGTACCGATTCCGAGACTGCCTTCTCCCTCGGTACTATACTTTGGTTTTTTGGCTGGATTGTCTGTGGATGAACTTTGCTTGTGTGACTACGATTTTTGGATTTCCCCATAATAAAGCCCTTGCGGGCATTTATTATTACGTCCGTGTTCTGAGTCGTGCATTACGGGTCCAACCCGCACACACCTGTCTCAGAACAATTTCGCCACGATGGACCCTGCTGACTCAACCGCCATGTTCCACGCTCTGCAACAAGGCCTCATCGTGCAGCAGCACGCCCAGGGGATTTCCGATCTCCAGGAGGAGATTAAAGAGTTGTGCGCGGAGATGAGGAGACTGGCCATTGCTGTTCAACCACGCACTCCAGAGCAACCTGCTAAGCCGCCGGCTATCCCACCCTCCCACCCCATGGGAACCTGGCAATTCCGGGAGCCACAACAGCCCCCCCCGGAGAGGTTCGGTGGTGAGCCGGAGAGATGCAAGGCGTTTCTGTTACAGTGTGACTTTGTCTTCCGACAACAGCCATTGACATATCCGACTGACGAGCGACGGATTGGCTACGTGATGGGGTTACTCAAGGGGAGAGCTTTGGACTGGGCTACTGCGGTGTGGTCCGGAGGTTCATTTTCTCTCAGCTACATGGTCTTTGCGGAGGAGATCCGCAAAGTGTTCCAGCACGCCTCCAGTGACCAAGAGCCCTCACAGCAACTCATTGCCCTCCGCCAAGGCCTTAAAAGTGCCGAGGACCACTCTATTGACTTTCGGACAATCGCTGCGGCTACCCACTGGAATGACTCGGCCCTTGCGGACTTGTTCCGGGCCAGTTTGAACGGGGTGCTCCAGGACGAGTTGGCCCATCAGGAACCCATCAGGGAGTTCGACGCCCTCGTCCGAGCCGCCATTCGCCTTGATAACCGCTACAGACTTCGTCGGACGGAGAGACCGATTCCGCCCGGTCAGCCGTACCCCAGACGAGTACCTGCCTCACTGACGGAGGAGAACCAGGAGTCAAGATCTCGCCCGAGGAACGGAGACATCGGAGGGAGACCGGGGCATGTTTCTACTGCGGGAAGCTGGGGCATTCTCAAACACAGTGCACCGCCCGGTCCAGGAAATCCGAGTCATCCGTAGTAGTGAGGTCTTCAACCCACCAGGAGAAGATCTCCAAGAGCGATACTCGCCCTACCCTCATTGCCACAATCATGCTACCTGAGAAGGAGGTTCAAGTGAGCGTGCTCATAGACTCTGGAGCGGACGCTAACCTTATGGACGAAGTTATGGTCAGAGATCTGGACATTCCCACCCTTCCACTGCCCCACACCGTGAATGCTCGGTCATTGGACGGCAAGATATTCTACAAGATGACCCACGTCACGGAACCCGTTCAACTTCTGGCAACCATCATGAGTTCATCCAGTTTCACATCATCCGCTCCCCCAACGACCCGCTCATTCTGGGACTACCCTGGCTTCAAGAACACAACCCCGTCATTGACTGGAAATCCCACCACATTCAAGCCTGGAGCCGTCATTGTCACCAAGCCTGTCTTCGGTCCGCACCTGCACCTGCCGGGGGCGCACCTACCCCACCTCAAGACACTAAGCTGTCTCTTGAAAACGTGCCAGCCCCCTATCACGACCTGGGCATCGTTTTCTCCAAGACGCAAGCACAGACACTTCCTCCTCACAGACCCTATGATTGCGCGATCGAGCTGCTACCCCGGTTCCACTCTTCCCTCAAGCCGACTTTACAACGTCTCCAAACCTGAAAGGGAAGCCATGGAGAAATATATTCGGGATTGCCTAGCCAACGGTCTGATTCGCCCCTCTTCATCACCTGTGGGCGCTGGATTTTTCTTCGTCCAGAAAAAAGACGGCTCGCTGCGTCCTTGTATTGACTTCAGAGAATTGAACAATATCACGGTCAAGAACAAGTACCCATTACCCCTGATTGATTCCGCGTTTCACCCTCTATACGAAGCCACCATATTCTCCAAGCTGGACCTACGCAACGCCTACCACTTGGTGCGCATTCGTGAGGGGGACGAATGGAAGACCGCCTTCAACACCTCGTTAGGACACTTTGAGTACCTAGTCATGCCTTTCGGCCTTACTAACGCCCCCGCCGTCTTTCAGGCGCTAGTTAATGACGTCCTACGGGACCTATTGGGCCGCTACGTATTTGTGTATCTGGACGATATTTTGATTTACTCCACCAACATCAAGGAACACGAGGGTCACGTCATGCAGGTTCTCCAACGACTTCTGGAGAACAGACTCTATGTTAAGGCTGAGAAGTGTGTGTTCCACACCGACACGGTCGAGTTCCTGGGCTTTATCTTGGAGAGGGGACAAATCAGGGCGGATCCCAAGAAGATCCAGGCGGTCACAGACTGGCCCACGCCTGCCACTCGGAAACATCTGCAACGTTTCTTGGGATTCGCAAACTGTTACCGGAGATTCATCCGGAGCTACAGCCAGGTCGTCGCCCCTCTCACCAAGCTCACGTCTACTGCCATGCCGTTCCGCTGGAACCCTGAGGCTGAAAATGCCTTAAAAAAGATCAAGAAACTGTTCACCTCCGCTCCAATTCTGGTGCACCCCGACCCCACTCGTCAGTTTGTCGTGGAGACTGATGCGTCCGACACCGGAGTAGGGGCCGTACTCTCTCAGGTTTCCCCCACTGACAACCTTCTACACCCCTGCGCATTCTTCTCCCGTAAGCTGTCTCCAGCAGAGAGGAATTATGACGTGGGAAACCGTGAGCTACTCGCTGTCAAACTAGCACTGGAGGAGTGGAGGCATTGGTTGGAGGGCGCCGAGAAACCATTTGTGGTCTGGACCGACCATAAGAATCTGGCGTACCTACAGACAGCCAAGAGGTTGAACTCCCGCCAAGCCAGATGGGCCCTGTTCTTTGGTCGGTTCAATTTTTCTCTGACCTACCGCCCTGGTTCCAAGAATGTCAAGCCAGATGCTTTGTCCCGACAGTTCATGGCCAGTTCCGAGCGAGAGGCGCCGGAGAACATCCTCCCTGGGTCCTGCACCGTTGCTTCGGTGTCCTGGAGGATTGAGGCCATTATCAAGAAAGCGCTACGTGATGAGCCCGATCCCAGGTCCAATCCCGGTATACGCCTTTACGTTCCCTTCACCGCCCGGACACATGTCCTCCAATGGGCTCACTCCTCCCTCATGTCCTGCCATCCCGGCTTTACCCGGACCCTGGCTGTTCTCAAGAGAAGGTTCTGGTGGAACTCCATGATCCCCGACACCAGGCGTTTCGTCAAGGCCTGTACCACCTTTGCCAGGAGCAAGGCCTCTCACCAGGCCCCAGCTGGTCTGCTCCAACCTCTGCCAGTGCCCAGTCGCCCTTGGAGCCACATCGGGGTGGATTTCGTGACCGGACTTCCCCCTTCTGAGGGCAACACCACCATCCTGACTGTGGTCGACAGGTTCAGTAAGGCGGCGCACTTCATCCCCCTGCCTGGATTGCCCACTGCCCAAGAAACCGCGGATCTACTGGTCAAAGAAGTGTTCCGGATCCATGGCATTCCCGCAGACATTGTCTCGGACCGTGGCCCCCAGTTCATCTCCCAGGTCTGGAAGGCATTCTGTTCGGCTCTCGGAGCCACCTCCAGCCTCACGTCAGGTTACCACCCCCAGTCTAACGGTCAAACCGAAAGGGCCAACCAAGACCTCGGAGCTGCTTTACGTTGTGTGTCGGCCAAGAATCCCACTTCATGGAGCAAGATGCTCACCTGGGTCGAGTATGCACACAACGCCCTGCCCTGCTACTGGAAAGTCCCCATTCGAAGTTTCCCTCGGTTACCTACCCCCACTGTTCCCCGATCAAGAGGCCGAGATTGCTGTTCCCTCCCTTGCCACCCACATGCACCGCTGCCTCAAGATCTGGAGAGACGCCCGGGCCGCGCTATTGAGCACGGCTGAACGGAATCGTAGAGTCGCTGATCGCCACCGCACTCCAGCCCCTGAGTACAAGCCTGGCGATTCAGTTTGGCTCTCCTCTAAAGACATTCCCCTACAATCCACTTCCCACAAACTGCAACCCCGTTTCATTGGTCCCTTTAAGATTCTTAGCATTATCAACCCCACCTCTGTCAAGCTGTCTTTGCCCCCTTCCCTTAAGATTCACCCCACGTTTCATGTTTCATGCATTAAACCCTATTCCACTGACCCCCTTTGCCCTCCTGATCCCCCACCCCCTCCTCCCCGTATCATAGATAACCACCCGGCCTTCACTGTTAAGAAGCTACTGGACATTCGCAAGCGAGGCCGGGGGTTCCAGTATCTGGTGGACTGGGAGGGGTATGGCCCTGAGGAGCGTTCCTGGATCACTCCCAGTCTTGTTATTGACAAGTCTTTGATAAGTGACTTTCACCGTGACCACCCTGATAAACTGTGTAGACCGTCAGGAGTCGGTCGTTAGGGGGGGGGTCCTGTTACGTTTCTGTCATGTTTATGCCACGTTTCGTGTTTAGTTTGTCACAGTTTATTTTTCGGTTTATGTCATGCTTGTGTTCTGTTTATATTATGATGCAGTTCATTGGTAGCATACACATTTCCATGTTTTTCCGCAGCCTTGCATTCATGCTGTTTTCCCTCTCTCTCTTGCTGTCACTCAGCCGTCCCTAATTGTTTCATTTTCCCCTGTCTATTTACTAATCTACTAACATTAGATCAGGATTGGGTAATACTAACTCTCTAACCATGTGTTCATGTTTACCTTACGTTTCTTGTGCATGTCATTTACTAATTTACTAATGCTAGGTCAGGATAGGTTTATTACTAACGATTACTAATTATCTTGTTACCCTCGTCAGCTTTCCACACCTGATTCCCCTTTGCATGCTGCTCTCAAGCTAAGTGTCTGCACCTGTCTACACCTGCATATAAGCTCAGTGTTCATGTCTTGTCTTCGCGAAATTGTTGCCTGTTAGTTTACTACTGTCACTTTTGAGCGTTATCCGTTGTCTGACTTTTGTTATTGATCCAAGCCTGTTTACTGACCATTGTTACTGCCTGCCTACCGTTTCTACTGCCTGTTTTTGACCACGAGTTTTGCCTGCTGTCTGTTTGTACCTCTGCCCCGCGGATAGGACTTCGGTCTGACTCCTGCAACGTCCCACGACCTACGAACTCTGCTTACCTCTGAATTGTACTTCTGCTCCGCTGACAGCTACTCTGGTTTCTGAACTTGTGCATGGTGTACCGATTCCGAGACTGCCTTCTCCCTCGGAACTATACTTTGGTTTTTTGGCTGGATTTTCTGTGGATGAACTTTGCTTGTGTGACTACGATTTTTGGATTTCCCCATAATAAAGCCCTTGCGGGCATTTATTATTACGTCCGTGTTCTGAGTCGTGCATTACGGGTCCAACCCGCACACACCTGTCTCAGACTTCCAGGTAATGTCTATCCAGCACATCTCCTCCTCGCGCCTTGAAGAGCTCAGAGAACACACGGCAAAAGACAAAGACCTACAGGTGCTTTGCAACATTATCAAGCATGGATGGCCCAAACGTGAGGTCAACCTGCCAGCAAACGTCCGCCACTACTTCACGTACGGAGACGAGCTGACAGTCGAAGATGGCATCGTCATGAAGGGACCGAAAGCGGTCATTCCCGATTCACTACAACGTGACTACATCACAATCCTGCACAGAGGCCACCCCGGCGCAGAAGCAACAAAACGCCGAGCCAGGAGCATTGTGTTTTGGCCTTCTATGGCAAAGGACATTGAGAGAGAGACATTATCATGCTCCATCTGCAACAGCACAAAGCCCCACCAACAAAAGGAGCCACTCAAACTCCACCCCGTTCCAGATTTGCCATGGTCAACTGTAGCCACAGACATTTTCGAGTGGAATGGTCAGCACTACTTAGTGCTAGTAGATTCATACTCAGGGTGGTTCGAGATAGATCTGCTACGCAACATGACATCCACCACCGTGATAACGAAGTTAAAGTGGCACTTCTCGGTCCATGGCAGTCCACACAAGATCATTTCAGACAATGGAGCCCAGTTTACAAGCCAGCGCTTTAAAGAGTTTGCCTCAACCTGGGATTTTGTCCACGTCACCAGCAGCCCGAGAGGGCTGTCCGTAGCGCAAAACAGTTAATGGAAAAATCCAAACGTGATGGAACTGACGTTTTCCTAAACCTGCTCAACATCCGAAACGTTCCACATGTCACAACACTTGGTTCGCCAGCTGAGAGACTCATGTCCAGGCAAACGTGCACCACGCTTCCAATTTGCAAGTCGTTGCTGGTTCCCACTGTCAAAAGCAACAACGCTGTGGAAGCACAACTTACCAGGAAGCGGCAATCCCAGAAGTTGTGGTACGACAAGGCCAGTAAACCACTGAAACCGCTCTCCGAAGGGCAAGTGGTGAGGATGCAAACTCAGAACGGACACGATCGTATGGCAACGGTGAAGCAAGTCTGCGCTGAACCGAGATCCTACATCGCCCAGTCAGGAGGACAGGACTACAGGAGGAACCGGAGACACCTCCTGCCTGTTCTGGAACCGCCACCATCACTGGTCGACGACAGCGACCAAACAGCCGCCACTCGACAGGCAAGTGAGCGGCAATGGCAGGGCGAACATTCCTTCTCCTCAGAAAACGTTGGAGAAACCATCAGTGACAGAGAGACTGCTCAAAGACCTGTCCTGTCCCCTCAAAAGCCTGCTGACAATTCATATGTCACACGAGCAGGACGCATTTGCAAGCCCAACCTTAGATACATGCAGTAATCAATGCATGGTCAATGGACTGTCAAGAGCTATAGGTCAGTAAGGGTGAAAAGATTGAACTGTTGAACTGTTCTGTATAAAAAAAAATTAAAAAAATTAAAAAAGTGAAACATTTCATGTTTACATAAGTTAACCACACTGTACTCACCTGCGTATCATCCTCATGTCTACCTGTAATGCATACAGTAATTGTTGACTATTCTCACCAAATGTGTCATGGTAAAGACTTAAGTTGTAATACTCACTTACATATTATTATTTCTGTTTCCAGAATTGGTATGCAATCTAAAGAGGAAGGATGTAGAACAACGTGTATTGTTCATGTGCAGTTTGATATATACCAGCCACCGTACTAATGCTTGACACCACTGGGCACGCAGGCGCGGGTATTGCGGACGATCGGTTCAGGTCTGTCTTGTAAGCTACATAATGTAAAAGGTCCAAGTTAACACTGGTGACAATAAAAGCACGAATGAAAGTTATGACTCCTGTTGTAAACACGACACCAAACATGACTTATTTTCAAACTTTCTATCTTTTCTATCCATGGCATTACGTTGTTTTTTCATGGTGTGTAGAATAGGTGTTGGTTTTTTGTTTTTTTGCTTTTTTGCTGGTTTTACAAAACTTACGCGGAAAAATGGAATTAAAATCGCCCCGCTTTCCCGGTGTCGGTTGAACAAGTCGGGTTAGCGGTGGGAGAGATTGTCGGTCACAGCATAAAATCAGCCGCAAGAATGAATAGTGCGATAGTTATTTTTTATTGATAGCGTGGAAAAAGTAAATAATGTCGTTGAAAGTGGTGTAGTTATTAAGGACATGCTTGTTTCAGTTCTGCCTTTGGTACAACCTTCTAAACTAGTTACACTGTCAAACGTACCTCCGTTTATTAGTGATGACGTGTTGTTCAGAGAATTGTCTAGACACGGAAAAATAGTATCTTCAATTAAAAAAGGTTTCTGCTGGTTGCAAGTCATCTAAGTTAAGTCATGTTGTGTCCCACAGACGAAATGTTTATATGATTCTAAATAAGAAGGATGAAGATCTGAATCTTGTGCTCAAGATAAAAATAGATGACTTTGACTATGTCTTATATGCTACTTCAGAGACAATGAAATGCTTTGGCTGTGGCAGAGAGGGGCACATCATAAGGGCGTGTCCGGACAAGGCAGAGGCCTCTGGTTCTAGTTCTGCTCAGAATGTGTGTGGTGAAGCTTCAGGTTCTGCAAATAATGCAAGAAGTGAAGCTTCTGGTTCTGCACAGAATGAAAATGGTGAAGCTTCTGGTTCTGCACAGAATGAAAATGGCTAAGCTTCTGGTTCTGCACAGAATGAAAATGGTGAAGCTTCTGGTTCTGCACAGAACGTGGAAATGAGGCTTCTGATCCTGGTGCTACCCCGTGAGTAGTGAGGATTCTGACTCTGTCCAGAATGTAAATGGGGAGGCTTCTGGTTCTGTCCAAAATATGAATGCTGAGGTACATTGTGAGGGAGCAGCAGGAGGGGTGCAGAGCCAGGCTGAACCTGTAGTGGTACGTGACACAACTAATGCAGTTGACATTCAACTAAGTGAGGATGGGGGTGAAAATGTGAGTCAGGAAACAGGAAATAGTACAGCTGAGACAGCTGCGGCTGTAGTAGGGTTGGCAGAGGAAAATATTGCTGATATAAACTCCTCAAAATAAGTTCGGAAACGTTATTTCGGTCGATTATTCCTCCCCTTTATTAATACCAATTGGTATTGTATTTTATATCGTTGGAAAGCCTGATTAGTCACCTTTACAACGAGGTACAACTTGTAAGGATCATGCATTCGTGGAATGAGCAACACAGCTAACCGTGTGGGTAGCGGCCCAAAAAAATGTGCCAAAATCCCCTGCAATATTCTTCTGTTGGTATTCACTCTCGTTTTGAGCTTCAAGTGCTGGCAGGTGTATGCCAGTCACAGGTGTGTAAGCCTGCAATGACTGCCCTTCACCGTCAGGCCCGTTTGCGCTGGTGTCGACAGCACCGACAGTGGAACCTAAGAATGTGGGGCAACGTCATGTTCAGTGATGAATCAAGGTTCTGTCTGCGGAAGCTGGATGGCAGGATCAAAGTATGGAGACGGCGTGGAGAACGCTATGCAGATTGCTGCACAGATCGCGTGACACCTTTCAATGGGGGCAGTGTCATGGTGTGGGGCGGTATCTCTCTCACAGGCAAAACAGAACTTGTCATCATTGAAGGCAATCTCAATGCAGTGAGATATCGGAATGAGATTCTGGAGCCAGTGGCGATCCCATATCTCCAGAATCTGGGACCTAACTCCATCCTCCAGGATGACAACGCTCGCCCCCACAGAGCCAGGATCATCACAGAGTACCTCCAGAATTTGGGAGTGGAGAGGATGGAACGGCCTGCCGTGAGTCCAGACCTCAACCCAATTGAACACCTGTGGGATCAGCTTGGGCGTGCTGTACGTACCAGAGTGACCAACGCAACCATGTTGGCTGACTTGCGGCAAATCCTGGTTGAGGAATGGGATGCCATCCCACAGCAGTGTGTGACCAGGCTGGTGACTAGCATGAGGAGGAGGTGCCAAGCTGTTGTGACTGCGTATGGATCTTCCACACGCTACTGAGGTCCCTGACAGTGTAAAATGAATAAAGTGTAAAAATGGCCAATATGTGTTGTTTTTTCCTTATTACTGTGGGAGAGTGCAATCATCCAATCCACCAAGCAACTCAAAATGAGAGTGAATACCAACAGAAGAATATTGCAGGGGATTTTGGCACATTTTTTTGGGCCGCTACCCACACGGTTAGCTGTGTTGCTCATTCCACGAATGCATGATCCTTACAAGTTGTACCTCGTTGTAAAGGTGACTAATCAGGCTTTCCAGCGATATAAAATACAATACCAATTGGTATTATTAAAGGGGAGGAATAATCGACCGAAATAACGTTTCCGAACTTTTTTTGAGGAGTTTAGATATGGCAGCAGATGAGATGGCTCTCAGAGTACCACGTCTGAAAAGAAACACTAAAAGCAATAATATTGGTGTAAAGGCTAAAAAGCAACTTCCAATAAAGCATGACAGTGATGTATCAGACACAAAAGGTATTATCACTCGTAAAAGAGATCTACAAGAGACCAAGAGATCTACAGACTGAAGAAAATTGTTCAAAAATTGAGACAAGTACTAATCAATGATGATGATGGTGAAACTGCTTAAGACTTTGTGTTTCAAAGTCAGACTATTACCGCTGTTGTGTTTGTTTACATTTATCTATTTTCTCATGAGTGATTTTAAAATAGGCACTCTGAATCTCAATGGGGCAAGAGAAAGAGAGCACTTTTATATGAGTTTATAAAACAGAAACGTGCTGATGTAATGTTTGTGCATGAAACCCACAGTGACAGTTTTAATGAGACTGACTGGAGAAGAGAATGGGAAGGAGAGGTCATTTTAAGCCATAGCACAACAACAAGTGGAGGTGTGGGCATTCTGTTCTCCAAAAATTGTTTACCTCTATATTATACGTTGGAGCAGGTTGTAGAGGGGAGGCTCATGGTGGTCAGGGCAAAGTTTGAAAATTTTAATGTCATTTAGGTGAATGTCTATGCTCCAACTATAGGGGTAGACAGAATAGTTTTTTTTAGATCAAATTAATACAGTTTTAAATAATTGTAATGCTGAAGAGTTTTTATTCTTGGGAGGTGATTTTAATTGTACAGAGAATGATTCCTTAGACAGGAATCATTTAGAACCCTGCGTTACGGAGGGCTGTTGCTCAGTTGGTTGAGACGCATGATCTAGATTGTAGAAGATGTCTGGAGAAGATTAAATAGGAACAAAAGGCAGTATACGTGGACACACGCAAAGGATAACACTATCTCATTGGCGAGGCCTGATCCTTTTTATTGTTTTAAACATCATTTTAATGTTTTTAAAACATGTAAAATAATCCCCGTAGGTTTTACAGACCATGCCCTAGTTTTTTGTACTGTTTTAATTAATTTGAAATGTAAGAGCGCATACTGGCATGCTTTAATTTGTGATGTGAATTTTAAGAGTGCTTTCCATTTTTTCTGGACAATTTTTAAAAAAGCGAAAATAGTGGAGTTGCAAAGTCTTATAGAATCCACTGGAAATCGAGGACATATTGAAGTCCTCAAGTCGAAAAAGGCAACGCTTGCAGATCTACTAGGTATTAAAGCTCAGGGGGCATTGGTCCGCTCTCGGTTTCAGAGTGCAGCGCAGATGGATGCACCATCAAAATTTTTCTTTAGCCTAGAAAGGAGGAATGGGCAGAGAAGGTTTATTCATTCCCTGCAATCGGATACAGGACAAGAGCTTGAGGAGCCAAGTGAAATCAGGCGACGAGCAGTGCAGTTTTATTCACTGCAGTATAGTAGTAAATATTGTGAGGAAGTGGAGTTAGCCAGTTCCTTTTATGAAGGCCTGCCCAAGGTCTCCAAAGAGTCCAATGTTGAGCTTGGGAAGCAACTGTCACTGCAGGAACTGTATGAGGCCTTGCAAGGCATGGATGGAGGAAAGGCCCCAGGCATTGATGGACTTCCAGTAGAGTTCTATAAAGCTTTTTGGGATGTGATGGGTGAAGACCTGTTAGCAGTAATAAATGAAAGCCTGACTGCAGGGTCGTTACCCTTGAGCTGCAGAAGGGCTGTATTGACCCTGTTGCCAAAAAAGGGGAACTTACAAGACATAAGGAACTGGCGACCTGTTTCCCTCTTATGCACAGATTTGAAGCTCTTATCTAAAGCCTTGGCCAACAGACTTAGGGAGGTGATGGATGAAGTCATACATCCAGACCAAACATACTGTGTGCCTGGTAGATCCATTATAGACAATGTGTCTCTAGTTCGGGATATTTTGGATGTCTCTAGATATTTGGGCACAGATACTGGTCTTATTTCTATAGACCAGGAAAAAGCATTTGATCGGATTGAACACCTTTACCTCTGGAAAACTCTCCAGAATTTTGGGTTCAGCCGAGGTCTGATTGCTATGATCAAGGTTCTGTATCAGGACATTGAGAGTGTGCTGAAAATAAACGGTGAGCTGTGCGCCCCCTTCAGAGTGCAAAGAGGGATTAGACAGGGATGTTCTTTGTCAGGAATGCTATATGCACTTTCCATAGAACCCCTGTTACACAAAATCCTGAATTGTATTGATGGGTTTGTCCTGCCTCAGTGTAATATTAAGTGTGTCTTATCTGCTTATGCTGATGATCTTATTCTTGTTGTTAATAAGCAAAACGATATTGAAAAACTGGGACAAATTGTGGAAGATTTTGGAACTGTATCAGCTGCAAAAGTTAATTGGGGAAAGAGCGAGGCACTAGCTGTTGGCAGCTGGCTTTGTGGTCTTCCTAATCTACCAGGAGGCTTGATATGAAAAAGAAATGGAATTAAATATTTAGGTGTGTATCTGGGGAGTGAAGAAATGGTTCAGAAAAACTGGGAGGGTGTTGTTGAACAAGTGGAGGGATGGTTGGCAAAATGGAAGTGGCTGCTGCCACAAATGTCCTACAGAGGTAGGTCACTTGTTATCAATAACCTGGTAGCCTCTGCACTGTAGCCTGTGTGGAACCACCTGCTGGACTGATACCACGTCTACAGGCTATCAGGGTGGATTTTTTCTGGGACCGGCTGCACTGGGTGCCCCAGAGTGTGCTCTTCCTGCCTAAGGAGGAGGGGGGGCAGGGTCTGATGCATCTGGCCAGCCGAGTGGCAACTCTTAGAATGCGCTTTGCAAAGAACTATCTTAAAGGGCCATATGATGCTCTGTGGAAACAAGCTGAAAGTTGTATTTTAAAAAGAGTAGCTGGTTTAGGACTAGATAGAACAGTCTTTTTAATGGATTTTACTGTTTTAAAACACATAGATTGCCTCTTTTTCATCAAAGCCTTTTTAAAGCCTGGACTTTTTTTATTCAGCAAAGAAGAGAACCCACAGCATCACTCTACTGGCTACTGGAAGAGCCTCTTATTAATGGAGCGAAGATGGCTGTACAGTGCAGTGCTACACCTGGCCTCACCCAGACACTGTGTGCAGCTGGGACTGTTACTCTTCAACACATAGTAGATGCTGTAGGACCTGGACTGGAAAATGCGCAGGCACTGGCCACCCTTCTAGGCCTGAGGTCAATTCGTTTACAAAAAAACGTGTTGCACATGTGGGTCAAAAAGTTGACTAATGAGGAATTGGCACAGTTGCAGGATTACAGCAGAGGAGTAGCAGTCGCTAATGGGAATGATCCATTTCCCAATATGGATTTAACACCAGATATAAAGGAAACTACTGGGCTTTTACTTAACTTAAACAATTTTTTAAATCTTGATTTACACACAGTAAATGGCAAGGTGTTGTATAGATGCTTGGTAAACGTTTTAAACAGAGGTCAATTGAATGGGAAAATGGACACAGTGTGGAGGGAAAAGTTGGGGGTAGATAATGATATGAAACCAGTGTGGAGGGTTTTTTTTATAATTCACCCTAAAAGGTACAATATGTAGTTTAATTGTAAACAATTTGTTCTTTGTTTACATTCAAATTTTCTCCCCAAAAAACATTGTATATGTCTTTGTGGTCTAATAAACATGTTGGATGTATTTCCTACCTCATAAGTCATTCGCAAAGTGTTTTTTTGTTAATGTTTTGAATATTACGCTGTTGACGTCCTGCCGCCATTTTTAAAGCCAGAAACAGCTAAAATGGTGTAAACGTCATGAATGGGCGGTTCCTGCTCATTTGATTGACATGGCCAGGCCATGTGGGCAGGCTTCCAGGTAAACTCTTACTTTAGCTTAGGACCGAAACATGCCTCACGCAAATACGTGAATGTGGACGAACGTTCTAAGAGCTTGTCATGCGAACAGTTTTTTTTTTTGCCATGACATTTGTCAAAGATAAGCCAGAGCGTTGCAGCAAGGGACGCTATAGCAGCAACAACAGGAAACAACTTTCTTGTTTGATCTGTGCTTTCCTCTGGTTTGTTTTTCACAAATGTCATGGCAAAAGAAAAACTGTTCGCGTAGCTCGAAGCATCTACGTTCGAGTAGCTATTTGCGTGAGGTATGTTTCTGCCCTTACTCATTAGCAAGATGTTTCAGCCGAGTAGGTAACAATATCATTATAAAAATAGTGCCCATTACATTACATTAGTCATTTAGCAGATGCTTTTATCCAAAGCGACATACAATAAGTGCATACAGAAACTTCATTGAAGTAACTACAGAACAGATAAAGCACATCCTTCCCATAACGTAGCAGCTATCAATAGCTAGGGCTATCTATTGTCGTGATGGTTGTTTATTGTTGACAATAGTCTATCATGTTTGACCAAACCTTGATCATGTAAATGGAGACTATGTTACATGCTCAAAGCATATAAGTTAGTAATCTTAGCTATTGCTCTGTAAGTTTGACCAATGTTCATTTTCATAAAATAATTCAAAATCATAATTTTGTAATTCTGCTCAGTTCATTCTGTAGCCATCAACATCCAGTGGTCACGGCCCCAGAGTAAGGGTGAGGGGCAGTCATTACATGAACATTACATTAAAGCAATTTCAGTCAGTACCACTGTTGTTCAAGTAAAAGCTTTATTGACATTCTTAAAACAATACATTTTAGGTTTGGCGGTATGGTTCTGTTCAAAAACCCTCCCGCCAATCCACACGAGCAAGCATGGGTATGGCGGTGAGGGCAGCAGCAACAACCCCCCAATAAGGTTGCACTTAGAACAGAACCGGCAGTACTGAGAATGGTTTTTTACAGATTCCATTAAATCAGTTGTATTTACAGTCAAGCCGGAAAGTCTCCCCACCCCTTTCACCTTCTCCACGTTTTATTACGTTACAGACATATTCTACAATAGATTGAGTTAATTTTTTGTCTCAAAATTCTACACAAAATAGCCCATAATGACTAAGTGAAAACAGGTTTTTAGACATTTGTGCTAATTTATAAAAAATCTAAATGTAAAATATCATATGTACACAAGTGTGCACACCCTTTGATATGACACCCAAAAGTGAGCTGAGGTGCATTTTGTTTCCACTGATACTGCTTGAGATGTTTCTACAACTTAATTGGAGTCCACCTATGATAAATTCAATTGATTGGACATGATTGGGGATTGCCAACACCTGCCTATATAAGGTCCCACAGTTGACAGTGCATGTCAGAGCAAACTCCAAGCCATGGGGTCAAAGGAATTATCTGCAGACCTCAGAAACAGGATTGTGTTAAGGCATAGATCTGGAGAAGGGCACAGAAAAATCTCTGCAGCTTTACAGGTCCCAAAGAGCACAGTGGCCACCATCATTCGTAAATGGAAGAAGTTTGGAACCACCAAGAATCTTCCTAGACCTGGCCGCCCGGCAAAACTGAGCAATCGGGGAAGACGGGCCTTGGCCAGGGAGGTGAGCAGGAACCCGAGAGTCACTCTGACAGAGCTCCAGCGTATCCTTGTGGAGATGGGAGAACCTTTCAGAAGATCAACCATCCAGGCAGCACTCCACCAATCAGGCCTTTATGGTAGTGGCCAGACGGAAGCCCCTCCTTAGTAAAAGGCACATCACAGCCCGCTTGGAGTTTGCCAAAAGGCACCTAGAGGACTTTCAAACCATGAGAATCAAGATTCTCTGGTCTGATGAAACCAAAATGGAACTTTTTGGCCTGAATACCAAGCGTCACGTCTGGAGGAAACCAGGCACCGCTCATCACCTGGCTAATACCATCCCTACAGTGAAGCATGGAGGTGGCAGCATCATGATGTGGGGATGTTTTTCAGCAGCGGGAAGGGGCGACTAGTCCTGATAGAGGGAAAGATGAATGCAGCTAAGTACACCGAGATCCTTGAAGAAAACCTGCTCTAGAGCGCTCTGGACCTCAGACTGGGGCGAAGGTTTACCTTCCAACATGACAACGACCCGAAGCACACAGCCAAGAGAACAAAGAAGTGGCTTCGGAGAAAGTCTGTGCATGTCCTTGAGTGGCCCAGCCAGAGCCCAGACCTGAATCCAATTGAACATCTGTGGAAAGAGCTGAAAATGGCTGTGTACTGACGCTCCCCATCCAACCTGACAGAGCTTGCAAGGATATGCCAAGAGGAATGGGCAAAAATGTCCTGAAACAAGTGTGCCAAGCTCGTAGCTTCTTTCCCAAGATGCCTTGAAGCTGTAATTGCCAAAGGTGCAGCAACCAAGTATTAGGCTAAGGGTGTGTACAGATATGTAACCCCTAAATAACCTATTTTTGTCCGTAAAATAAAATTGCATATTTTCTAAAAACCTGTTTTCACTTCGTCATTATTCGCTATTGTGTGTAGATGTTTGAGGCAAAAAATGAACTCAATCTATTGTAGTATAAGTCTGTAACATAATAAAACGTGGAGAAGGTGAAAGGGGTGGGGAGACTTTCCGGCTTGACTGTATATGGCACTTTTAAGTGTCATTATCACAACAATTTACAAGGAACCGGGCCTGAACCCCCGTAGAGCATGCCTAGGGCGACAGTGGCAAGGAAAAACTCCCTGCTGTTAGCAGGAAGAAACCTTGGGCAGAACCTGACTCTGAGGGGGGAGTACATCCGCCGCTGACTGGCACCGGTTAACTGAATAGCTGATTACAGAATAGAAAAATGCCAAGACAGAACAAATGAAAATGTCAAAATATAATGAGCCGGTGGTGGAAGACGGATTGAAGGCCAGCAGGTGGCATCATCAGCTGGGTACGGCGTGGAGCTGGAGCTGACCGGCTGCTTCTGGAGAACGATGATTGTTGATCTATAGCTACCGCTCCGGCGGTTGCCGAAGAGGGAAGGAGAGAGGAAAGAAATCAGTAGGCACTCAAACATATTAGTGAGCCATGCATGAGCGATATAGGCTCGGTGTCAGTGCGCAAAGGAACTGAAGAGGATGGAGCTGGGGTGGAGGGGGGGTTTTTGTGTGCAGCGGGCGTGCACCAGAGGATCCACCATGTTAGGGCGAGGCGGTTAAATAGACCGCCTTGCTACTTGAATGGATTGATAGGCGAATCGTCACTACACAGCTGAGCTGTCAGCTGATTCACATATGGCCGGGTTTCACTCTTGTGGCCTGCCTGAACTAACGCTACGCTCGATTTCAGTCAGGACCACTGTTGTTCAAGTAAAAGCTTTATTGACATTCTTAAAACAATACATTTTAGGTTTGGTATGGTTTTGTTCAAAAACCCTCCCGCCAGTCCACGCGAGCAAGCATGGGTATGGCGGTGAGGGCAGCAGCAACAACCCCCAAAAACAACCATACGCCAAGTGCTGCTAGTATTGTGCTTATGAGATGACTATGTGTAACGACCTTTCACTACCGGAGGAAGCCATTCTGTCCATCAGCTCGAGGCCCTTCTAATATTACATGGATCAGTGGCTATGTGTACCAATGCTTGTTGGACTCCCCTGTGTGCCAGATGTAGTGTAACTAGCCCCAGGAAGTTATATGTGTATTGATGAAGAACAATGTGTGACCTTCCAGCTACCAATGAAGCCATCCTGTCCGTCAGCTCAAGGTCCTTCTAATATTACATGGGTCAGTGGCTATGTGTACCAACGCTTGTTGGACTCCCCTGTGTGCCAGACGTAGTGTAAACTAACCCCAGGAAGTTCTATGTGTAGTGATGAAGAACAATGTGTGACCTTCCAGCTACCAATGAAGCCATCCTGTCTGTCAGCTCTAGGTCCTTCTAATATTACATGGGTCAGTGGCTGTGTCTACCAACACTTGTTGGACTCCCCTGTGTGCCAGATGTAGTGTAAACTAACCCCAGGAAGTTTTATGTGTAGTGAAGAAGAACAATGTGTGACCTTCCAGCTACCGAAGAAGCCATCCTGTCCTTCAGCTCAAGGCCCCTTAAACGTTACATGGATCAGTGGCTATGTGTACCAACGCATGTTGGTCTTCCCCTGGGAGGCCGGAACATTAAATTAACCAGGGAAATTCTATGTGTAGTGGTGAAGAACAATGTGTGACCTTTCAGCTACCGATGTAGCCATCCTGTCCTTCAACTCAAGGCCCTTTTAACATTACATGGAACAGTGGCTATGTATACCAACGCCTGTTGGACTTCCATGGGAGCAAAACTAATCAGGGGAGTTCTGTTTGTAGTGATGAAGAACTATGTGTGACCTTCCAGGTCTCGGTCTTCTAACATTACGTGGATCAGTGGCTATGTGTACCAACGCCTGTTGGACTTCCATGGGAGCAAAACTAATCAGGGGAGTTCTATGTGTAGTGATGAAGAACTATGTGTGACCTTCCAGCTCTTGGTTCTTCTAACGTTACGTGGATCAGTGGCTATGTGTACCAACGCCTGTTGGACTTCCATGGGAGCAAAACTAATCAGAGGAGTTCTATGTGTAGTGATTAAGAACTATGTGCGACCTTTCGGCTACAGATGAAGCCTGACATGCCTATGGAGAAGCTTTTCATCCATTCAGGTCCATGTCAATTAATATTGTACCAACGCTTGGTCTTCTCCCTAGAGGTCAAGGAGGATGCTGTGCGTATATTGGCTTCATGGCGCCCGTATGCCTAGGGCCATTTTAACTACTGAAGTTGTATTTTGTAGTATATACAGTGCATCCGGAAAGTATTCACAGCGCTTCACTTTTTCCACATTTTGTTCTGTTACAGCCTTATTCCAAAATTGATTAAATTAATTTTTTCCCTCAAAATTCTACACACAACACCCCATAATGACAATGTGAAAAAAGTTTTTTTGAGATTTTTGCAAATTTATTAAAAATAAAAAACTAAAATTTCTCATTTACATAAGTATTCATACCCTTTGCTTTAACGTATTTTTAAAGTATCATATTTCATATTTGGTCGCATATCCTTTACATGCTGTTACTTCCTGAAGTCTGTGACCATCAACATCAAAAAACTGTCGATATCTTATTTTCAGGTACTGTTACAAGCGATACTGAATGGATCTCTATGGAAATTGGGGGGTGAGACTAGATTCAGCTGTAAATTACACTGGTACAGTATGGAACACATGGCTGGCTAAATGGCTGTAAGTTATCAAGGGTCTGAGCTATCAAACGAGCCCCAAACCATCACTCTGTTGCCAGATATGGAGTAGATGTGGATGGATCACTTTAAGGGTTGTTTCTCCTGACTTTTTTCCCCATAGAGTTCTATAGGAAAATGAGTCCGGAGAAATAACCCTTGCAGTGATCCATCCACATCTACTCCATATCTGGCAACAGAGTGATGGTTTGGGGCTCGTTTGATAGCTCAGACCCTTGATAACTTACAGCCATTTAGCCAGCCATGTGTTCCATACTGTACCAGTGTAATTTACAGCTGAATCTAGTCTCACCCCCCAATTTCCATAGAGATCCATTCAAATGCAGAGAGGTTATAGTATCGCTTGTAACAGTACCTGAAAATAAGATATCGACAGTTTTTTGATGTTGATGGTCACAGACTTCAGGAAGTAACAGCATGTAAAGGATATGCGACCAAATATGAAATATGATACTTTAAAAATACGTTAAAGCAAAGGGTATGAATACTTATGTAAATGAGAAATTTTAGTTTTTTATTTTTAATAAATTTGCAAAAATCTCAAAAAAACTTTTTTCACATTGTCATTATGGGGTGTTGTGTGTAGAATTTTGAGGGAAAAAATGAATTTAATCAATTTTGGAATAAGGCTGTAACAGAACAAAATGTGGAAAAAGTGAAGCGCTGTGAATACTTTCCGGATGCACTATATATATATATATATATAAATGTATATGTACCAACCAGCTGAAGGCATTTCCCTAAAGCTAAATTAACCAATTTAAGGGAAGTAGAAACTTCTAGGCTACCCTTATCGGTGTGAATGAATCCTCGCTTGTTGCTGGAAATTACACACAAACAGCCAAGTTCCTATGTTTCTAAACAGAAATAATTTCATCAACGTCGGGACGAATGTAACGTTCGTAAGCGGCGAATGACCAACGCCCCATGGCTTTTATTGTGCACGTCGGGGCGATCAAAACCCCCCCAAAAAACCATGCGCCGAGCTGCTAGTACGTGGTCTCCGGCTAACGTGATGACTAATGACCTTTCGCTTTTCATCTAGTCGGTCAAAGTAGCGAAGGTTTTGCCATGGGCTCCGAGGCATTTCTTAACTCGTTGTGGCTTCACATGTAAGGCACTGCGGCCAATTTGCTGCGGCTACTACCAGCTCCATAGCTGCGGAATTTCTCAACCACGTACGAAAAATATTTCAAATTTTATTTATTTATCATAATTTATTTATTTATTTTTTGTTAACGGCAATATGAGTGGAGTTCCTTTCGTTGTGAAAACTGCTTTGAGCGCAAATTATAGATATCGCAGAGGGCGACACCAGTGCAGAGGTTTGAGAACATGGCTGCGGGGAACCGAAGATGCCCCTGAACGACGCATCATGCCCAAGGGACCAAGACTGGGCTTTCGTTTTGAAGCTCACTTCCTGGTTGGGCTGGGTGCAGCAATTGTGCCGTTGCTCACTAACGCCACTGCGATTGGCTCCAGTATAGGTCTTTCACCATGGCAGCAATGTGGTCAAAATACTCAGTCAATAAATTTCTCCCACGAAAAATGTAATTGCAATAGGTGCCTTTTCTTCATCTAATGCCTCTGAATGTGCAGATGTTTTTATTTTTTTTATTTTTTTTACATATTGTGTCGTTTGGACAGGGTATTAACATTTGTTCAGGACCAATCAGAGGGACAGGTTGAGTCCTCTTCGGCTCCACGGAGCAGACGCAGTTTGTACATACCGGTGGAGAAAAATGCATCCGGAGCTCAATTCAGTTATTAGAGGTCGTGGGAAGGCAATGGGTGACGTCACAGTGGCTTTGTTCATATTTTTATACGGTCTATGATCACGCCTAGCCAGCGCGATGTCACCAATCCTAGAAGGCTCAGGTCAAGATTTTAGATATATGACAAGATACGCAATTGGCGCTTTTCCTTCCAATGCGCAATAGTGCTTTCAGTTAGCTTAGCAACTAAGGTTAGCTAGCCGGACTTAAGTTGGTTTTCGTTGGATAGTCAAAATCATAACGGCTGTAAGTAGTAGTACTGGGTCCTAACAACCTAGCATATATAGAGACTTGATTTCATCGGTCTGATAAAGGCCCGTTTAGCGAACCGTTTTGTAAACTCCATTGACCACCAGTCATTCAGTGAGTGCATGTTGTCTGTCTAATAAATTCCAAGTGCGGATATTCCAGCCCCAAAATTGGACCTCTTGCTCTGCCTAGCCACTTTGCTCAGATCCTTACTTGCCCCCGCCGAAGGTCCCTAATGTAAAGTATCTAAATTGCTGGTATAGCCGAGTAATTAGTTTTTAAAACTGTTAGGCTTACCACGTTATTTTCCCGTTAGGTACCGTGCAAGTAGTGTTGCACGGTACATCGAAACTTCGGTACTTTTTCGATACTTAAAAAAAAAAACGGTTCGGTATTAGAATTTTCCGACGTTCGGTACTTTTAGGTCAAATGTGTGCTCTGCTGTTATGTGTCTGCATTACTGATTGAGAGGATGAAAGGTGAACGTTAGCTAACAATACTACGAGTCTGATTCTCTCACACGCGCGATATTGTTTTTGGCCGGCAGAGCTATATAGGCTACTTTACGTTACCTACTAAACTAACGCCTTACTTCCACGGAGAATTTAGGTGAGCACAAAGTAAAGGATTTAACGATAGTTTGACTTGAAAAATGATGGTATAATCACTGAAAATAACCCCGATAGACTGTCGTCGTATTTTATCATGTCACGTATAGAAACAATATTTTTTTAAAACGTTGTACAAATGAGTATTCGCCGTTTTCCCTTGCTTACTGTAGTAGACCTACTATATACAGTAGGCTACCTGATGCACTTTCGGTTTAGAAGACACCTCATTTTTTTCTCCAAAATCTCTCGTATAAATATGTTTAAGAAACCAAGTACTTACCAGTATATTCAGCTACAGCTGTTTTCTGATGAACCCTGAAGAGTTTATCTTGTTATATTTCGCCAAAGTCCCGTACAGTCGACATTTCCGCAGTCACCACCCCTCACTTAGGGCTGAAATACGTTGCTGTACCTACTTGTGTGAATACACACGCGCTTTCGTACGTTCTTTTTTAAACGTATTTAAATACATTAGGCGACGTATGTTATGGTTATTATATATACTGTATGTGACTATTCTGAAATAAATGTATTCTCTAGCACATTTCTGAATGATACAGCTTCTTCTTCAGTTCGAACTTAAAACCATGGATGTGCAGGGAATATTTTTTTAGATATTGACATTTAAATAAAACTAGTAGAAACCAGGAGGAAATTGCCTCTGAAGGGCCAAAGTAAATAGGGTTAAGGTCATTTCAGTAGAGGTACCGAGTATCGAATCAGTATCGTTTCAGTTTCAAGTACCGTTTCAGTATCGAGTATCATGATACTAAACCTGGTATCGGTATCGAAGTCAAAATTTTGGTATCGTGACAACACTACGTGCAAGTACCTTAGATAAAGTAAATTGCTCGCAGTGATTGCGCAAGGTGCTGAGCGAATACGAATTATAAGCCTACAATATATTCTAGTAGCCCAACTTAGTATGCACGAAGCAGTACCACAAATACCCATAGTAGTATCCACATAAAGCTATGCGTAATGTTGTAATGTGAATTAGGGTTGTCTGCAATCAGTAGTAGGCTAGGCTAATATAGCCTACAAATCCCTGGCAATGATACAATTTAGCCGTAATAATGACGAATAGGCTACAACACTTAAATTCAACCTGAAAACTAGTAGCTAGCTATCCGAGTAGGCTACGCAGATGCAGTAGGCCTACGAGCGCGATTATGTCCCGATAAATGAAAATACCATGCAGGATACAGATCGGCCAACGCAATAACGTGTAAGATATAGAATGTACAATTATTTACGATAGGCCTAGTCTTCACATCATTACCGATTGCACACACTGAACTAGTTACGATAATAGTTGGAGCAGCAGTGCGTTAAGAAGAGAACTATGTAGACTAATCATTATGTCACCATTTTATTTATTTATTTTTTTCCAACTTACGTATCAGCATCTGTGAACGGCCACGAACCTCTCGTATCAGAAGCCAGCTCAATGAATAGCCTAGTCGGACCGCGTCCACAATGTATCAAGATCTTTGGTCTCCCACTTCCAGAACGAGACAGCGAGTATGCGAACATGACCAACCAATATTCCAGGCAGGGTGTATATGCTTACCGTTTAGGTTAGCCCAAAGATCATATAAAGGTTACCGTGCATTTTATACCTCTAAAGCCAATATAGTCTGTTAATGTTAGCTAGCAATCACCAGTCAACCAGAAGGTTTCGAATAACAAGCAATAAGGTCCGGGTTACACGACAGGACGCACGCTTTAAATAGCCAGCTTACGCAACGTGAATATATCGCCCTTCCTTGTCCGAGACGGGCGACGGCTATTTGCTAGCTTGCTTGATGTGGGAAAAGCGTACGAATTGAAAGGGGTAGTGGAATATACGAGATCAGCGCAGGTAATTTAGTCTGGTAGTGTGCAGTATGCATGCAGAAAGAAGCATGTTATTTGAATACATCGCCCCTTCCATAGCGGACCACAAGCTTAACCGTACAATAGTCGCTTAGCTTTAGCAACAATTTCAAGAATCCAGTTATTTTTCACTGGCAGTGTGCAGAATCCGCCATGCATGTAGAAGGAAGCACGTTTAAAACAGCAGAATGTTATTTGAATACATCGCCAGTTTCCATAGCGGACCGTAAGCTTAAATTAAACTTGCAGTCGCTTAGCTTTAGCAACAATTTCAGGAATCCAGTTATTTTTCACTGGCAGTGTGCAGCATGCGCCATGCATGTAGAAGGAAGCACGTTTAAAACAGCAGAATGTTATTAAATGCATCGCCAGTTTCCATAGCGGACCATAAGCTTAAAAAACGTTGTGCATGCAAGGGAAGCACGTTTCGAATAACTGAATGTTAGATTACGGCCTTTTCTTTTGTCTAGCGGACCATAAAACTTAAGAACACAGAGCTTGACATCACTTAGCTTTTACGTAGATATTGCAGGATTCCAATTATTTTTCCCCACAGCGTGTAGTAGAACATGCAGGATGTGCGGCGCAGAGGATGTTATTTTGTGCAGCGGGCGTGTATCAGAGGATCCACCATGTTAGGGCGAGGCGGTTAAATAGACCGCCTTGCTACTTGAATGGATTGATAGGTGAATCGTCACTACTCAGCTGAGCTGTCAGCTGATTCACCTATGGCCGGGTTTCACTCTCGTGGCCTGCCTGAACTAACGCTATGCTCAATTTAGCAGACGTTTTTATCCAAAGCGACAATCGTGTTCGTGGTGGGCGAGGCAGGGCCAGGGGAAGAGGACAGCTTGATCAGAGTGACCGTGATAGTCAACAGACTCCGGGAGGAGAAACATTGCCGTCTCAACTTCAGCGGCACTTTATCACAAAATGCAAAAAATACAATCAAATCAGAAATAAATATTTTCACAAAATAAATCAGAGATACCCTCTATTAAAAAATTAAACAGACATCCAAGAACTCCCCATCTTCTTAGGAGAGGAGAGGATGTGCTGTGACCTGGCAGCACAATATATACAGTAGCTGCCTGCCATCGTCTTAGGGACAGTGAGTGACAGAGATCATTATAAACCATTTAAAACTTTTTATATTTATTATATTCACTTTATGAGATCATATGTGTCGTTCTCATCATCAATATTATAATTTCTATTGATAATTATTATTATTTTTAATTGTACTTTTATTTTACATTATTGTTATTTCTAAATCCATAATCAAAGAAAAGTTTTGGTTTTCATGTATGGTTACTGTTCATTCGTTTCTAGTCTTTGCTGTTTTGTATTGTTCAGAGTTAGATGTATGTCTTCGACTGTTTTAATGCAGTATGCTTTGACAATACAGATGAAATGTCTTGTCATGCAATAAAGCAAATTGAATTGAGTCCATGGTCAGAGAAAATATGTGTGAAACATCACCACAATGCTCGTGCGTCGTCGTGCGCATCTGAGAAGAACACGTGATAAGCAATTTTGGGAGCCCTTTTCTCCTACGTGCTCAATATCGCCATCTAGTGTTCTGAAACTACATAGTATACCTTTAAAGAAAAAATATGGTGATCTCCAATGGAGAATCCTCCACAGTGCAATCGCAGTGAATGCCTTTGTTTCCGTCATCAACCCAACAGTCTCTAACCTATGTTTCTTTTGTGGATTGGTGGAGACAATTTTTCACTGTTTTCATGATTGCACTAGACTGACACCCTTATTTGTTTTATTGGATGACTTATTTATTAACTTTGGTGAGAGATTGTCTAAACCTGTTTTTTTTGTTTGGAGCTTGATATAAAAAAGCAAACAAGACAAAATGGCAGCTTTTAAATTATATACTGGGGGAGGCAAAATTTTCCATGTATAAAAGCAGAAAAGATTGGGTTGAAAAAAGTAAAAGACATGACATTGTTCAGTTGTTTGTTTCACTGGTTCGAGCCAGCATGTGGGTTGATTTTAGATTTTACAAAGCGCTGAGTGACATAGACGGTTTTATTAAACAGTGGTGTTTTAATGAGGTTATATGCTCCATCAGCGATGAAGATTTAATCTTTGCTGATGTTTTTAGATAAATTTCCTTTTTAAAAATGTGAGCATCACAACTTTTTACACCATGTATGCCATGTTTTTAGCATGCTAAAAAGATTACTGAGAAGACATTGATCATGATGTAAACCATTAAAGTATTTTCTTTATTTTGATACGTAAATAAACTTTTTTGAAAACTTTCCTTTTGTGTTTGACTCCTTTATGTTGCGGCCCTTTGAGCCGGGGTCATAACATTGGCTTATCTCACACTGCAGTTTACATGTGATTGGCTTATCTCACACTGTAGTTTACATGTGATTGGCTTATCTCACACTGCAGTTTACATGTGATTGGCTTATCTCACGCTGCAGTTTACATGTGATTGGCTTATCTCACACTGCAGGCTACATGTGATTGGCTCATCTCACACTACTGTATCCCAGGTGTAATAGCTGTACAGTGCTGCATTCATACCTGTACTGAATGTCTCTGGAATAAGGTGCCAGTCACTGCTGATGATTCTCTCTTTATTCTCTGTTTAGGAAAGGTCAGGCTGGTGGGCGGGGCTAACCTGTGCTCTGGGAGAGTAGAGATGCATAATAGGAGCTCCTGGGGCACGGTGTGTGATGCTGACTTTGACCAGCGGGACGCAGAGGTTGTGTGCAGGCAGCTGGGCTGTGGCGCTCCTGCAGAGCTGCGGGGGGCAGCTGCATTTGGGCAGGGTGAGGGCCAGGTGTGGGCACAGGAGATCCAGTGTAGAGGCAACGAATCTTGGATTTACTTCTGTCCCACAGCCCCCTCACAGAATCAATCCTGCTCCCATGGAAACTATGTGGGACTGGTGTGTTCTGGTAAGAGTTCTCTATGCACTATGTGTGTTTCAGTAATGTTGGGTTCTGGTTTTTAGATTACGGCCTGTGAGAGAGCAATAGTGAGAGAATGAGTGGGTGTAATTTGATATGGCAAAGCTGTGCAGGCAGAAGGGGCGTGCTCTGTGGACTTGCTCACTCCTGTGGTTCCAATGAGAAGGGAGAACAGGGATTCTGCTCAGTGACTTGGAGAGGGGAGGCTTAGGAGGAGGAGTGGATGTGCTTAGATATTGTCAGGAATGCTGCGGCAGTTCCTATGGGCACTACCCCTGACAACACCAGTCCTCGCACCATGTCCCGCAAGCCGTATGACAGGGCCCCAACAGAGAGGGGTTCCTAAGAAAGCCTCGCTCCTCTCTCAGAGCTTCAAAGGGACCCAGTGGAAGACAGACCAGGAAGCCAACCCCTGGCTCTTTTGTGACCTCATCTGCCCAGAGAGGAAGAAAATGCCATTACTGGCGTAGACCCTGGGACAGAGATGGGTGTGGCTGATGGGAATTCACATGCTGGTCACGAAAATAACAAAATTAATTGATTCACTATCCCCACCCCCCTTCTTTGAACTATGTAAACTGTGGGCCTGTCTATACTGTAAGTTAATTCGTTTGGGGGCTTGGCATCTGGCTCTTGCACCTGGGTCTGCCGTTTGTGGTGTTCGGTCTTGCCTTAGATTCTCATCTGTCGCACCTGACACAAATGAAGAGGAAACCCAGATTATGTACAAACCCCAATTCCAGAAAAGTTGGGAAAGTATGTAAAATGCACATAAAAGCAGAAAGCAGTGATTTGTACTGTTTTCGTACTGTACTTCGTACTGTTTTCAATTAATTATATGTAAAAGAGAATTTACAAATCACTGCTTTCTGCTTTTATGTGAATTTTACATTCACATACAGGGATTTCTGAGCAATGGCTTCTTCTCTCAGCTCCATGATCTCCCAGTGTTTGTGTGAGTTTAATCTGTGTGAAGTTTGCAGGAGCTCTCAGTATCTGTGATCAGTGTGTGTGTGCCAATGTGTGTGTGTGTGCGTGCGTGCGTGCGTGCGTGCGTGTGTGTGTGCATATGATTTGTACCTGTGTATTTGTGTGAGTGTTTTCCATAAGTCTCCTGTATTATTCTTGTATCATCTCAGTGTTGGTCAGATGCTAACCCCACTGTCCTGTGTGTAGGGTACACAGACTCCAGGCTGGTTGGAGGCTCTAATAACTGCTCTGGTCGAGTGGAGCTGCAGTACCTGGGTACCTGGGGGACAGTGTGTGATGCATGTTGGGATAGGAAAGCCTCCAATGTCCTCTGTCAGCAGCTGAATTGTGGGACTGCAGTGGCAGTGCCAGGACAGGCCTGGTTTGGAGAGGGGAGTGGGTCAATCTGGGCCGATGTGTTTGATTGCCATGGGAACGAGACACGCCTCTCACAGTGTGCTGTTTCCTCATGGAGCCGAATCACATGCTCACATGGACAGGATGCTGGAGTCATCTGCTCTGGTGAGGAGCCCTGCTCTTTGTACTGTGTGCATGGCACAATTTACCAATTTACCTGACCTACCTACCATATACTCAGTCTACTGTACTGATAGTGGGCACAACATGAAAACGTCAGGAGATGTAAAGAAGAGTCTACCCTATAATCTATTAAAAATAATAATTGCATATTAAGGTTTAAGGACAAAAATCACCTAATTTGCATATTTATTTATTTTGGACCAGAAGTGTTGAAATTGTGGATAACCTTGTTTGTAAACTTTCCAATAATAAGAGAAGCATACTGTTATGTTTATTTTTTAAAGAAGATATCTGTGTCTTTAGGTAGGGTGGGGGGGTCCAATATGGGTCAACCTTGAGGGTTCCCATCTCCTGAATGATTGGTCATTCTGGTTAATCAAACCACATTCTAACACTCTCTCATATAGGTTAACATTTATAAAAGAAATCATTCAAATCTAAACTGGTGAGGTCAGAAAGTGGTTTGTTTCTGACGGAATGTCCCACACCTCAGTTTCAAGCTCACCTGTCGTACAGTGACCACATATTCTCAGTTCATATGGTAGCCAGGATTTTTTATGTCTGCCTTTTTCAATAGCTAGGTTGTGGTTACTGAGCCTGTGCTTGGTGAGGACTAGTTTCTGCTTCATATCTCAGTCAGTAACAACATATTCAACTAATTTGTATTCTTGTTTTAGGGTCAGGTAGCAATTAAGCTTGTTTTGTGTTTTGGTTTGGCTGTTCTAATAAATGTTCCAGATAAATAGTTTTATTTTGTTTAACAGTTTGGTTTATTCTGATTTGTATTTTTAAAGCTGTGTTCATCTCAAATATGTCATTGTTAGGTGTGAGATCATTAGTTAGTTTCGACAGTGCCAGTGGACTCTTTTCAGGGTTCAGCTCTTGGCTTTGAAGTGCATGGAACTCCAGCATTGTTTTCGGACTTGATTTGAGATGCATCTAAAATTTGAGTGCCCTTTTATGTGTTTATAGCAAATGGAAAACGTCCTAATTCAGCCCTGCATGCGTTGTTTGGTGTTTTTTTTGGATGTTTAGAATTGTTTTGCAGAATTATGCTTGTAGGGCTTCAATCAGATGCTTCTCCCATCCTATTGTAGTCGTGCTGACTGCGTGGACCCAACACTTCACTTCCATACAAAGCAAGTGGCAGAATTACACTGTCAAATATTTTTTTACCAAATTCTAATTGAAATATCAATCAGGTAGAACTTTTTTTTCTGATTGCACAGAAGGCTCTGCAGGCATTTCCTTTCAGTGAATTTACTGCCACACCAAAGCTTGTTGAGGCACTGATTTTCCGTCCTAGGTAATTATAAAATGTGGCGTGTTCTCGGGCGGTGTTTCCTAGAAAGCGTCTGCTTTTCTGAGATCTTGTCTTTTTTTTGAAGATCATTATTTTAGATTTTTTAGGGTTTACTGTCAGGGCCCAGTTTTGGCAGTACTGCTCTAGCAGAGGAGGAATTTAACTTCCATCTTGTTTAGTGTTAGGACAGGGGATGTAGACTGTTCCAATAACACCACTAACTCATTTATATAGAAATTAAATAGAGTAGGGGACAAGTTACATCCCTGTTATTTTACTGCCAATTTTTACTCTGCATTTATTATTTCCATTTCCATATTGATCTAAGTATGTAATTGGACTTTACCCCCTACACCACTTTGGAGAATCTTATAATATAAGCCTTCTTGCCCCATAGAATCAAAATCTTTTTTTTATTCTATAAAGCATGCAAAACATTTTTTTTGTTCGTGTACATGTTGATTAATTAAGGTGTGTAGAGTGTAAACATGATCAGTATTGCAGTGACTTCATCGAAAGCCAATTTGTCAATTTTGGAGAATATTATAATATAAACCAATCAAATCAAATGCTCTTTTAAATCAATAAAGCATGCAAAAGAATAAGGTTATTTTTGGTGTGCGTGTTTTCGGTAAGGAAGGCTAGTATTTGGTAGATAACATTACTGTCAATCTGGATGTGGGCTGTCTTTAGCAAAACTAAAAATAAAAAAGTAAAAAGATTTTAGAAATCAACGGGTAGAGTATCCTGTGCACATACGATGTTCTGCGTGTAAATCAAATGCCCTTGGATTCATACAAAGGAGTGCAATCTGTAATCCTGTCCAAATGCAGGTGAGTGATACACCTGTAATCCTGTCCAAATGCATGTGAGTAATACACCTGTAATCCTGTCCAAATGTATGTGAGTGATACACCTGTAATCCTGTCCAAATGCATGTGAGTGATACACCTGTAATCCTGTCCAAATGCATGTGAGTAATACACCTGTAATCCTGTCCAAATGCATGTGAGTAATACACCTGTAATCCTGTCCAAATGCATGTGAGTAATACACCTGTGATCCTCAGGCTCTGCCCTCTCAGCTCTAGACGGGACGGTACGGCTGGCTGGAGGGAGTGAGTGTGAGGGCCAGGTGGAGGTGTACTACCAGCAGACCTGGAGAAGAGTGCTGGTACCCTGGAGCTCCAGGGAGGCCTCAGTGACCTGCAGACAGTTGGGCTGTGGCTCTGCAGTGCAGGTGTACAGTTCCTCTCTGTCTGGGACGGGGGACAGTGGCGTGTGTCTGATGGGGTTTCAGTGCTCCGGGAGAGAGTCTCACCTGGGGAACTGCACTGTTCCGCACAATCTCACCTGCGGTTCCAGGGAACAGGTGTCCATCGTCTGTTCCAGTGAGTATAGGCTACTAATGAAGTTTCACTGCAGTCTATAGCTGCTGACTGTGCACTCTAGAGGAAGGATTTTCAAAATTCAGATAATACAAATTTTTATATTCCCCTTTGTTACATAATATTTGAAGTTTTTTTTTGTTTGTCTGGTTTTTATATTTTAATGTTTGTGTTACTACTTAGTTTTTGGAAAATTTTGCTTTGTTAAAAAGAAAAACTGAGTATTTCTGAGGAGGTCATGTACGTTAGAAATCATTTTAATGAAGGACTTATTAAATCTCTCTCTCCCTCTCCCTCTCTCTTTGTCTCTCTCAGTCCATAGGTCCCTCAGGCTGGTGGGGGGAGGGGGGGACTGTGCGGGACGGTTGGAGGTGTTCCACAGGGGCTCCTGGGGGACAGTGTGTGATGATTCCTGGGACCTGGAGGATGCTCAGGTGGTGTGCAGGCAGCTCCAGTGTGGGACGGCCCTCAGTGCCCTGCAACCCTCCTTCTTTGGGCCAGGAAATGGACCCGTCTGGCTGGATGAGGTGGGCTGTGTGGGGAACGAGACATCGCTGTGGGACTGTCCCAAGAACCCATGGGGACAAACTGACTGTGGACACAAGGAGGACGTGGGGGTCGTGTGTTCAGGTTTGGAACTCAGCGTAGCGTCTAAGGTTTTTGCTGTTACACTGACAATAGAACGGTGTGAACTGTAAATGCATGATACTCTGACTTTATTGTTGTAGAATTCAAGGAGATGAGACTAACCGAAGGTTGTTCTGGGAATTTGGAGGTTTTCTACAATGGCACCTGGGGCAACGTGTGCTTCAATCAAATGAATTTAGACACAGCTACTTTAATATGCCAGGAGCTGAACTGTGGGAAGCGTGGTTCTGTGGATCATACACAGTCAAGACTGGGATCAGCTCCAAACTGGCTGGATAAAATCAAATGTCGCCAACATGACTCCACACTGTGGCAGTGCCCATCAAATCCTTGGGGTCAGAATAAATGCGAACAAAATGATGTGGCCTGGCTCAACTGTACAGGTAAACCTCTACTGCAGATACAGCATTACCCCCATTGGGAACAGTAGAATACACCTCTCTCTACTGCAGACAGAATTACTTCTGTTGGGAACAGTAGAATTAACCAGATGTTTCTGAAGCTTTCAATAGTGCTGTTTGTTTTTGATATGGCATGAACATGTCTCTGTCTCTGTCTGTAATTTACTTTTCATTCATATATTCATTTTTTTCCATGTTATAGTAAAAGAGGACAGACGAGTTCCCCGGAGCAAATTGTCATGTTCCCCAACTGCAAATGGGAGAGCTTGCCCAAGTACGTGTATTTGGGCTGAGTCCTGTGATATGTCACCATGCGATTAGGAGGCTGTATCCTCAGTCACAAATGCACTCTGGTTTGGGAAAGGGGATGTATCTGGGGCAGTGATAGTCAAATGTCATCGACATCGATGTTAGTTTATTAAAAATACTGTGATTGTCATTCAGGAGAAGGCTGTTCTTGAGAGTGTCTTACAATGCCTAAGACAGTTCTAAGAGAACACAGATTAAAATCTCATAGTAAACAATTTTGCATGTATAGAATTACACCTTGTATATGATCAGCCATTATGTTAGCGGAGATGTGTCTGTAGCAGATTGTAAAACGTAATGAGATCAGCCATAATGTTAGCGGAGATGTATCTATAGGAGATGTTAAACGTAATGAGATCAGTCATAATGTTAGCGGAGATGTGTCTGTAGGAGATGTTAAACATAATGAGGCTGCTCAGTTCATCTGTTTTTCCTGCTCTAGGTCAGTGGCCCCTCCGGCTGGTGGGGGGTGAAGGCGGGTGCTCTGGGAGGCTGGAGGTGTTCCATGGGGGCTCCTGGGGGACGGTGTGTGGTGACTCTTGGGACATGATGGACGTCCAGGTGGTATGCAGACAGCTGGGCTGTGGGTCAGCAAAGGAGGCTCATGGTAATGCTACTTTTGGGATGAGGAATGGCACCATCTGGCTGAAGGAAGTGAACTGCAGGGGCACTGAGCTACACCTGTGGGACTGCCGACACTCTGTGCAACAGCACAGCCGCTGCCAACACCAGAACCAGGCTGGGCTCACCTGCACAGGTGAGACAGGGCATCCAGATCAGAACGGGCTGAATAACAGCTTCTGTGAAGATTCGTCACTGGAGCCCTGACAGAAATACACACCCTTACCCCCAGGAGCAGCTTAAAGATCCACCCTGCAGTACACCTTTATGAGTACTTTATTTATACATTCACTAATAATGCAAGTAGAGATAATGATGCATTGGAACTACATTTACATTCAGCAGAAGCTCTTATCCAGGGTGGATTACTGAAGCTCATCCATAAAGGTTTAGGCGACGAGCCGAGAGGATATGACACCATCAGGGCCACAGCCCATAACAGTGTGCAGGAACAGGAAGTGGAACAATTAAATTAATAAATTATTATTATTTTTATTTTACAGGTTCATCGGACCCCAGCACCACTGCAGGTACAGACGTCCTCTGGATGGTGTAGGAGAGAGTTTGGGAGATAAAACTTGAGGCAGAGCTCAGAGCCCTGTCAATCACACAAGCACTAAGGCCTTTCTCAGGCCCCATAAAGAAAACATTGCAGTTCATTTCATTGCTTTTTTTTTTTTTTTTTAGGTGTTCCCAGAATGACTACCAAATCTACAACACAGACAGGGAAAGCTGCCCCAGGAGTCATTTACACAGTTAAAGGTGGAACTATTACCTCACAACTAATTTCAGCTGTTAAAACTAGCTTTTCCATTAATTCTTTGAGTTGCCTTCCACTACAGAAATGCTATAGCTAGGTGGTGACTGTTACCCTGGGTAGATGGCTAAGTAACATGAATAAGTACAAATGTTTGAATGACCACGCTTATTGCTTAACACACAACTACTTCTTGCAGTTTTTTTGCCAGTTACTTCTGCATTGGTTTTGAATGCATTAAGACAGGATGTAATCCACCAATTTTCTCTCTAACACCAAACACGGTGTGACTAGCTAAGCTCTGTGAATACTGACATCAAGCTAATAGTTTGCTAAATTTAAATGGACAATCTTGGAGAACAACAAGATTATTGTACTGATAGCAACAGCTAACTTAGCTAAGATTTGTTAGCTGGAAAGCTAGCGTTACACTAGTTCTCAGACCACATTTGTACGTTACTGTATTGGGTATCTTGTAGAGTGACTTAGTTTGCTTAACTCAAATAGTGTCTTTGCTTTTATCGGTAGCTAGATGACTGGCTATATCAGCATAGGTGGAAATCCAGCTAAGTGGTCTTTGTAAGTTGAGTAGCAGCAGTGTGCCCTGTTCTCTGCTGATGCCCAACCCCTTGTCTTCCCCTTTTTCAGTTGGGACCAAACGGAGAGTGACCCCAGTACCACCCAGCCTGCCTATCCCAGCAGTGGCCTTCCTGGTGATGGGGGCATTGTACTTCCTGCTGCTGGTGGTGCTGGGTGTTGTAGTCTTCCAGAACAGAGCACTGAGGAGAGGTAGGGGGCGGAGGGACGCTGGGTGAACCGCCATCACATGCTGACTGAGACTGAAGAAGCCTCTTCAGTAATCGGCTCAGTGGCTTATCCTAACAGCTTTGAATAGGGGCTGACTGGTGGCTTGCCCAGTTAAGACGCTGTGCCAGTGCGTGTGGGTGGAGCTCCGCCCAGTTAAGACGCTGTGCCAGTGCGTGTGGGTGGAGCTCCGCCCAGTTAAGACCCTGTGCCAGTGCGTGTGGGTGGAGCTCCACAGTGTAGTCCTCCACCACCAGGCCCCCTGAAAGCAAGGACACTTCAGGGCGCTGCTTAATTGGCTGCCGCGTTGCCATGGGAGCTATTCAGTTGGCAGGCTGACCGTGTCCCATTGTGCTCGTATGCAGAGAGAGATGTGCTCTCTGAGAGGGGACTGACTCTCTCATTCTCTGTCTCTGCTCACACAGCCCTGTCTCAATGGGACCATGCCCCTCTGCAAGAGGCCATCTATGAGGAGATCGAGTACAAACTGGCTAGAGAGGGGACCTACAGCGCCCCCCGGTGGGGTGAGTGAGTCTGATCCGTCCTCCTCATGCTTCACAATAGAATAGAGTCTCAATCACACTGTGGAAGACCTCCTCAGAACATGTGTGGTGTGGGCGGGGTCAGGACTCATCCTCTCTCCTGTTCACAGGGAGTGGCCTATATGAGGATCTGCCCTCTGGGTATGATGACGTGGGGGACGGCGAGGGACACTCCCTCTCAGGTAAAGGGGCGGAGCTCTGTGGGTGTAGGTGGTGATGCTGTGCTGCTCTGTGTACTGTCTCTATGTGGAACTGTGCTGCTTTGTGTTCTGTCTCTCTGTGCAATTGTGCTGCTCTGTGTTTTGTCTCTGTGTGGAACTGTGCTGCTCTGTGTGGAACTGTGCTCCTCTGTGTTCTGTCTCTGTGTGGAACTGTGCTGCTCTGTGTTCTGTCTCTGTGTGGAACTGTGCTCCTCTGTGTTCTGTCTCTGTGTGGAACTGTGCTGCTCTGTGTTCTGTCTCTGTGTGGAACTGTGCTCCTCTGTGTTCTGTTTCTGTGTGGAACTGTGCTGCTTGTATTCTGTCTCTGTGTTGTTGCCGGGTCGGTTCAGTTCCTGTGGGACACAGTGATGTGGATTCCCCATCACCCACATTCCAAGGTTTAAATATGGGATCATTTACAGTGTAATGTGTCCCCACACCATCAGTCAGCCGTAGCTGCAGTGTGAATACACAGCTAGCTCAAGTGTTATTCAGTGCTGCTCTGAAAGGCCTCGCTGCCCTGCTGTGTAACAGTCCTGAGATTAAGCCATTACCCAGAATTCTCTCTGCTTGCAGGGGACCTGGTGATGGAGGACACTCCAGAGAACTATGACGATGTCATCACTGCAGATCAGCACCCAGACAGTGTGGCAGGTGAGAGTCTTGAGTGTTTTGATTGGTTGGTGGGATGATTCAATATTAATCATGAATACACTTATATATGGAGGATTATTCAGCCCAAAATGAAAATGAAAATGAGGGGGTATGGTCCTCCTATCAATCAAAGCAAGCAGGGTGGGCCTCACACAGGTTTAGTGCAGTATCACTTAATGAACACTAGGGGGAGCATAGGATGGGTAACAGTCTATGCTTGATACTATGCTCTCAGGGCACTTGTAAATTTTAATGGATGAAATGATGAAGAATCTGAGCAGTGTCATAAAGTATTCTTGTTTTATGAAAGAAACGGAGCTAGCTAGCCAGCACTACGCTGTGTAGGCTATAGGTCAAACCTGCGAGGTGGAAAATCCACATTCAGAAAGTGAAAGTCCTCCCCAATCATTTGTTCCAATCACCTGGATTTGCTCATTATCACAATTCTTCAGCCAAGAGGTAGGAGCTAACTAGACTAATTAGTGAAATCATGAGTTCATGGGTGGAAGAAACACGGCAGGACTTTTACTTTCTGCCCCTGGAATTTCCACATCTGCAAACCTGGTAGTAGCCTACGATAGGCTACATTGTGCCAGGTTAAACGTTGGATTGGATCAGTTGTGTTGGACTGCTGGAAATAAATGAAATCCTCTCTTAAAATAAATGAAAAGACCGGAAATGAGTCACTGGATCCTTTAAACTTTTAACCTGGCTCCGGTACTTTAAGCGAACATTAAGGCATTGCTTCAAAAAGTCTATCGACAGCCAGATTCTATTCTATATATGTTATGCAAAATGAGAAATGTTAATGTAGGCTATTTGAAACTGAGTCGGCTTCGTCATACAAAAAATCCAGGGTTAAATCTTAAATTGAGCTTACTAGCTGTTTATTATTATCCTTAAATAGCTCTCATAAGTGTTTCTGTTACCCATCTATCGTTAATTGTATTTACTGTATTACACACTTCATGTGTGTGCATGAGTCACTGGACCGTTTACACATTTAACCTGGCTCCGATAGATCTAGCTAGCCGACTTTGTGGAAAAGTAGGCTAGTAGCTGTTATGCTGTGTTCATGCTTTAATGGGGAGACGGGAGACGTGGCTGATCTGTAAACTTTACTGTTGTGTCGACCACCGTGTCTTATCTTTGAACGCACGTTGACTGCCGTGTCTTTTCGTTTAAGCTATTTTCCTAATCAAAAGTTTCGTGCTTACGCAAAATCGGGGAAAGCAAGCTTGCACACACAAAAAGCAAGTTGAGCAACATAGAAACATAGGCTGCTTATTTCCCGCCCACTACTTCTATGTTGCCCTATTTTGCATAAGCAGGAAACTTTCCACAACAGTAAAGTTTACAAATCAGCCACGTCTCCCGTCTCCCCGTTAAAGCATGAACACAGCATAACAGCTAGTAGCCTACTTTTCTGATTTTCACGATTGTCTTTCTAACCCACTGGCAAGCCTCTGCATATCAAACTACAGCAGAGTTAATGTGAATAATTAGCTGAAAGAGGAAGATGAAAAAACGCCAAATATAATATATAACCAGTATAATGAATTTAAGAGTGTAGCCACTATAAGCACTGATACCATTATAAGCACTATAACCAGTGTGTCCAGTTTAACAAGTACATCCACTATAACCAATATAATGAATTTAAGAGTGTAGCCACTATAAGCACTTATACCATTATAAGCACTATAACCAGTGTGTCCAGTTTAACAAGTACATCCACTATAACCAGTATAATGAATTTAACAGTGTAGCCACTATAAGCACTGATACCAGTATAAGCACTATAACCTGTGTGCCCAGTTTAACCAGTAGAGCTGCTGCTTCTCTCTCTCTTTTTAAGGGGAGCTGCTGGAGGGAGATGCACCAGAGTTCTATGATGATGTCATCAGCATGCAGCAGGGCCCAGAGGCTTTTTCAGGTTGAGTTTCTCTTTACAGATGAATGTTGGAGGGAAACCCAACCCCTGCCACCAGATTCACTCTGTTCTGCTGAGGTGGTTTTTGTGTATCTGACTCCAATTGTGTGATTCATTAATTATTACTATCATATTTACATTCTAGATTTCAGTTGAGTTAATCATTCTATTTATAGAATTGAATTGATAATGTCACTGTCCTGTGCTAAAAGTCTCTACTTCCTGCATGTGTGACTGCTGAATTGTCACTATGAGGGGCCGTTTAGGCCAAAATTCATAATTGCCTCGCACATACACATACAAAGACTCACATTCACTAGTGAAGCTCTCACGCTCACTGAAAAAGCTTGTACATAACATATAAATGCTTGCACACACACCCTAAATCTTCTCATATAAACACAAAGAGCTCGCATATACACGTACAATGACTCTCACATTCACTAGTGAAGCACTCACGCTCACTGAAAAAGCTTGTACATAACATCTAAATGCTTGCACACACACCCTAAATCTTCTCATATAAACACAAAGAGCTAGCACATACACGTACAATGACTCTCACATTCACTAGTGAAGCTCTCACGCTCACTGAAAAAGCTTGTACATAACATCTAAATGCTTGCACACACACCCTAAATCTTCTCATATAAACACAAAGAGCTCGCACATACACGTACAATGGCTCTCACATTCACTAGTGAAGCTCTCACGCTCACTGAAAAAGCTTGTACATAACATCTAAATGCTTGCACACACACCCTAAATCTTCTCATATAAACACAGAGCTCGCACATACACGTACAATGGCTCTCACATTCACTAGTGAAGCTCTCACGCTCACTGAAAAAGCTTGTACATAACATCTAAATGCTTGCACACACACCCTAAATCTTCTCATATAAACACAAAGAGCTTGCACATACACGTACAATGACTCTCACATTCACTAGTGAAGCTCTCACGCGCACTGAAAAAGCTTGTACATAACATCTAAATGCTTGCACACACACCCTATACAGGGGATCACACACACACACACACATATTCTGAATATTTTCTGTGTACGTGTGTTGTTTATATGAATATGTGAGAACAAATAGTGAATGTACGAATGCTTTGTATGTTTATGTGAGTGGTCTAGTAATTAATGCAAGAGGATTTTTTGAACGTGTGAAAGCATGAACATAGTGCGTGTAAGAGATTTCATGTGTCAGTGAGAGCTTCACTTGTGAATATGTGAGCTCTTTGTGTGTATATGAGAAGATTTACGGTGTGTGTGCAAGCTAGCATTTAGATGTTATGTACAAGCTTTTTCAGTGCGCGTGAGAGCTTCACTAGTGAATGTGAGAGTCATTGTACGTGTATGTGCAAGCTCTTTGTGTTTATATGAGAAGATTTAGGGTGTATGTGCAAGCATTTAGATGTTATGTACAAGCTCTTTCAGTGCGCGTGAGAGCTTCACTAGTGAATGTGAGAGCCATTGTACGTGTATGTGCGAGCTCTTTGTGTTTATATGAACACTGGTACTTGAATTCGTATTTACCTTTTAGGGTCGTTTTAACGCACTTGTTCCTAGTTCGAAAATGCACTATGTACGTCGCTCTGGATAAGAGCGTCTGCCAAATGACTATAATGTAATGTAATATGAGAAGATTTACGGTGTGTGTGCAAACATTTAGATGTTATGTACAAGCTTTTTCAGTGCGCGTGAGAGCTTCACTGGTGAATGTGAGAGCCATTGTACGTGTATGTGCTAGCTCTTTGTGTTTATATGAGAAGATTTAGGGTGTGTGTGCAAGCATTTAGATGTTATGTACAAGCTTTTTCAGTGAGCGTGAGAGCTTCACTAGTGAATGTGAGAGTCATTGTACGTGTATGTGCAAGCTCTTTGTGTTTATATGAGAAGATTTAGGGTGTGTGTGCAAGCATTTAGATGTTATGTACAAGCTTTTTCAGTGAGCGTGAGAGCTTCACTAGTGAATGTGAGAGTCATTGTACGTGTAAACGGCCCCTCATATGTCACTGCCCTGGCTTACTTCCTGTCTGTGTGGTTTGTTACAGGGGATCATGTGACTGACACAGAGGAGAATTATGATGATGCCGTGACTCTGGACTGGATTCAAGTGGGTGAGTCTGTCCAGAATGATCACTCAGTATAACATGATGGATAACACAAGCTTTTATGGTTTAATCAAAATTCATCAGTCATTTTGTTTCATACACCAGCTCTTAGAAGCCATTTTCAGTTATAGTATCTTCACGGGCAGTTATGAGAATATGCACATATCTTTCCACCTGCAACCTTTTCTGAGAGGAGACATTTTAGTGTAGATATAGGCCTACTAAAATATTTTGAATGAAACTTTTACATTCAATATAGAACTACAAGATCACCGCAGGTATCTGCTGAAAATTGGCCTTCCCTGACTGTGTCTGTTTGTCTGACTCCTATTTCGTCCCTGCAGGGGAGAACATTCTGGCCCCCGAAAGCCCTCCAGCTCCCAGTGGGATGGACTATGATGATGTGGGAGAGGAGCCTCTTGAAAGAGGAGGGGCATTTTGAGATTGACAGTTCTTTCTGAGGAAGTATCCACCCACACGTTTGGATAGCAGAGCAACAACAACGTCTTTAACCCACACGACATCGCAAGGAAAATGTTTTAATGTGATAAAACCACATCCTATTAGATCAGTGATTCATCAGTTAATAATTCATCAGAAAGTATTTCCAGTAGGTTCCTTAGCCAGTTCATAAATCAGGACATTAGAAATGCTGATACTTGTATACATTGGGTATAACAGCTTGCATTCATTGACACAGTGAATCGATTACTTTTGCTAGATGATGTGATGTGATGACAATTCAGGCATTGTCCACTTAAATATTACTTTAAATATTATATTATTAAAGATTACATATTTAGCAATGTAACTGAAAACAATGAGCTTTAATCTGTGTAAGCTTTTGCTTTAGATTTGTGTTCAGTTTTGGTTGCTTATTTTAATTACTCATTCCATACTACTTTCATTACTATTCAAACTATTTCCTTACAACAGAACTGTTTTCTGTGTACATTTAAAAATCTTTTGGCAACAATTAAATATTTTTATCAAAAAAAACTTATACTTTATACATAGTATTTTTAGATATTTGGATTCTACAGCTTGGATAATTATGCAGCTTTGATAGACAAGATTTTATATTAATGAAATGTTATATTTTGCTATAATGCTCACAATGTATTTCTTCGCCGCCTTAAGCAATATCAGCATTTTCAACAGTTAATACATACAGTATATATTTATGTATTGAGATATTTTTAAATAAAGATTAAAGACTGATTAAACTTTGTTCTTTCATTTATTTTTGTTTTTCTTGCCTGAAAATGAGCAGGGATAGGTATAGTACACAGTTCAGGTTGTTTTTATTTAGATTTATGACTCTGAAATAGAGGAGGAGTAACAGAACTATATCCCCATCTCTTTTTCTCTTCCCTCCTTCCTTGGGAAGATCCCTCCCTCCTTCTTCAGTTCTCTTTTCAGCTGCATCCCACTCTTTCTAGAACAGCTTCTCAGAAGTTGGAGCCGTCTCCACACCTAACGCAGAGTTATGGGTAATAATCTTCACCCCCTTGCCGTGAAGCCAGCACATGATGCAGACTCACTGGAAGGGGGCATTAGAGGCCACAACTAGACTCCCCTAATCCTAACCCTCGCTCAAATTCACCTTCTACAGTATTGTTACCTGCCCAACATGATAGAGACACGTCACACAGAGGTGGCCTCACAGGGGGGAGAGGGGGCTTTTGGGATTGGGGCACAGCCCTGCAGAAGGGACCAGTCGCTAGTACTGCTATGTGGCAATGCAGGTTGAGTGTGGTGGCTGGGAAATGCATTGGTACCAGGAGAGGAGAAATGCCCACTAATCCCAGGCCCAATATTCATCCCCCTATATAGAGCAGAACAAACTTAGTTCAGATTGAGGGAGGGGTTTGGCTGAACGGACTGATGGCGTTTACTGGAAACGGTGCAGTGCAAACTGCACTTTGTCTCGTGTTTTAGAGCCCTCAGCTTCTCCCTTCCACATTCAGAACCATTTCTGTTCAGTCTCTGCTGCTCACACTTGGATTTGATTGTGTTTTACAGTGCAAGGGAAGGTGCTAGAAGTTACACTGCGTGTACATTTCTCCTTTTCTCCTTTATTTCTACAAGACAAAAAATTGGTTGAAAAAGGGTACAAGGCAAAAACCATAAATAATCAGCGTGTTCTTTATTCTGCAGAAGGGGAGTCAGTTACCCCTCCTAGCTCTGCAACTGTACTCCTCTGTATGTGGACGGGGCAACTGTACTCTATACCGGTCAGCACTCACCTGATACCAGTATGTGGGCGGGGTAACTGCACTCAATACCACTAAGCACCCACCTGATACCTGTATTGGGCGGGGCAACTGTACTCTATACCTGTCAGCACTCACCTGATACCTGTATGTGGGCGGGGCAACTGTACTCTATACCTGTCTGCACTCACCTGATACCTGTATGTGGGTGGGGAAACTGTACTCTATACCTGTCAGCACTCACCTGATACCTGTATGTGGGCGGGGCAACTGTACTCTATACCTGTCTGCACTCACCTGATACCTGTATGTGGGTGGGGCAACTGTACTCTATACCTGTCAGCACTCACCTGATACCTGTATTGGGCGGGGCAACTGTACTCTATACCTGTCTGCACTCACCTGATACCTGTATGTGGGCGGGGCAACTGTACTCTGTGTACAAGACTGAGTTTCCCCTCACAGCTCTGCAGCTGTACTCCCCTGTGTGGGTAGGAGCCGCAGCACTGAGTGTGTACCAGCCATTAGCTGTGCTGGCAATAAGGGGAATGTCATGTGATCCAGTTCCTTTGTACCAGTAATATCTCCAGCCTGCAGAGGGCGCTGTAAAAGGAGAGGGAGAGTGTCATGCAGTACTTTCTGAGAGATCGGGGGAGGATGCTGGATGCCGACTTAAGGTGTGGAAGGGGCGTCAGACAAGCAGCACATCCACTATGTAAGTACATGTGTTTAAATACTCATGTACATTTATAGCATCCTGATCAATGCTGTGGCTTCTTTGGGTTAGAACAGTAAAGAAGTGCTTCTGTTTGTGACATCTCTATCGCCCCCTATAGGATCTGCCTTGAATCTCACAGACCCAAAGACATTACTGTCCACGCATGTAGTCAAACTTAATGATCAGTTTGAATGCAGTGTGTTTGTCTGTTTATGGTTGCATATTTGAGTGTGTTCCACATAGATCACTTCCTGTAGTGCTTCTTTCCTCCTTCAGCTTAGTACAACTAATAAAACTGCAGTTTATTAGGCTGTGTCTGAATACGACCCCTGTTCCCTGTCCACTGTCCCCTGTCCACTCAGACCCCTGTCTACTATATGTCCTGTCACCTTACTTTGCAAGCAGTGTGTGAAAGAAATCCTGCAAAACTCTAAACTAATGAGGAAGTAGTTTGTAATATATTTTTATTTTTATTGAGAATATCAATTAGTTAACATATGACGATGGTTACAAAGTATAGATTATGAATGAAGGTTGAATTAACAAAAATAAAAAGAGAATAGTTTGTAATATGAACCTATCTTGTACCGTAGATATGCATACACGCTCTGCTTTTTATGTTTTTACTTCCGAGTTAGCCTACTTACTAAAACTGTCAGATGAGGGCACAGTTCTGCAGATGAGTGTGCTCCAGAATTCCCTCAACAAAACCTCAGAAATAAGGGGTTCATCCCATAGACTGTATAAAAATATGGATAAAGCCACTGTGATGTCACCCATTGCCTTTCCACGGCCTCATAAAAACTGAATTGAAGCTCGGAAGTCTTTTTCGCCGCCCGTTTGTACAAACTGCGCCTGCTCCGTGGAGCCGAAGAGGACTCAACCTGTCCCTCTGATTGGTCCTGAACAAATGTTAATACCCTGTCCAAACGACACAATATTTTAGAAAATCAGCACATGCACAGGCATTAGATGAAGGAAAGGCACCTATTGCAATTCATTTTTTTTTATTTTGACCACATTGCTGCCATTGACTTACATGGGGAAAGACCTATACTGGAGCCAACCGCAGTGGCGCTAGTGAGCAACAGCACCAGGAAGTGAGCTTCAGAATGAAAGCCCAGTCTTGGCCCCTTGGTTCATCCTGGTATTTTAAGTGCCCCCATTTGTGAGAAAAAGACGCTCACTCAAAAGCTTTTTGACGAAGTGAACTCAAATATGCGCCCTCAAAAGGGTGTAGGGGTCGTGTTCGGACCCCTACACCCTTTGATTTTCACCATTGCTCTCTTCCACAATAAGAGCCAATACAAATTCACTGATTTCCACAAGGAAATTAAGCAGATAAACTTCTCATTGATGTTCTCTTCAAACTTTTAACCTGTTCGAGAACAGAGATGAGTCTCTCTAAGGGACAAGTTCTCACTCAACTACTCACTCGCTCTAATTACTATTTGGAATGTTGGTGATTTATGAACTTAGGCCTTTTTCTTTGTGCACTAATTGTAAGTCGCTCTAGATAAGAGCAGCTAAATGCCTAAAATATAAATGTACTAAGTTTGGTGACATGCATGTGTGCAAAGCACAACCTCCCGCGGTTTTAATTAAAAAAATTGTTAAATAGCAATACATGTAACACTGTACTATTGAACATTGAACTCTATTCATTTAAATTAAAATGTATTCATACAGCACTTTTTCCTGAGATACTGTCAGAAAGACGTTTTACAGATAAACAGGAAATGGGGGAAAAGTTAAGCCCCCCACAACCAGTAAGTGACCAGTAAGTAACATACTAGCTGACTAACTGGCCTGTTTAGCACACCAAGTCAAATATGTACCAAATCTAAATCCAGTATGCCTCAAATCTAACTCTAAGGCTCTAAGGCACATCATCACATCTAAATCTAAGGGCTTGGGTGATTGGTCTCACTGTATCCCAGGTCGGATCTATAAGGCTGGATGTGTGAGTGGACGACGAGCCTAACTGCGCTACACTTGGTCCAGAGAGAAACTTTGTCTCTTGTGGAGTTTTGCTTCATCCAGGTTTGAGCAAACAGCGTCTATCCCAGCTGGCTCTTAAAGGGGATTTATGAAAGATCTACACTGAAAAAGAAAGTCTGTCTGAACAAGGCTTGTCGTGAGACTTAAAAAAACATTTTTTTTTCTCAAGTAGAAAATGTAGCTTGTTTTTAAGTTACTTTTTGCTTGATAAGTGAAAGTCTTACCCCATTGAAATGAGGAAGACTGTCAGCCCATTGGCAATCTTTGTCTTATTTAGCAAAAAAAGTAATAGAAATATGATTTTAAGTCTAAATATAAGGCTAAAATGCTTGTTAAGATTGACTTATTTTTTGTTATTTTGTAGTGAGTGTTGGCTCTACCTGGACATAACTGTGAGGTTTCTCGCATTGCACAGCGGTGCTGATGTAGCGAGAACATTTTCTTAGATAGGTATCTATGGTACTGAGGCCCACAGCTAAAGAGTGGATGATTTAAGTGTCTGATAAATGTCACTCTGTCTCAGCACCACTGATATTTATCAGAGGAAAAGGTGCATTTTGTCAACCTCTGTGGTGTTGGGCAATGCTGGGAAAACATTTATTTATTTATTTTGGAGGGGGGGGGGTTACCATAGCACGTACCTTACTAAGAAGTTCAAAGATTTTTACACGATGCTTAAAAACTAATAATGATTCTCGAAAGAATTCAGCGGTGTGTGTACGGTCAATAGCAGATATGGAATTAGGTAGTTTGCGTTCTTAAAATACGGCAAACAGAAATGCGGTTTGCGAAGAGGAAGTGGCCTGCGAGAGAGCAAACTGACTGACCACAAAAGCCTCGGAGTTGAAGGCAAACGCCCCTTGTGCAGCGTGTGCAGGCCCAAAACTGAGATTCCCTTGCTGGCTTATTCACCACTAAGCATATCAGGGTCTCGCTCATATCACGTCTTCAACAGCCCAAGTGAAACTGCCACATATCGACACGACGGACGGACATCATGCTGGCAAATAGACTGACGGCGCTGATGTGTGAGTACCACAGTTTCATTTATTTATACAGTCACCTGATTCCTCCTGTTAATCCTATTATTGCCTTTTGTATCGGTACAGTAACATTGACGCATATTTTGCCAGGGCATTTTCACATCTTAATGTCATAAAAAAAGTATTTGTATACACACCGATCAGCCACAACATTAAAACCACTGACAGGTGAAGTGAATAACATTGATTATCTCGTTGTTATTTTTGTTCTGTACTCTAGCACTTTGAGTTTGAAAGGATACAATGACAATGAGGTTGAAGTGCATACTGTCAGCTTTAATTTGAGGGTATTGTCATCCATTTCGGATGAACCGTTTAGAAATTATAGAACCTTTAGTACATAGTCCTCCCCGTTTTCGGGAATCAAAAAATATTGGACAGTTTAACATAATGTAGAATAAAGTAATACTTTTTAATAGTTTGTCACATATCCTTTGCATGCCATGACTTTATGATGTCTGTGACCCAACAACATCGAAAGACTCTTGATTTCTTATATTCTGGTACTCTTACAAGCGATACTATGATTTCTCTGCATTTGAATGGATCTTTATGGGAATTGAGTGGTGGGACTAGATTTAGCTGTAAATTATGCTGGAAATGTATGGAATACATGGATGGCGAAATGGCTGTAAGTCATCAACGGTCTGAGGTATCAAACGAGACTCAAACCATCACTCTGCTGCCAGATATGCAGTAGATATGGATGGATCACTTGAAGGGTTGTTTCTCCTGACTCATTTTCCTATTGAACTCTATGGAAAAATAAGTCAGGAGAAACAACCTGTCAAGTGATCCATCCATATCTACTGCATATCTGGCAGCAGAGTGATGGTTTGAGGCTCATTTGATACTGCAGCCATTTAGCCAACCATGGGTTCTATACTATTCTCCTGTAATTTACAGCTTAATATAGTCCCACCCCCCAATTCCCATAGAGAATTCATCCATTCAAATGCTGAGAGGTTATAGTATTTCTTAGAGTACCTGAAAATAATATGAAGATACTTTTGATATCCTTTCAATACCCCATCATGATAGCATCACCTGTTTACCTGGAATGTTCCAAACAGGTGTTTTTTGAACTTCCCAGTCTTTTTTTTTTTTTTTTCCCGTCCCAACTTTTTTGGAACGTATTGCAGGCATCAAGTTCAGAAATAGCGTATATTTACAAAAGTCAACAAGGTTGATATGGTAAAACAATTAAATATATATTTTTTGTACTGTTTTCAATTAATATATGTAAAAGAGAATTTACAAATCACTGCTTTCTGCTTTTATGTGCATTTTTCATACTGTCCCAACTTTTTTGGAATTGTGGTTTGTATTTTTATTAATTAAGTGTATTGCTGGTTTTTCCTCTGTTTCAGTAGTTGGTTTGATGGCCAGAATCCCACATTCTCAGTCAGGTGAGTTTAGTTTCAGATGTTGTGGATTTATCAGAATTAAAATAAAAAAATGAAATTAAATACTGTTATAATACAATGACCATAATGATCTTTACCCCACTCAAAATGCAGGGTTTTTAAAACTCATAAACAGATTCAGTTGTTCAGTTGTCAAAATGCATTTACTGATATAAAAACAAAACCGCTGAAATAACACCTCATTCAACAGCTGGAGATATCATTGAGCTGCTAATGGGCGAAAGCACGTTACCAGGTTAGCAAACACTGCCGCCAGTTACCAATTATTTAATTAGCCCGTTAATTTACATGATGTGATATTTTAGCTACATCCCACCATATGAACAGCAGCTGATGAATGTCCCTGTGCCTGCATGCATGTATTGTAGCGTTTAATTGTTGTCTAATTTACAGGTGAATCGGTGTTGGTGTATATAACTAATCAGTGGCGTACCGTGGGAGTAGAACTAGGCCTTCTGTAAACTTACCTTTAACAGATGATCACTCCGTTTCCGTTTACTTTTCCTGATTGTCAATTAAATAATTGATTCACTCAATAACCAAGAACAAGAAGTAAATTATTAGGCTACCAAGTTATTTTGAAATAGCATTATTGTTCTGTGCAACATAAACTTGTTGCATTTTTGTATATCGACATTTATGATGTTGTGTTATCATGCGAAGATTCTGACTTTTAAATGCTCCATGTTTAAATTTTCAACGTAGATTTTCGTAAATGAGTATTTCTAGCCTGTATTATGCGCTGCTCTCAACGATTCGAGACACTTAAGAGGCTGTCCTCTTTAAATTTATGCTTTCTAATGTTTAAATCGCTTTGACTAATTTTAGTGTCGTCTTAAAATTAATTACATTCTTTAACGCATTCAGATTATTGCCTGATCCTTGTTAAACAATCTTAAGTTGTCTCTTTGTCGTTATAATTTCTAAATCATTATAGGCTACAAATTGGTCTTGATTATTCAGAGAATGAATGGATTGATTGTTAGGCTACTGAAGCTAAATAAACAAAATCCCCACTTTTTCCAACGCGCAGGCCGTCGCTACATATATTTAAGTGCTACCCATTTTATGACGCAAAGAAAAATACTAGCACAGAAAAACTTGATATATTCATTGATGTTTGTTATTCAGTTATTGAATTGCTTGATTGATAATTAAGAACTATAAGTAGAAACAGGTTGAGAGTAATATCCGTATAAAGGTAAGGTTACCGAAGGCCTATTTTACAGCCGACGTTACGCCACTGTAACTAATTAGCTGATTGAGCCAGGGTAACTGGGTAACCCACGAGGGCTCGGCCGTGACCGAATACGATCCCTGTTCCCTGCCTCCTGTCCCCTGTGCACTAAGAGCCCTGTCTACTATGTGCCCTGTCCCCCCACTTTGAAAGCAGTGTGCGAAAGAAATCCTGCAAAACTCTTTCCAAACTAGTGAGGAAGTAGTTTGTAATATATATATTTGTTTTATTGATAATATAAATCAGTTAACATATGACGATTGATACAAAGTGTAGAATATGAATGAAGATAGAATTAACAAAAATAAAGAAAGAGTAGTTCATATGTTCCGCTCTTGCACTACAAGTGTAGTTTTTACTTCCGGTTTACTTCCCGAAATTTTCCTCACTTCCCTGTTTCCAGTTTAGTTCCCGAAAACAGGAATTAGGAAAATTAGGACTGACTGGGCCTGAACCCCCCAAGAAACCAGCAAGTAAGGCAAAAAAAAAAAAAAACTCTATTGAGAAGAAAAGTCAATTTCTTTGCCATTGGAACTTGAAATACATATTTCTTTCATACCTTAACATAGCTTAGCATATATTATGTACAGAAATAATATACAGTGCAGTTATGCATTGTAATGCTATTTTATTGTGTTGGATATACACCTACTGATCATAAATTGAGAATTTGAGTTCTGAAATTGAGTTTTCATTTCCATATCGCATTTAAAATTCCCATTATTCTGGCTTTACAATGATTTTCAATATCTCATACTTAGTAAGATGTATTTTTACTTGAAATCTATTGAAAATAGCCAGCTCTTGGCTGTTCACACTTTTATTCTGTGATGGGACACACAGATATTGGGTGAAAAGTATAACAAAAATGGCAGCATGGACTATAGATTCATTTTAGATGTGTATCTAAAACAATACAAAACCAGTTCTACCAAAGCAAGGATTACTTCATGTTTACCTTAAGACAAGTGACCCCAAAGACAACAGTTTGAACACTGTGCAATTCATATTTTTCATTTTTAAAATGTTATGATTGTATTGATACTAGACTCCTATATTGTAACAACAATGCAATTAATTGCTATAATAACGACATTTGTTCTTAAGAACCAATAATATTGCTGAAAGATCAATAGCATCATAAAAAAGTACAGGTAATATGGGGAAAATATAGTTTTAGAGAAGATAGGGAAAATTATAAAATTCCCATTGTTCTATAAAAGGTAGATGTTTTGTAAAGGGCTTATGTTTTGTAAAAGGTAGATGTTTTGTAAAGGGCATATGTTTTGTAAAAGGGAAATTATATTTGGTGAGTGTGCTGCTCATTGAGTGTGCTGTTTACTTCCAGAAATTGTTGGATGAGTGTGCTCCTGAATCCCCTTAACAAAACCCCAGAAATAAGGGGTTCATCCTGGTATTTTAAGTGCCCCCATTTGTGAGAAAAAGTCGCCCACTCAAAATCCTTTTGACAAAGTTTTAAATATGCGCCCCCAAAGGGGTTAAGGGATTGTATTCGGTCACAGCCCTGGAGTTGCCCATCCCTGGTTTACCATAATGTAACTCATGTGACAAAAATGAGCTCTACTAAGCTACAGTTTAACAGAGGACTCAGTCTGTTCTCTCTGTTACAGAGAAACCCAGGCCTGCCCTGACTGTCTCACCACGCCGACAGATATATGCAGGAGAATCTGTCACTCTCTCCTGTGGGGTTACAGCACCCTCTGCTGGCTTGAAATATTACTGGTACAAGACGAGACAAAGAGGGACTTATGATGATATCGAGATGTACAAAGATTTGCTCTTTCCCAAAACAGAAAATAACACCCTGCACTTTTAGCCCTGTCAGTTTTGCACACAGAGGGGAGTACTGGTGTGTAGCTGGAAACGACACGGATTTGTACAGTAACCCCGTCGATATCTGGGTATCAGGTGAGTTGGATTTTGCCGTTGTTATTCCTTCTGTGGTGTTGCCCAGATTCAAAGGCTGTTGGTTACTGCTGATATGACATAATTATCATTAGCCGTTATAGAGCATGAGTCCTCCGTCCTAGTCCTGGACAGCTGTTAGGCGTGCAGGTTTTCATTGTTACCCAGTACTTCATTTGTGAATTGAACCAGTTGATTACACAGTCAATTCTACTCATTTGGTGTTTTGGCTCAAAAGTGCTTGCCGACTTATGAAGTGAAAACTAAAAATAGCAAAGCCAGCAGGTTTTTAAAGCTAGGGTTGGCCAACACTATTATAAACTGTTGTTTTCACCATCTTAACCGAGTTGTGGACCAGTCTGTCTATTTTCACAGCACTTCCTAAGGCCTCTCTGACTGTAGAGCCAAAATGGCGCCCACTGTACCATGGAGAGACCGTCACCCTGAAGTGTGAGGTGGACCCATACAGCAACTGGACATATTTCTGGTACACAGAGCAGCGACACAGAGCCACATCCCTCACTAAGGAGTACAATGTCACCATCAGCGGTGCTGCTGGGTCTGACCAGGGGCAGTACTGGTGTGAGGGGAGGCTGGAGGGCAGAAATGTGACATCACAGCGCAGTGACTCCATCACTCTGACTGCTGCAGGTGAGTGATGTTGAAAGGTATCTCAGATTCAATCTAGTACTGCCACTCCAAGGACTAACACACTCCACCATGCACTGGCAGCACGTCATGGTTCAGAGTGTTACAGTTCAATTCCATTTTATTTGTACAGCATCTTCATCAAAGACACTGTCACAAATATGGTTTACAAGGAAACAGGAATTAGGGAAATTAGGACTGACTGGGCCTGAACCCCCAAGAAATCAGCAAGTAAGGCAAAAAAAAAAACTCTATTGGGAAGAAAAGTCAATTTCTTTGCCATTGGAACTTGAAATACATATTTCTTTCATACCTTAACATAGCTTAGCATATATTATATACAGAAATAATATACCATGCAGTTATGCATTGTAATGCAATTTTATTGTGCTGGATATAGACCTCCTGAGCAGTTCTGAAATTGAGTTCTCATTTCCATATCGCATTTTAAATTCACATTATTCTGGCTTTACAATGACTTTCAGTATCTTATACTCAGTAAGATGTATGTTTTTGCAGTAGAATACATGAAATCTATTGAAATGGCCAGCTCTTGGCTGTTCACACCTTTATACTGTGATGGGACACAAAGATATTGGGAGAAAAATATGACAAAAATGTTATGATTGTATTGATACTAGTGTCCCATATTGTACAACAACATTGCAATTCATTCCTATAATAACACATTTGTTCTTAAGAACCTGTAATATTGCAAGATCAATAGCATCATAAAAAAGTACAGGAAATATGGGGATAAAAAATTAGTTTAAGAGAAGATAGGGAAAATAAAATTCTAAAATTCCTATTGTTCTATAAAAGGTAGATGTTTTGTAAAGGGCATATGTTTTGTATAAAGGAAATTATATTTGGTGAGTGTGCTGCTCATTTCCAGAAACTAAAGTGTCTTTTGGGCTGTACTTTAGTCCTTTTCTTACATGTGTGCTATTACATTTCTTTTCTGGTAGTTTTTTTTATTGATGACATAAATTTATAACATGCACTTAACGTTGCAAATTAGGTTTAAATATATTTAACTATGTATGTTTGTTTGGAAACCAATTTACCAAGTTTATCAAATAATATTTTAGTAAATTTCCATTATACCACATTTACCTGCATATGAAGTAATTGTATTCAATGATGTTCATTACAATCTTACTATAAATTACCAGTGAATATGCATGTATAGTATTGCTCTACTGTGTCGGCTATAGAGAAACAATGATGGTAGCATGAAGATGTGCATGTTGGCTGAACATGTGAACATGTCTTGCCGATAGGGCTATTGATAGAATATCCTGAATTTCAATGGTTAAATTGTTAGCGCCGTATGTAAAATTCTCAACAAAAAAAAAAAAAAAACTATTGCAATCTCAGGGATGAAATGTGGCGCAAATCCAACAGCTCTGGGGCCTCATTTATAAATTCATCTTGGAATTCATCCTAAATGTGAGCGTACGATTGTTTCCTAAAATGTTCAGACAAAAGATTTATAATTTATCCATGCGCACAAATAAATGTTCCTACATATGACCCGTTGATATCAAGAAATCATAATAAAATTGTGCGCATGTAAACGAGCTTGTCATCTCCACCCAGTGAACTTACTGTATATGGTCTGTTTTTTTTGCTATATAAACTCCCTACGTGACCATTGTCACGTGATATAAAATTGTGGTATAGCCATTTTAGATCTTTTTCTTTCAGTTTTAATAGTTTACAGCAATGTTAAGGTTATATTTCAGTATTCAGTACTATATATTTCAATATTACATGACGTTCATTATGTGATGTTTATTTAAATTATGCATTTAATTTTAAACCATATAAGGTATTATTACTATTAGATTGTTTTATTTTTCATAAAGGTTTGCAGACTTTACACACTTGATAATGTTAACAGCAAGTGCTGCAATCATAGGTGTAGGTTTCACTTTGGGGGAGACACACTGCCAAACCACGTAGAACCATGTAGTAGTAGTATAAAGTCTCAGAAGCATACAAGGAAGTCTAGGGACCAATTCATATGCACGATCACGTTACATTAGACTACATTAGGTAAAGCCATAGGCTGTGTTACGTTAATATTTCCAAACTGAATAAACACTGCACTTCCAACCCCAAAACTGCTTTGCTAGATTTCAGTCAGTAGGGGTTGATACTTAAAATGGCATGGCAGGCTATAGCCCCGCCTATACATGCCAGGGCAGCTGCCACAAATTACTGGCAGCTGTCACTGCCGCTGCCATTAGGTGCCGGCAAAGCGGCAGGTAGCTGCCACAATTTAATGGTACTAGTGTGGCAGGTAACACTATTTAATGGCAGATATAGATGTCAGTTAAACTGATAGATAAAAAAAAAATTTTTTTAAAACGACTATCGACAAATCGGTTGGCTGTCGTGTTAAGTTAGCTAATGTTAGTTAATAATTCTATTGGGCCGTTTTATTCTTGTGCTGCGTGTTATTGTGTTGACTGGCGTTAGCTAGGTAGCTACAGTAATATTATACCTAACTACAGGTGAGAAGGGATTGAAACTTAAAATGGCATGGCAGGCTATAGCCCCCATGTAGCTACTATTACATGCCATGGCAGCTGCCACTGCTATAGCCCCGCCCACTTTTACATCCATATCTACTGTATTTCTGGCAACAGAGTGATGATTTAAGGCTTGTTTGATACGTCAGACCCTTGATAACTTAGAGCCCCCCCCCCCCCCCCCCCCACCCTCAGTAGATTGATATGATTGATGTTTTGGTGTTTAATAAGTAGCAATGAACATGTTATTTTTAAAATGTAGTAATATCTCAAAAATTCTTATCTCGGGACTGAGGAGGTTATCATGCCATGCCATTCAAAGCTAGCTAGCTAGCTAGGCTACTTTCAAAACATGACTGAATGCATTTGAATAAGACTGATTTCTTTCATAAATATTCAATATAGCTGGCAGTTTGGCCATTAAAGTTTGGCAGCTGTCATGCCATTCTAGGTGAATGCATGTGATTTGTGAGGGTCAGAAAAGAGCACAGCAATAGAAGATTCTTTGCACTATGCTATGGCAGCATAACTAAGTGAGGGGCAGATGAAACCATTCCTGTCCATTTGGAGACAAAAGAACACGTAACATTTTATGCATTTAACCCTGGACTTTTTGTTGCAGCCAGATCTTCAGCATCTCTGCATATCTCACTCCCCACCACTAGGAGATGTTCTGCCCCACCCAGCCTAACTTCTCTGTTACGTAAGGGTTGAGCTGACCTTTTTGAGGAAGTAGAGCCATACTCACCCATACTCTTTTGCTTCTGGCCCTTTGAAAACACCAGAAACTCCCCTACATTTTCATGATATTCCTTTTGGCAATAGCAAAGTGCTCACTTTCCTGAACATATTCAACCTGGCACATCAGCAGACTAGAAAGATTTATTCTTAAAAAGGGGCCCACATGTCTTCTGGGATGGTCCAGATTGCTCAGGATATGGTCAAATTTAGCAAAACAACTACTAAGAAAAATCTAAATTAAATAATCACTACAATATCAACTTTAATTCACAATATATTGTTATATTTGGATTTAACTATCAAAAATACTAGCAACTACTGTTTATTATTACTACTAATTATTATTATTATTATTAGTATTATTATTATTAATATTATTATTATTAATAATTGTTGTCATTATTATTGTTACGCATACATATCTAGTATACATTCAGAAACTGGAGAACCGCCTATGTAATGAAACCTGAATAACTTTATGAAAATGTTTTATTATTCAGTAATTTATCCAATATATGTATGCTGCATTTTAGGTACAATGGGGCTAACTAGCACGCTAGCTACACTGCACAAAATGCAGCATAGCAAGATAACTAGATAGCAGAACTCTGTCACAGATTGTATGTTCTTAATTCCCAAATGTCCAGATTACTGGACAGAATAGCCCCCTAGTTAGACATCAACAGATAATGCAACACAAAAATAAAACGGGCCTTAGAATTATTAACTAATGTTAGCTAACTTAACACGGCAGCTTATAGCTAATGCTTCATTTAAAACAAAATAATATCAGTTTATCTGGCACCTATCTGCCATTAAATTTTGCTAGCTGCCAGTGTCATTATATTCTGGCAGCTACCTGCCACTTTGAAGGCAGCGAATGGCAGCTACCGTAACACCTGCCATTAAATTCTGGCAGCAGCTGTGGCATGTAAAAGTGGGCGGGGCTATAGCAGTGGCAGCTGCCGTGGCATGTAATAGTAGCTAGGCGGGGGTTATAGCCTGTCATGCCATTTTAAGTTTCAACCCCTTCTCTCCAGTAGTTAGGTATAATGTTACTGTAGCTACCTAGCTAATGCCAGTCAACACAATAACACGCAGCACAAGAATAAAAGGGCCCCTTAGAATTATTAACCAACATTAGCTAACTTAACACGACAGCCAGCCAATTTGTCGATAGCTAACGTTTATTTATTTATTTTAAACATCTATATCTGCCATTAAATAATGATACCTGTTGTAAAATTTTGCCAGCTGCCACACTAGTACCATTAAATTGTGGCAGCTACCTGCCGCTTTGCCGGCACCTAATGGCAGCGGCAGTGACACCTGCCATTAAATTGTAGGCGGGGCTATAGCCTGCCATGCCACTTTAAGTTTCAACCCCTTATCATTAAAGTTGTTGTAACTAAGATATTTGGCGAATACAACCTTTTTTTTTGTGTTATTTACCGACTTTATTAATCAACTGTTTGTATTGCTATGGTTACCATTCATAAAAGAGGCGACTCTATGTCTCTGGCAGCAGAACACATTAATCTGGAACGCCTCTTCGTTGGAACTACTTCATAGGTGTCCTTTGATTGTAAATTAATGCCCACCCTCCAGCCAATCAGAAATGAGAATTTATCCAGACCAGGGTATAAATCTCCATAATGTGGAAGGATTGGAAAAACTCACACCTGGAAAGAAAAATGTGTGCACCCTGCAGTACAGCTGCATAGCCACAAGTAAAAGTTTGTACGCGTCCTCTGGAGTTGGTGTACGTATAAGAACGTTTTAACGTCAGTCTAAAGTTTTATAAATCTCAATTTGTTTGTCGATTATCACGTAAGATCAAATCTATTGAATATAGGATCAAATCTGTGCATACAAACGTATTATAAATGAGGCCCCTGGCTCGTCTTTACATTAAAACAGCAACTTTCCTTTATCCTGAATCAGTGTCACTGGCAGAAGGGGCTGTGACCCAGTGTGTCTGTTTCCACAGCACTGCCTAAGGCCACTGTGACTGTAGAGCCAAAATGGCTCCCGCTGTACACTGGAGAGACCGTCACCTTGAAGTGTGGAGTGGACTCCTACAGCAACTGGAGTTCTTTATGGTTCAAAGGCCAGCTCAAGAAGGCTCAGGCTGAGACTGCTGATCATCTCAGTGTGAGTGGTGACAGGTATACCATCACTGCAGCTGCTGGCGCAGACCAGGGGCAGTACTGGTGTGCAGGGCTGAGAGACTCCAGACCACGGTCCTCTCAACACAGTGCTCCTGTCACTCTGATTATTAAAGGCAGGTCATAACAATTACTATGTGTGTGTGTGACTCAGATCAGAGGGCAGAGACCAGAGATAAATGTACCACAAGGGGGCAGCGTTGAGGGGAGAAAATGGGCTAAAACAGTTATCGCCAACTCTGTTCCTGGAGATTTACCGTCCTGTAGGTTTTCACTCCAATCCTGACAAAAAAGAATCAGCACACCTGATTCAACACCTGGGGTTCATTTCCTTATTTTATCCGTTCATATCCTATTTTATCGCCATCTTTAAGGACATTCCAAACCACTATTTGCTAAAGGCTCCCGGAGGATACTTCAGTGAGGAAATACAAGTGTGGCCTTTGCGGAAGCCTTTTCTCGGAACGCGTGGCATGTATAAATCATCCACCGCTCTCCACATCTGCCACGTTGGAGGCACAAAACAAACAAACAAATGCAATTTTACTGTTCCTTTACATTTATTATAAAGTGCTTTAATCCATATTGACACTCATTCTTTATAATTAACAAAAGCCACGTTTATTCATGAAAAAAGAGGCTAAAAAGCATTATAGTTAAGCGCGTAAGAATAATATGACACTGACGCTGGATTGAGCAAGCATGTTCCATTTGGACATAGAGATCTTGTTGATTAAGAAAATGGAATCAAATAAAATATTAATAAAATATTAAAATTCAAAACAATAAAATATTAAAATGAAAATATAAAATGTGAATAAACAGTAAAAAGCTTTTAAACTTAAATATCCTAAATGCACAGAGGAGAGGAGGTGGTAGTGGAGGAAAGGAGGGTGTTTTTTTTTCCGAGTATTGGGACGCACCCCATGAGACTGACAAACATGGGCGGAGCTACCATATGGAATCAGCAAATCACTGGTCTGAACTTATTATGAACTTGATGAACCCTCATCCTTGAAGTTTAATCTTACTGCCATGGTCTTAGTGTTTAGTGTTGAAGTCTCTTTGGATTCTCGTTTTCGTGCTTGTTTTGTTTCTCGTTCACTTATACCTCCAACACCTTTTCCCCTTGTTTCATGTCTCTTTATTGTGATATTTTAATAAAAAATATTTTGTAACTGCTCCCTTTTGTGTTTTAAATCATTTGTATTGCGGCCCGTCGAGCCGGGGTTGGACTGACAGAATAAACTGTGACCCAGTCGGTCTGTTTCCACAGAAATGCCTAAGGCCTCTCTGACTGTAGAGCCAAAATGGCGCCCACTGTACCATGGAGAGACCGTCACCCTGAAGTGTGAGGTGGACCCATACAGCAACTGGACATATTTCTGGTATACAGAGCAGCAACACAGAGCCACATCCCTCACTAAGGAGTACAATGTAAATGTCAGCGGTGCTGCTGGGTCTGAAATGTGACATCACTGCACAGCGACTCCATCACTCTGACTGTTGCAGGTGAGGCTCAGGTGGACTTTCAATTTGGATAATAGCTCATGATCGTTAATATATTCACAGTGCACTACGTTACACTGCATTCATTTAGCAGATGGGTTTATCCAGAGTGACTTACAATATAGTGAGCAATATATAGCAATATATATCCCTCATGTGTGTGTCTCTCCACAGACAGACTGGTGTTTGGCCTGAGTGCTGCTCCGCTCCTGCTGGTCACCATTATACTCTGTGTGAAATGCTGCAGGAAACCAGGTGACGTCCTTTTACTGGGATGCATATTTACTCTAAAAAAACATGTTTTCATTCTCGCTCACAGTTCTCTCTCATCTGTTGCGTTTAAACGTGTTTGTTGATGTGGAGGGTCATCTAATGAAGCAGCTGTCAGATACACTGAAGAGAATGTGGATGTGGTAGGGGGGCGTGGTTTTAGGCGCTGCCGGCAAGAGAGAGAGTGAACTCGTGTGGTTCGTGGAGCCGGCACAGCTGCCGGAAATCATGCAATTGGTGATTGATGATCGAACTTGTGTGTCTGTGTGTCTGTTTAAAACGCCAGAAAAGGCGCAACTGAAATAAACGGAGTAAAGCTCCAAACGAACTGTTGTCCTTCGCCTCTTGAATCAAGGGGTGGCACTCACTTTGCCACAGTGGTGGCCCGTACGGGGAGTCAGAAAATTCAAGAGGCAGGATGGACCACAGCCAGGAACAACCAGGGCAGTCGTCATCAATAGTAGCGCTGGGGAAAATGCTGGAGGGAATAGCTGCCATGCAGGAGCGACAGTCGGCTGCTCATACCGAGCAGATGGAAGCCCTGCGTGCGCAGACTAACCTCCAGACCCAGGCGCTACTACAGCTGGCTGCTTCCGGTGAGGCCATGGGAAGGCAGAGCGTCGCGTCCCCAAAATTTCATATACCGAAGATGACCGCGGACGACGACGCTCAAGCCTTCCTAGAGGCATTTGAGGTGGCAGCGGAGGCGTGCAGGTGGCCATTAGAGGAGTGGTCAGTACGTCTCCTGCCCCTCTTATCGGGGGAAGCGCAGAAGGCTGCGCATAGCCTGCCGGCAGCCGCTCGGGCGGACTTCCCAAATCTGAAGAAGGCGGTCCTCGACCGAACGGGGTTCAGCCCAGAAGACCACCGACGTCGGTTCCGGGAGACCTCCCTGACGGAAGAGGACCGACCATTCGCCTACGCCCAGTGGCTGACGGACATGGCGAGGCGCTGGCTCCGACCGGAAATAAGATCAGCTGTGGGAATAGTGGAGCAGGTGGTCCTGGAACGATTCATCGCGGGGTTGCCAGCGGATACAGCCAGCTGGGTCCAGTGCCATCGGCCCACCAACCTGGATAACGCCGTCACCCTGGCGGAGGACCACCTAGCACAACATCCCCTCACCCAGCAGCAGAAACCGGAGCCGGCGCCCCGGAAAAAGTTTTTTCCCCGGTCTATTCCCCTTCCCGTTTCCCGTCCCCAAAACCCCTCCTTCCCTCTTGTTAATTTCCCTCGTTAATTTCCCTCTTCCCTCTTCCCCTTCTCCCCACTCAGGCTCAGTGGCGGTGCAGTCCGGCCCACAGGGAGCTCCTCAGACACCTGGACCGGGGTGTTGGCGGTGCGGACAGCCGGGCCACCTGCGCCGCGATTGTCCGCTCATGAAGGTGGGGCAGGTGGTCCAGGTTGTCGGCCCGCCCACCTCCGCTCCCGATCCAGACGAGGCGTACTGCATTCCGGTAAGGGTGCAAGGGAGTGAACACCGGGCGCTGTTGGATTCAGGGGCTAGGCAGACCATGATCCAACAGAGCCTGGTTCGACCCGAGGCTTTGGTACTGGCACGATGGGTAACAATTAAGTGTGTGCACGGGGATATACACAAGTATCCTATAGTACCAGTGGAAATCCGCATCAAAAATAAAACACATATTTTGGAGGCTGCGGTTAGCTCTCGCCTCTCGCACCCTCTGATTTTGGGCACTGATTGGACAGGATTTAAACTGGTAGCGGAGAAATTGATGGGGTTGCGATCACGACCGCTAGGGAAGTGTGAGGTGTGTGCAGTGGACAATGGTGACGCGGGGTCGTCCGACACTGCCGAGGGGGGGGGCGGCATCGGGAGAGCCTCCGGTGGAGACTCCCCAGGTGCGCCGGTGTTCCGCCCCGTGGAGGATTTCCCACTCGCTCAGTCTTGTGACGATACCCTACGCTTCGCTTTTGACCAAGTGATATCTGTTGATGGTCAGCTAGTGCGCCCGGATGCTGCACGATCTCACCCATATTTTGCAATTATTAGGGACAGATTGTACAGAGTGAGTCATGACACTCAGATAGGTGAGGAAATAACCCAGTTGTTGGTACCTAAAAGCCGCCGGGAAATGATTTTCCAGGCGGCTCACTACAACCCCATGTCTGGTCATTTAGGATATGAAAAAACACTAAACCGGATAATGGCCCGTTTCTACTGGCCGGGCATTTGGGCGGACGTACGTCGTTGGTGTGCGGCCTGTCCAGATTGTCAGCTAGTGAATTCCCCGGCTATCCCAAAAGCGCCGTTGCGCCCTCTACCGTTAATTGAGATCCCTTTTGATAGAGTGGGCATGGACCTCATCGGGCCATTTGACTGGAGCACCCAGGGTTACCGATTTGTATTAGTTCTGGTGGATTATGCAACCCGGTATCCCGAAGCAGTGCCGTTGCGCAATATCTCGGCCAAGAGTGTTGCGCAGGCATTGTTTCAGATAATCTCCCGCGTCGGAATCCCGAAAGAGATTCTGATGGATCAAGGCACCTCGTTTATGTCACGCACATTACGCAAACTATATGAATTATTGGGAGTTCAGTCCATTAAAACCAGTGTATACCATCCGCAAACAGATGGGCTCAGTGAGCGTTTTAATAGGACTTTAAAATCGATGATTCGGAAGTTCGTACACGATGATAGCCGAAATTGGGATAAGTGGTTAGTTCCTCTATTGTTTGCAGTGCGAGAGGTTCCCCAGGCCTCCACGGGATTTTCTCCCTTTGAATTGTTGTTCGGTAGGAAACCACGGGGTGTCTTGGACCAAGTTAAAGAAAGCTGGAAGGAGGGTCCAAGTCCCAGTAAAAACGAAATTCAATACGTTATGGACCTACGAGCAAAACTCCATACACTGGGTAGATTGTCACGGGAGAATTTGTTCGAGGCTCAGGAACGTCAACTGAGGCACTACAATAAAGGAACTAAGCTACGGCAATTTTCACCGGGAGATAAAGTCCTAGTATTGCTCCCGACTTCCAGCACAAAATTACTCGCCAAGTGGCAAGGACCCTTTGTGGTCACACGACGAGTGGGGGAAGTCGATTATGAGGTAGAGCGATCTGATAGAGAGGAGGCAAAACAGATTTATCATCTCAATCTATTAAAAGCATGGAAAGAGGTGGTACCGGTCTCCCTGGTTACGGTCGATCAGGAAAGAGATGAGCTGGGGCCAGAGGTACCAAATTCTACCAATCAAACCTCACCCCTTTCAGATAGCCATCTCTTACCGAATCAGCGAGCGGATCTTGCCTTGTTGCAAAAGCGGTTTGCGGATGTGTTTTCCCCTCTACCAGGTCGCACTAACCTCATAAACCACCACATTGAGACAACCCCGGACGTGACGGCGCGTTCACGGCCCTATAGACTGCCGGAACATAAAAAGAAATTGGTTCAGGCAGAAATAAAGGCAATGCTGGAATTGGGGGTAATAGAGGAGTCTAACAGTATGTGGAATAGTCCCATCGTGCTATGGGTAAGCCTGATGGATCTATTCGGTTCTGTGTAGACTATCGTAAGGTGAATGAAGTGTCACGTTTTGATGCCTATCCAATGCCTTGGGTCGACGAGCTCTTGGATCGGCTAGGCACGGCTCGTTTTTTTTCGACACTGGATTTAACCAAGGGCTACTGGCAGATTCCCTTGTCTCCTGAGTCCAAGGAAAAAACGGCTTTCTGCGCTCCGGGCGGGTTATACCAATTCCGGACACTTCCGTTTGGGTTATTCGGGGCCCCTGCCACGTTTCAACGTCTGATGGACAGAGTGCTGCGTCCGCATGCGGCTTTCGCTGCAGCCTATCTGGATGACATCATCATCCACAGCAGCAGCTGGGCTCAGCATGTGCGGCATGTGGGGGCAGTGCTCGAGTCCCTGAGACAGACGGGGCTCACGGCTAACCCAAAGAAGTGTGCAATTAGCCGAGCGGAGGTACGGTATTTGGGGTACCACTTGGGAAGTGGACAGGTGCGGCCTCTAGTGGATAAAACCGCAGCGATTGCGACCTGTCCCCGACCCAAGACAAAAAAAGAGGTGAGGAGGTTTTTGGGACTGACCGGCTACTACAGGAGGTTTATTCCTGCTTACTCAGAGCTGACCAGTCCCTTAACCGACTTGACTTGGAAAGGTGCCTCAGATCCGGTCCAGTGGACGGAGCTGTGCAGGCAGGCGTTTGAGCGGGTAAAGGAAGCTCTTTGTGGGAAACCGCTCTTGTACACTCATAATTTCTCTCTCCCTTTTAATTTGCAGACGGACGCATCGGACAGAGGGCTGGGGGCCGTTTTGACTCAGCAGGTGGAGGGGGTCGACCGACCAGTGCTGTATATTAGCAGGAAGCTATCGCAGCGGGAAGCTAAGTACAGCACAGTCGAGAAAGAATGTCTGGCCATTCGGTGGGCGGTCGGGTCCCTCTGTTATTACCTACTGGGTCGCCCATTCACCCTCTGTTCGGACCATGCTCCCCTCCAATGGCTCCACCGCATGAAGGATACCAATGCCCGAATCACTCGTTGGTATCTGGCTTTACAGCCTTTTAATTTCAAGGTGATTCATAGGCCGGGAGCGCAGATGGTGGTGGCCGACTTTCTCTCTCGCCCGGTGGGGGAGGGGGGGGGGGGGGGGGGGGGGTTGGTCAGCGGCTGGATGGGCGCAACTGAAATAAACGGAGTAAAGCTCCAAACGAACTGTTGTCCTTCGCCTCTTGAATCGAGGGGTGGCACTCACTTTGCCACAGTGGAATTCCACCTATAAATACTTCACACAGAAGCTGGATCAGTGTGCTGACGTGGAACGAAGAAAGTTTGAGAGCTCAGGATTATTTTTCATTGTGATGTTTCTCAGCTTGCATGAGGGGAAATCCTTAGTGGGGGGTGAAGTCATGGGGACACTGGGTGAATTTTGGGAATGGGGACAGGAAGCTGTCATGCCTTCAGAGTGCAGGATCAGTATAATATAATGTCAGCTTCAGATAACCAGGGCTGCACTTGTGATCTTAGTTTCAGTTACTTACCTTTGATTTCTGTATTTATGTTTTAGGTTGAGACTATAACATATTCAATATGCATTTGTTTGACTGTCTCATCAATAAAATCCATCCATCCATCCATCCATCCATCCATCTTCAACCGCTTATCCGAAGTCGGGTCGCGGAGGTAGCAGTTCCAGCAGGGGGCCCCAAACTTCCCTTTCCCTGGCCACATTGACCAGCTCTGACTGGGGGATCCCAAGGTGTTCCCAGGCCAGCGTGGAGATATAGTCCCTCCACCTGGTCCTTGGTCTGCCCCGTGGCCTCCTCCCAGCTGGACGTGCCTGAAACACCTCCCTAGGGAGGCGACCAGGTGGCATCCTTACAAGATGTCCGAACCACCTCAACTGGCTCCTTTCTACGCAAAGGAGCAGCGGCTTTACTCCGAGTCCCTCACGGATGACTGAGCTTCTCACCTTATCCCTAAGGGAGAAGCCAGCCACACTCCGGAGAAAACCCATTTCGGCCGCTTGTATCCGCAATCTCGTTCTTTCGGTCATGACCCATCCTTCATGACCATAGGTAAGAGTAGGAACGAAGATTGACCGGTAGATCGAGATCTTTGCCTTCTGGCTCAGCTCTCTCTTCCTCACAACGGTGCGGTAAAGCGAACGCAATACCGCTCCTGCTGCTCCGATTCTCCGGCTCATCTCACGCTCCATCGTCCCCTCACTCGAGAACAAGACCCCGAGATACTTGAACTCCTTCACTTGGGGTAAAGACTCATTCCCTACTTGGAGTAGACAAATCATCGGTTTCCTGCGGAGAACCATGGCCTCAGATTTAGAGGTGCTGATCCTCATCCCAGCCGCTTCACACTCGGCTGCAAACCGATCCAGTGAGTGCTGAAGGTCACAGACCGATGATGCCATCAGGACCACATCATCCGCAAACAGCAGCGATGTAATCCTCAGCCCACCGAACTGCAACCCCTCTCCTCCACGACTACGCCTTGAAATCCTGTCCATGAATACCACAAACAGGATAGGTGACAAGGCGCAGCCCTGACGGAGGCCAACCCCCACCGGGAACGAGTCCGACTTACTGCTGATCACCCGGACACAGCTCTCGCTTTGGGTGTACAGAGATTGGATGGCCCTGGGTAGTGACCCCCTCACCCCGTACTCCCGCAGCACCTCCCACAATATCTCCCGGGGAACCCGGTCATAAGCCTTCTCCAAATCCACAAAACACATGCAGACCGGAAAAGCATACTCCCAGGCCCCCTCTAGGATCCTTGCGAGAGTGAAAAGCTGGTCCGTTGTTCCACGACCAGGACGGAATCCACATTGTTCCTCTTCAATCTGAGGTTCGACTATCGGCCGGACCCTCCTTTCCAGTATCTTAGAGTAGACTTTCCCGGGGAGGCTGAGTAGTGTAATGCCTCTATAGTTAGCACACACCCTCTGGTCCCCCTTTTTGAACAGGGGAACCACCACCCCGGTCTGCCACTCCTTAGGCACTGCCCCCGACTTCCACGCAATGTTGATGAGACGTGTCATCCATGACAGCCCCTCAACACCCAGAGCCTTCAGCATTTCTGGATGGATCTCATCAACCCCTGGGGCTTTGCCACTGTGGAGTTGTTTGATTACCACAGTGACTTCCTCCAGGGAAATCGATGTTGATCCCCCATCATCCTCCAGCTCTGTCTCTACTACAGAGGGTGGATTAGTCGGGTTCAGGAGTTCCTCAAAGTGTTCTTTCCACCGCCCTAACACCTTATCAGTTGAGGTCAACAGTGTCCCATCCTTACTATAAACAGCTTGGATGGTTCCCCGTTTCCCCCTCCTGAGGTGTCGGACGGTTTTCCAGAACCGCTTTGGTGCCGACCGAAAGTCCTTCTCCATAGCTTCTCCGAACTCCTCCCACACCCGCTGCTTTGCCTCTGCCACGACTGAGGCTGCAGTCCTTCGAGCCTGTCGGTACCTTGCAACTGCCTCCGGAGTTCCCCAGGATAACATATCCCGGAAGGCCTCCTTCTTCAGTCGGACGGCTTCCCTGACCACCGGTGTCCACCAAGCTGTTCGAGGGTTACCGCCCCTTGAGGCACCTAAGACCTTGAGACCACAACTCTCAGCCGCAGCTTCAGCAATGGAAGCTTTGAACATTGTCCACTCTGGTTCAATGTCCCCAGCCTCCACAGGGATGCCAGAAAAGCTCTGCCGGAGGTGCGAGTTGAAAGTCTCCCGGACCTGGGCCTCCTCCAGACGTTCCCAGTTCACCCGCACTACACGTTTGGGTTTACCAGGTCTGTCCAGAGGCTTCCCCGGCCATCTGACCCAACTCACCACCAGATGGTGATCAGTAGACAGCTCTGCCCCTCTCTTCACCCGAGTGTCCAATACATACGGCCTCAGGTCCGATGATACGATGACAAAATCGATCATCGACCTTCTGCCTAGGGTGCTCTGGTACCATGTACACTTATGAGCACCCTTATGTTCGAACATGGTGTTTGTTATGGCCAATCCATGACTAGCACAGAAGTCCAATAACAAACCACCGCTCGGGTTCAGATCAGGGAGGCCGTTCCTCCCAATCACGCCTCTCCAAGTGTCTCCATCGTTGCCCACGTGCGCGTTGAAGTCTCCCAGCAGGACTATGGAGTCCCCTACAGGAGCCCCATGTAGGACTCCATTCAGGGTCTCCAAGAAGGCCGAATACTCTGAACTGCTGTTCGGTGCATAAGCACAGACAACAGTCAGAGTTTTCCCCCCCATAACCCTTAGGCGCAGGGAGGCGACCCTCTCGCCCACCGGGGTGAACTCCAAAGTAGCGGCACTCAGCCGGGGACTTATGAGTATCCCCACCCCCGCCCGACGCCTCACACCTTGGGCAACTCCGGAGAAGAATAGAGTCCAACCCCTATCCAGGAGTAAGGTTCCGGAGCCAATGCTGTGCGTAGAGGTAAGCCCCACCAGATCCAACTGATAGCGCTCCACCTCCCGCAAGCTCCGGCTCCTTCCCCCTCAGAGAGGTGACGTTCCACGTCCCCAAAGCCAGCCTCTGCCGCCCGGGTCTGGTCCGTCGAGACCCTCTAACTTCACTGCCACCTGTCTGGCAGCGCACCCGACCCCAGTGATTCTTCCCGTAGGTGGTGGGCCCGCGGGATGACGGAGTTTCAGTGGTGATGGTCGCCACGTTGCTTCTTCGGGCTGTGCCCGGCCGGGCTCCGTGGCATGCCCGGCCACCAGGCGCTCGCTGACGGGTCCTCCTTCTGGGCCTGGCTCCAGAAGTGGGCCCCGGGCTTCCTCCGGGCAGGGTCACTGAACTCTTTTTTTGTTGTAGCATGGAGTCCTTTTGAACCATTCTTAGTCTGGCCCCTCGCCTGAGACCAATTTGCCATGGGAGTCCCTACCAGGAAAACAAGGTTCCCGACAACACAGCTCCCAGGTTCATAGGGACACACAAACCTCTCCACCACGATAAGGTGATGGTTCCCGGAGAGCCATCAATAAAATAATTGCTTTAAATGAATGTGCTTTCTTGCTTGTGTGACATAATGATAACGATAACGCCTGCCATTTATGTAGCGCCTTTCTCACACTCAAAGCGCTTTACATTGATGAGGGGGAAACTCGCCTCAACCACCACCAATGTGTAGCACCCACCTGGGTGATGCAACGGCAGCCATTTTGCGCCAGTATGCTCACCACACGTCAGCTGAGGTGGAGAGGGAGAGACGCATTTTTAGCTAATTAAACTTAGGTGGCAGATTGAAAGAGCCAGGTTGGGAGTTTAGCCAAGACACCGGGGAAACCCCTACTCTTTGCGATAAGTGTCATGGGATCTTTAATGACCACAGTGAGACAGGACCTCGGTTTAACGTCTCATCCGAAAGACGGCATCTCCAACATCCCCAGAAGGTGAGTATAACTGTACTCTGTGGTGGTTGAGAAAAATTAGCAGCAGCTGCTCATAGCTGCTCAAGTCACTTTGTGTTGCATGTATATGACTCATGTACAAGTTATTTTATTATCTGTCTTTCAGCGTGAGCAACTGTGGTTTTCCGGCATGTGTTGATGCTGGCTTTTTTTTCTTTTTTTTTTCCACAGGAAATGGGTGTGTGATCTTCAGCAGATATACACTCTGGGCCTGACTTACTGAGACCTTTAGAGACCCACACAAAACTAATGACATAACCAATGATTGGTTCAAAATAAATACTATTGGTTTGTGTGTATGTGTGTGTTTGTGTGTGTGTGTGTGTGTGTGTGTGTTACAAGAGGACCTCCTTCACTGCTGTCAAACACAGCTAATATGAAACACAGCTCTTCCCTAAAAAATACTTTTTGTGTGTCTAATGTAGGCATTTAGGTGGAAACAAAACAGAGAAGAAGGAAGCTGGCAGGAGATAGCTCCCTCTAAGGAGGAGTCTTCAGAAGTTGTTTTTCTTTGGTTGGAATCATCAAACCAAAACAACACAAAACAAACTAAACTTGGCCAGTGAACACCAGGCCAACAAGAACTCTTCAAGGCAGTCAACCCCAAACAATATTATCTAACAAGCAGCATTTGAGGCCTGTAGTAACCAGAGCACCCAATGTGCTCCAAACGGAGTCTCTGCCAAAAACTGGATGGGGCACTCAAAAATGGGCCTTATTATACCTTCTCCCAAGTCACCTGAATAGTCACAAAATGGCCTCTTCTCATGACTTCAAAATGGGGGACTGCACCATCTCACCAGCCAGCAATAGGGAAAGATAGGACAGAAAGGAAAGATAGAAATGTGTGCTGATGCATATGCACGTCCCTCCTACCAGTGTGCTAAAAGGCTTTGCACATGCTAAAGATCTTCAGGCCCTATGTGTACAATGGTCAGGAAAATGCGATGAGCCACTGAGCTTCAGATTTTATCAGTGAGATGGGCTGTGTCTCAAACGGCAAATATGCTGCATTTGAAGGCAGGAAGGCATCGAGGCGTGTCTCATTCGAAAGTTTGTATAAAATACTGCCTTCTAAGGTGCCTTATCTCATGACAGCATCTCATGTATCCTTCTCCGGGTATGATATCCCAAAAGTCTTTGCGATAACTCCATAATTTGTTGTAGTTATATATCTAACAATCAATTTTAATTATTTAATACACTGGAATAGTGTATCTGATGTTTCTAAGCCCCTGTGAGCTTTCCAGTAACTAGCCAGCTAACTTGCTAGCAAGCTAACATAGCGTAATGAACAACTGCAAACACTGATCTCACGTGACATCGTCCTGCCTTCGAAGTGTGTCCCAAATTTGTTGCCCTTTGAGGTACCTTCAGAGGGAGCAAGGCAGTAAGGCAATGCGGCAGCTGCCTTCGTTGGAGACACAACCATGGTGTATTTAGTATATGTGACCCAGAAGTCCTTTACAAACTGTTTAAACTTGATTACTCAAACATGAATCCTCAAGAACTTTTTTTTTTATAAAAAAAAAAAATAAAATCTTTATTTACACTCCATCATTATAACAACACAATACATTCATCAACACAAAAACCAGCCCGCTTCTCCAAACCCCCCTAATGTCCCATCGCCCAAGTCCATATTTACGCCAACACACAAATCCTGCCCACCCCAAAAACCCAGAAACCACATTAACACAATACACCACAAGAGACACAACAGTCTCTCTGGACCCAGGGCAGCCCTGTCCACTGAAACATCCAGTCTGATAGATTCATCCTGGGACACAGTGACCCCAATCGTCCCCTTCAATCTTTATTCACTTAAAGTAAAGCTTTAATTTCACACATCTAAGGGTTACATTTTGATTGCCCCCTGGAGTCTAAATAAGACTGCAATGGTGTGAGGTTCTCTCAACATGTCCTGTCTTGGTCAGCTTTCAAGCACCTGTATGTCAATTATACATTCAGATCCTCACTCTGAGTGTATTACTAGATGAAAGGGAATTACCGCGTCATGTTGAGTCAAACGAACCCAACTTTAATTAACATTGGATGAGTGTTTTGGGTGCGCAATCCTTTTTCTTCATGCAGTGTACTCTATTTTTGTATATTTAGTATACTCTTGGCGGCCATGTATGTACCCACAACTTACTTGAAATAAAAAAAATGTTAACAAAAAAAAAAGGAGTTATGTTTTTAAGTTACAGCAGACTAGAAGCTAAAGCAGCGATGGATTAGGAGGGTAGTGGGTTTACTGATCACACAAGCAGGAAATTTAAAAAACGCACCAGCTGTACTATATATAAACTGCCAGGGTCTTTTTTTTTTCTATCACCTTTTTGACCATTGAAGTGCTAGTGCTAAACCTCATCTTGAATCATGGAAGCAATTTATCCTATTTCCTGTTTATCTGTTGGGTGAGGGCTGGGGACAGGCCTCAGGGTGGCTGGGTGGGGAGGAGTGGTCTGTTGGGTGAGGGGTGGGGACAGGCCTCAGGGTGATGGGCTGGGGAGGAGTGGTCTGTTGGGTGAGGGTTGGGGACAGGCCTCAGGGTGGCTGGGTGGGGAGGAGGGGTCTGTTGGGTGAGGGTTGGGGACAGGCCTCAGGGTGGCTGGGTGGGTAGGAGTGGTCTGTTGGGTGAGGGTTGGGGACAGGCCTCAGGGTGGCTGGGTGGGGAGGAGTGGTCTGTTGGGTGAGGGTTGGGGACAGGCCTCAGGGTGGCTGGGTGGGGAGGAGTGGTCTGTTGGGTGAGGGTTGGGGACAGGCCACAGGGTGGCTGGGTGGGGAGGAGGGGTCTGTTGGGTGAGGGCTGGGGACAGGCCTCAGGGTGGCTGGGTGGGGAGGAGGGGTCTGTTAGGTGAGGGGTCGGGACAGGCCTCAGGGTGGCTGGGTGGGGAGGAGTGGTCTGTTGGGTGAGGGTTGGGGACAGGCCTCAGGGTGGCTGGGTGGGGAGGAGGGGTCTGTTGGGTGAGGGCTGGGGACAGGCCTCAGGGTGGCTGGGTGGGGAGGAGGGGTCTGTTAGGTGAGGGGTGGGGACAGGCCTCAGGGTGGCTGGGTGGGGAGGAGGGGTCTGTTTGGTGAGGGCTGGGGACAGGCCTCAGGGTGGCTGGGTGGGGAGGAGGGGTCTGTTAGGTGAGGGGTGGGGACAGGCCTCAGGGTGGCTGGGTGGGGAGGAGGGGTCTGTTGGATGGTTTGCCTGATGGTGGAGCGGGGCGATGGGCCTCTCTCTTCCTCCGTTTTTGTACTAATTAGCAAATCCAGGTGATTGGAAGAAAATACTGGGGAGGACTTTTACTTTCTGAACCTGGATTTTACACCTCTGATAAACCAATATAACTATCCGGCCCCATTTCCTTATTAATATTTTCACTAAGGGCGGTTTCACACTTGCATTGTTTGGTTTGATTGAATCAAACTCTGGTTAGTTTTCCCCCTTGCTGCGGTTTGTTTGGGCAGGTGTGAACACAGCAATCGTACTTGGGTGCGCACCAAAAGCGGACCAAACAAGCGTACCGAGACCTTGTTGAAGAGGTGGTCTCGGTACCCTTCCAAACGAACTCTGGTGCGGTTCGTTTGTGGTGCGAACGTGATCCGACCTCGGTCCGACCCAACTGCAGAAAGCACTGCGCATTTTTGGACTAAACAAGCTCCCGTAGCCAGCTACGCTGTGCATTATGGGATGAGGAAGATGAGCATTTGCCCTTTCGCAACAACAACAACATGCGAGCATGACGAATCTGAGTAATCGCGGACAAACGCGTCTTCAGTGCATCAGGACATTATTTTCCAGCCGCAGCCGCGCCTCATTTTCAAACTGTATCGTTTGCCTAAAGTGATAAATGCAAACGATGTAATAACCGATGACCAACGCCAAAATCAACCCGCGCAAAGACTCGAAAGAAACTCCAGGAAGTAGAAGAGCAGACAACGCACCACAAGTAATTTCGCTGTGATTTCACAATGGAGAGACAACTGCGCGGGTTGGTTTTGGTGTTGGTCATCGGTTATTACATCGTTTGCATTTATCACTTTAGGCAAACGATGTAATAACCCAAGACCAACGCCAAACATCAACCCGCGCAGTTGTCTCTCCATTGTGAAATCACAGCGAAATTACTTGTGGTGCATTGTCTGCTCTTCTACTTCCCGGAGTTTCTTTCGAGTTTTCCCGCATGGAAATTCTGACCAATTGGAGAGCAGTTCAGGAACTACGTTTTGCTCCCGCTCCAGACACATCTGACCAATGAGTGAAATGAACGTTCTCACGTGGCTTGTGCGGCTGCATTTTGGTTCGCTTCACCAACTCATCAACTGATTTGGACCAGAGCAAACGAATATGTGTGAAAGGGAACCGAACCAGCTGAAAAACGAAACAATGTATCATTCTCGCATCTGGTGCGAACCAAGGAAGTGGACTAGAAGTGGACTATCAGGTGTGAAACTGCACTTAGTCGGCAAACGTGAAACAATTTTCACCATAGAAAAATATTTGGTAAAAAGCGGATCAATAGACATGTGATTACTTGAGTCGTCATAAAATAAAATACTGAAATAGTGAATTAATTCGTAAACATTTGTCGCTAGTTTCACAGAGCTAAATTTGAACTGCACTGAAAGTTTACCCGAAAGTCGCGTTCGACTTTACCGGCATCGCACTGTAATGACGTTGTGGAAAAAAAACGGAGCCCCGATTGGCCAGATCAGTCAAGGGAAAATAAAGTGCTATTGTGGTAAACGTTTGCGTCGCGAGGAAGTAGGTAACAGTTTTTTTTTTCTTTTTTACAGTAGCCTACAAGTTGTTTTATATATAGCACTAACTGTTTATTAGTTCATAACACTACGTTAAACCAACCGCTCTTGAAATGCGTACATATTGACCATGTAAAGTAGCTAGGCTACTGTAAAGATAAATCGACCTCGTCTTCGGGCGCCCCCAAAAGACTTTCAAAAACTGCGTTTTCGATCTTGGTCAGCAAATGCGGTCTCGTTTGGGAGATAGTGCTACAACTTGTGCACCAAAGCTGAATTTAACAATACAGGAATCGCAGCTTCGGTCTTGCATGTTTACGCGTGATACGCAGCTTTGGCCAGTGTGGGGTGCGGACGCTGTCGCTATTTGAGGGGAGACGGCGCCCAGCCAGCACGAGGTGCTGAATGGACAGCGGTCACTCCTGGGTCCGATTTTCCAATGGCCAAGTAGCCTACTGGTGACTTTTGGATCAAATCTGGCTGCAATCAATAATGCATGGTATAGTAACTGTATTATTGAACACAATAAAAAAAACCTATAGGGCCTACAATACAATACACTTTGGTATAGTGCTCTAAAAAGTATTTAAGATAATAAATCTACTTTATGAGCTCTCAGACATGGAATTGACACCAAGCTGTTCACCAGAGTATAAACACAAACACAGGTAGGCTACATTCACATTTCTCCAGGGGAAGAAACCAGCCACACCTCAAACATTTATGCAATCGTGCACATGCACGCAACCGTTATTTTCCTGTCACATACAGGAAGAAACATGCAGAACTCTTATAAAATATATGGGAGGAGTTTACTTATCGGATTATCTCCTGTATAAACAAAAATAGCGGACGCTGTGGTTGTAGCTCATAAGCTTCCATCCATAGGCATGTGATCAAAGCACAGAAACCACACGAGTGGCTCTTACGTGCATATTTTTATATAGCTCGGGCAGAGGAGAGATAAGGATGGCACTAAACTTCAGAGGAATTAGATGTACACAATAACCAGTGCAGCTTCCTGCAGTTGGGTTCGGGTTTCGGTATTGCGATGGTCGCTCTGCTATTTTGGAGGGGGTGGAACTTCCTCTGAGAGCTCCTCAGTGTCAGTTAAATGTTCAATTTTAAATGTTTCACTTTCCCAGCTGTTCAGGTCAGGTTTGTTCATATGCGCATATTAGAGCATGTAAATTTATTTCATAAATTACAACTCAGGCGACATCCTCAGTATGTAAATAATATTTTAGTAAACAGTATGTAAATAGGAGTTTTACTTTGGGGGGTTCTGAGAGCTTCAAAGTTGCAGAAGTGATGTTTCAACTCCGTAACTTTTGGTGGAGGGATAGTGCAGTGGTCTCCAACCCTGTTCCTGGAGATCTACCATCCTGCAGGTTTTCACTCCAACCCTAACAAAGCACACCTCGTTCAACAGCTAGAGATCTCGTTGAGCTGCTAATTAGTAGAATCAGGTGTGCCAAATTAGGGTTGAAATGAAAACCTACAGGACGGTAGATCTCCAGGAACAGGGTTGGGGACCATTGGGATAGTGCTTATTGTTGTTATGGTTACAGTGTGATTTCAGAGGCAGTGGAGCACCCTTATTTTATCAAGTATCTGTTTAATGCATTTTTTGTCTAATCTTACCATAGAGCACACTTCCAATCATACAAACCCCAATTCCAAAAAAGTTGGGACAGTATGTAAAATGCACATAAAAGCAGAAAGCAGTGATTTGTACATTCACTTTTACATATATTTATTTGAAAACAGTGCAAAGAAAAGGTATTTTTTCTTTGCACTCCACCCGGTTCATGCGATCTAAAGGACACAGGTAGGTACTGCATCAGTCAGAACACAGCACGGCCTACGGTGGGATGTCTAACAGAGGTATAGGGGGTAAGATCAGTCCAGTAGTCCACATACAGGTATCAGGTGAGTGCTGGTGTTTGTCAGTGTGCAAAACAAGGCCGCATGTTTGATTTCTAAATAGCGGTGTTACCATTGGACCCTGAATTGCTTCAGTATATATCATGCTGCATAAGTAGATATTATGTGAAAATGCAAAGGTTGCATTAGTCACTCTGGATGAGGTCTGCTAAATGCCTGTAGTGTTAATGTACTTTGTAAAAGGCCAGGGGGATATATCACAAAGCTGGATTTCTGAGTCAGCTGGATAACTGAACTGAGTAAAATCCGGAACCGCTCTTTTTACTTCTGTCCATGTTTCAGACTTGGGAGGGTTTTACTCAGTGCAGTTATCCAGCTAACTCAATAATCCAAATTTATGAAATACCCCCTGGTTTTCCTGGTCTTACCCCTGAAGGCCTGCTTTTGTTCGGCAACGGGCTGGCAGGGTAGCGTAGTGATTAGGGGACTGGGTTTATAATATAGGTTTGATTCCCAGCAAGGTCCCTGCTGTCGTATCTTTCCTTTGTGCAAACTATTGAACCTGAATTGCTTCAGTAAAACTCCAGTTCAGTTGGAGGGGCAACCCTGTTCCTGCAGTGCAATTTCTTATTTGCTCCATCTGAGCTTGATCACAAGAGTTAGATGGATGATTAAAAGCCTGAATATTTTGAATGGTGAAATGCTGAGTGCCTCCAGCACATGGGCACCTGCATTCATTATACCTGATTAATTAAGATGAATCCAGATATGCAGTTAGAGGTTTGGATGGAGCAAAAACCAGGAGCGTCTCCAACACTGCGGGACCAGGGTTGCCTACCTCTGCTCTAGTTGTATGTAAACAATGTAAACTTTGTTAAGCTATACTGAATAAGAGCATCTGCTAAATGCCCAAAATGTAATGCACCAGTCTTTGGTTTGGTGGCAGTGTAGTAGAACGGTTAAGTAAATGGGCTTGTAGCTAAAAGGTTGTGTCTCAATTCCCAGCTTGTGCAAGGTAGACGTGTCTTCAGTCAAAATACCCAGCTGTAAAAATTGATTCAATTGCAAAGTTGCTCTGGGTATAGAGAGTGCCTGCTAAATGCCTAAATGTACTGTTACAGTAGAATGTGTTGCTTGGGAATCCAAATGCAGACCTTCTTTGATTCATGGACAATGAATAATTCCTTTGGTTGCCTATATTACCAGGCCTTTTGAAGTTATAAAGGTTGCATTACTGAAAGTAGCTAATGCAGGTAAAATGCCTTTCTCTCTTCCACACTCACTTCATCAATTTATCAGAAGCTGGAAGATGTGATGAAGTGGTTTTTATTCAACTCAACTGGATAAGCAGAAAGATGGCCATAGTTGTGACCTTAGTCCAGGGGGAGTGCCAATCAACTACTGTGTTGCCCCCATATCGCTGCACAACAGCGCCTTATCTGATAAATCAGGTGATTGCAGCCTGTCTTACGCCCGAAACACACCGGCAGTATCTCGCAGAATCACGCGCGCCAGAAGTGAATGCTCGCGGCATTGAGAAACATACTGGAAGCACGCACCACTCGCATCCGCATTTCTCAGATACGGATTTATGCAGTCATTTTTTCTGAACAAAATGGGCTACATTACTTACATAATATCGTGTAACAGGGGGTCTAATTTTTAGAGAAATTAATTATTGGGTTTAAAAATAGATTTTGATATCAATATAGCTGTCGTGGTTATTGGCAGTCTCCACTGTTCTCTGCGGTTCTACTTTTTGGTTTCCTTTTTGGCGTCGTTGGGACACTCTATCTGATTTTTTCCACCTCCGTACCGGTGTTTGTATCTTGCCCGGCAATTATTCCCTGCACCTGTTTTAAGTTTTCTGCCGGCTATAAATGCCTCAGGACTTCTGCATTTCCTCACTTCGATATTGTCTTTGCTATGTTGACAACGAAGTCGGTAAGATATAGGAAATCCGGTCGCTGCATTTCTGGTTCGTATGAATAAGAAACTCAGCAAGTCCGGTTAGAGAATTAGGATTAGATTGGTTTTCTCTTTTATTTCTTTATCTTTGTCTTTATCCTTTATTCTTGTAACCTGTTATCTTTTGTTTTCAGCTCTTTCACCACAAGAGCTCTGGATAACAGGTCTTTTCCTTCACTCGTTTTATCGAGTTTTGCTTTGTTTTACCACCTCTTGTTACGCCTAATTAGTTATTCTCGCTGTTTCTCGAGATCGCCTCAGTTTTTGAGGTTGCTTTGTTTTGCCTTGTGCTAGGGAAGTTTTGCTCCCGATCCTGTTATCATCTCTGTCCTGGTGCGGCTACTTCCACATTTGTGGCGTATCTTTCTCAATACGCTTTTAGAAATCCTTATCGGTCGTGTTTGGTTCTCCGAACCTTACACTCCCCCTTACAATAGCAGCAATTAACACATGTATAGCACCTAATGATGATGGCTGTAGGTCCAAAACTAGATTTTAATAAAAATATCAGCAATTAACACATGTATAGCCACACCTAATGATGATGGCTGTAGATGCAAAACTAGATTTTGATAACAATACCTGCACCATGAACACCTATTTTAACCACATAATGATGATTGCTGTTCAAATAGGATAGGTAGGCCGATGCAAAACTAGCCCTGAGAACTCTTTCAACTTTCAACTATCGTAACAACACCGGCATCCGTTTATGCATAGTCATGCAGGACGTTGGTTGGCTCGCTCAGTCTGGCCATTGGACTGGGGGTGGAAACCTGAGGATAGACTCACAGTCCCAACAACTTGCAGAATGCCCTCCAAAAGTGAGATGTGAACTGGGGCCCCCTATCTGACACCACATCAACTGGTAGGTCGTGGAGTTTAAAAATATGAAGGATAGGGAGTTCAGCCGTCTCCTTGGCTGACGGTAACTTGGGTAAGGCCAGAAGATGGACAGCCTTGGATAATCGTCCACTATGGTACGTATGGTGGTATTACCGTCAGACGGGAGCAGACCAGTGACGAAGTCCAGGGCGATGTGTGACCAGGGTCTTCAGGGAATCGGTAGGGGGCGTAGCAGACCAGCGGGAGGAGTAGTGGAGGGTTTGTTCTGGGCACAGACCGAGCAAGCGGAGACGATACTGCGGATGTCCTCATCCATGGCGGGCCACCAGAAGCGTTGGTGGATGAGGGCCTTGGTACGTCAGGCTCCCGGGTGACAGGCTAATCGGGAGGAGTGCCCCCACTGCAGGACCTGCGAGCGGACAGACTGGGGAACAAACAACAGGTTATCAGGGCAACTACTGGGAGCGGGACCCCCCCCCGCCGAGCCGAGCAGACCACCGCCTCGATGTCCCACAGTGCCGCCGCCACCCAGCAATGAGGGGACAGGATGGTGTCTCTCTCCGCAGGTTCTTCAGAGGCCCCCTCCTGCCTGGATAGAGCATCAGGCTTACCGTTCTTGGAGCCGGGTCGGTAGGAGAGGACGAAGTTGAATCTGGCCCATATTCTGGCTTTATTCAGGAATTTGCAGACTCTCTTTCTCATTTAGCTGTAAGTCATGACAAAATGTTAATATTGGGTGATTCTAACCTGCATTTTGAAAATACAGATGATCCTTTTACCTCAGCATTTACGACCATTTTGGAATCAATTGGTTTCATTCGAAATGTCGTTGGCCCCACACATTATTGTAGTCATACTTTAGACCTGGTCTTAAATCTTGGTATTGATATTGTTAATGTTAAAATTCACTAATCCTATTAGTTATATTAATAATCCTATGCTGTCTGACCATTTCCTCATTACTCTGCATGTAAAATTAGCCCACCCTGTAGCATCTGAATTTAGAATGTATACAGGTCGCACTTGTTATATCGTCAAAAGCACCAGAGGAACGCCACTCAGGTCAGAATATGTTTTACTGAACATGTGAGTAAACAGGGTTTTTATATCAGAGAACAGGTGAGCGTGAACAACAACTCAGTCTCGTTGGCTTCTTAACAGCACTTCTGGTCACGTGTTATAGTGACATATTGAGTGTCTAACTTAAATGCTTGAATACATTACACCCCTTTCCCCCAGTTCACAAAGTCCTCAAAACGCCGCGGGTGGTGGTGCTCCCTTGTCGGATGCTGGAGTGGGGTAGTGGGCTCAGGTGCTACCACAGCACCAGAAGGGTCCTCATCAGGATCGCGGGGAACAGCTACCTCCAGCGCTGGGGACCTCGGTGAGGTGGGCACAGCTGACTCAGGGGGTGAACCCTCGGGTGACAGGTCCGCCGGATCATAAGGCTCCCATGAAGCAAAACAGGCGTAGGGCGCCACACGACCACGCAGCTGATCCAAGTGGCGGCGAAGCACTTGACCATCCGATGTCTTTGCCCTGTATGACACTGGGCCAGTAGCATCCACAATGACCGCAGGGACCCATTTGTGCCCCCCTGTATAACTCCTCATGTAAACAGTTTCACCTGGCTGAAAACTCCTGGTCGTTTTCTGACATTTCTCAGCATTCAACTCTTGTTTGTGATGCATCTCATCTACAATATCAGGGTGCAGTCGATCCAGGGCAGTGGTCAGTCGCCGGTTCATCAGAAGTTCAGCGGGGCTTTTTCCAGTTGAAGAATTAGGGGTGATATGCTGGGACAGTAGAAACCTGACAAGGCGTGTCTGCCAATCCCCTACAGTGATCTTGGATAAGGCCTCCTTGGTCGTCTGGACCATACGTTCAGCCTGGCCATTTGAACTAGGGTGGTATGGCGCTGTGGTCACATGTCTGATTCCATTGCGCTTGGCAAACTCCTTAAACTCTGCCGAGGTGAAGGCAGCACCGTTGTCGGAGACGATCACGTCTGGCAGCCCATGCGTCGCAAACAGGAGCCTCAGCGCGCTGGTGACTGCTGAGGATGACATGGAACTCACCATTGATACCTCCAACCATTTGGAGTGTGAGTCAAGCACTAGAAGGAATGTTTTGTTTTGAAAAGGACCTGCAAAATCAATGTGTAGCCGCGACCATTTTTTAGTTGTCCACTCCCACGGGTGCAGCTGAGCTTTAGGCGGGGCGTGGCATGACCTTTGACAGGTCTCACAAGCCTTGATTGTTTCCTCCACCTGCACATCCATGTCTGGCCACCAAACGTAGCTTCTGGCCAGGCTCTTCCTATGCACTATGCCAGGGTGCGCTCCCCCGTAACAGACAGTCCTTATGTGCAGATAATTCATGACGACGGGCGATAAAGGGCTTGAAACAGTCACCCGCTACATCCGAGGGCCAGCCATGCAGAACCCAGCGCAACACATGAGACAGGACACGGTTGTGCAATGTGAGGGCAGCGATTTTTGTTGCATGTAATGGGGCGTTCGGCACCACTTCCAGTAAAAGTACCTCCAGGGGCGGTGGCGTCACAGTGACTGGAGCAGGCAATGGTAAGCGGCTCAAGGCATCAGCATTTGCCAGCTGTTTGCCTGGCCTATAGCATAACTCATAGTCATAAGCGCTAAGTAGCACACTCCATCGCAACATGCGGGGAGACAGAACCGGTGGCATTGACTTAGAGTGGTGCAGTAGACCCAACAGGGGTTTGTGGTCCGTGTAAATGAAGAAGTAATGACCAGAGAGGTATTGATGGAATTTTTTAACTGCAAAGATGACGGCCAATGCCTCTGTCAATTTGTGCATAATTCCTCTCTGTGGAGGTCAGTGTCCGGGACGTGAAGCAGATGGGGGCCTCCTTCCTGGCCATCAGGCTCCATATGAAACAGTAAGGCCCCAAGCCCATATGAGGAAGCATCACACACCACTGCTAGGGGCTTCTTTTCATCAAAATGTGCCAGCATGTCATCAGCTTGCAGCAATTCTTTGGCCCTAGCATATGCTGCCTCATGTGTGTCAGTCCACTGCCATGTTGCAGTCTGATCAAGAAGGCGATGCAGGGGTTCCAGAACAGTGGCTTTGTTGCGCAAAAAACAGCTATAAAAGTTGAGCAGCCCAAGGAATGATTGGAGCTCCGTTTTGTTCCGGGGTGATGGCGCTTTCTGAATACCCTCCAGCTTTTCACCGGTAGGACAAATGCCATCCTTATCCACACGGAAACCCAGGAATTCAACTTGCTTGGCAGCAACCCTGCTTCTGCAAAGCATTTCAACACGGTCCGGAGCCGGGCATTGTGCTCCTCTACGGTTTTGCCAGTGATAAGTATATCATACAGGTATGGTTGGACTCCAGTAATGCCAGTGAGAAGTGTCCATAAAGCGTTGGAAGATTGCCATGGCAGATGACACCCCAAATTGCAAACGGCGTGCGTGGAAAAGTCCCCTGTGAGTGTTAATGGTCAGCAACTCTGCTGTGTTGTCCTCCAATAGGAGCTACTGGTATGCTTGCTTAAGGTCAAGCTTTGTGAAAACCACTCCACCAGCCAGTTTTGAGAACAGTTCAGCCACTGTCGGTAAGGGGTACACATCAGGCTTAATGGCTGTGTTGACTGTGCAGCAGTAGTCACCACATATCCTTAGGCTACCATCCTTCTTAGCCACAGGCACAATGGGAGTGGCCCATCTTGAGTGTCGCACTGGTTCGAAAATCCCTTGAGACACTAGTTTATCCAGCTTGGGTCGGCGGGCGAATGGTACGGGGCGTGCTTTAAAAAACTTTGGCGTGACTGTCAGATCAATGTGAATGGACACTGGTGGGTTGCAGCAAGCACCAAACTCCTGAAATACTTCAGCATATTCAGTTAGAATCGACTCCAGGGATTGCAGGAACACCTGATGCACCCCCTCCACTGTAATACCTAAAGCATCAAACCAGTCTCGTCCGAGAAGACTTGTTCCTTGACCCTGTATGACAGACAGGGGGAGTGTGTTCTTTGTGGCCTGATACTGCACCTCTACATACATTTTCCCTTTGACCTGTAATGCAGCCTGTGACTACTGCCGCAGCTCGCCATTGCCTTGATGCAGCTTAGGAGGTAGGGTGGGCCAAAGCATGTGATGTGTTCTCACTGATCAGAGAGCATGTGTAATGCGGCGTGACGTGTGAGGTAGGAGGAGCCAAACGCAGCAAGGGGGATTTGTTAAGCACTAGGCCACTAGGATGGGAAACCCCATAGTTAAGGGAAGGAGAACAGACAAGGAACACACATACCAAGGCTACTAACCGGCTAACCATCACACACCAATGAGTAGAAGCGCAAATGCCAGGTTTCAGTAAGAAAACCAAACAAGGCTAATGGAACAAAGCACAGGGCTCCCATACTTCTACGAACAAAGTGACTGAAGAAAGAGCCAGAAATAATAAACGGCAACGAGGCGCATAAGAACAGGCGAGTAGCATAATGGCACAAATAACACACACCAAACGTACCGAAGCTACGAACCGGCACACTAACACGCAAATGAGTAGAAGCGCAAACGCCAGCGTTCAGTAAGAAAACCAGGTGAAAGGGACCAGAGAACTGCTACCCTATACTTCTACGAGCTAAGTAACTAAAAGGCCAGCAATAATAAACGCCCTGCCTCAGTAATGAGGCGTTAGAATAGGCGAGTAGCATAAATGGTACACATAAAACACACAGCCAACAAACACTGAAAACTAATACAAATTAGTATACGGGGAGGCGAAAAGGAACGGAGATCTAACGTTCCAAGGCTACTCTCAGAGACTCACAGTCAAACACAAACATCCACAACAGTCCACAACATCGCCCAAGCTCCACATAAGGAGAGACATACCCGGAGAACGAACAGAACTACAGTTCCGAACAAAATCGACCCGCAGGTAAAAAGGACGAACAGGACAGTTGCACCGGACATCCACCGGCCAGAAGACCAATACGAGTTTGATAGAGAATAAAAGCCGTGCCTCTTGGTAAAGAGGAATGTAACGAGGAGGCGAAGGAACAGAGATAACGTTCCATGGCTACTTCCATAAGCTCGCAGTCACACGCAGAAAACATAAAGGGGTAAACGCCCAATCTCCCAGGAGAGAGAAACATTTTACAGATGAGCCGATGGAGCACCGCCGTCCCATAACTTTAATAGCAAAATGACTAACACAAGCTTAGTAGAAAATAAACGCCCTAGCCTCTCAGTAAAGGGAAATGCAACGAGGCGAAGGAACAGCAAACATTCCCAGGCTACTTTCAGAAACGCGCAATCAAACGCAAACATGTCCACAACATCGCCCAAGCTCCATATAAGGAGAGAAATGCCCGGAGAACAAACAGTACAACAGTTCCGAACAAAATCGTCCCGCAGGTAAAAAGGACGAGCAGGACAGCTGCACCGGACAAAATGACTAATGCAAACTTAATAGAAAATAACCACCCTAGCCTCTCAGTAAAGGAAAATGTAACGAAGCGAAGGAACAGAGCTAAAGTTCCAAGACTACTTTCAGAAACGCGCAGTCACAGACAAACATGTCCACAACATCGACCAAGCTCCATATAAGGAGAGACATACCCGGAGAACGAACAGAACAACAGTTCCGAACAAAATCGTCCCGCAGGTAAAAAGGACAAACAGGACAGCTGCACCAAAATACCAACGCAAACTTAATAGAAAATAGCACGCACTGCCTCTCAATATAAAAAAAACCCTGACTCACAACAAAGGGGAACGTAGTCCACGAGGAGGAGACAAAACAGGGAACAAACGTACCGAAGCTACTAACCGGCAACACAGAAATGAGTAGAAGCTCCAACGCCTGGTTTCTCAGTAAGAAAACCAAACAAAGGCGAAATGGAACAACGAACTGCTACCCTATACTTCTACTAGCTAAGTAATTAAGTAGAAGCGTGAACGCCCGGTCTCCCAGGAGAGGGAAACATCTTACAGGCAAATAGAGCAGAGATCTGCGGTCCCATACTTCTACGAGATAAGTAACCAAAAAGCCAGCAAGAACAAACGCCCTGCCTCAGTAAAGAGACGTTAAAATAGGCGAGTAGCGTAAATGGTACAAATAACTCACACCAGACAATGTAAACAACACAAATATAAAACAAACAAACAATCAATATCGAAGCCCCGAACGAAGGAAACGGGAGGCTTATACCCAGGTAACGAGGAACGTTTGGAATCTTTAAAGAATGTTCCCTGTACAGCCCTGTAATGTCATGAATATGAATAGAACTTTATATTAAATGTTTTACTGTGCTTTTATTGAAAGTGTTTTATCCTTCTGCATAATCTGCTGGTTTGGCAATGCTACTGAGGCACAGAAAAAGACTGTCAGAAAAACCGTAACAACGGCCAGTAAACTGCTAGGAATTACATTACCTAGTGTGGAATGTATCTACAGAGATAGAACGATGAAGAAAGCAAACAACATTGTGGGGGACCAGAGGCACCCCCTTGCCTCCTCATTTGTATTGCTGCCATCTGGGCGACGATATTGACCCCCTCTATTCACTAAAAATAGATCAAAATTTTATTTTGTTCCACAAGCCGTTAGGTTTTTAAACATGTAATGCACTAGCATATCCATGCACTTTGACCACTCCTTCCTGTTTCAAAGGATGTCCAGCTGGTCTGGCCAGTTGTCCTCCTCCTAGTATGGGTAAATGTACATGTGTACCAGTATTTGTGACTTTTTCATAGTTCTATTCATATTCATTGCAGAACATTACATTGGGAACATTCTGGGGTGTATAGGAGAATGTTACTCCAAGATCACAAAAGAACATTCCAGGAACATCCCATAAATGTCACAGACGTTGCAATGCGTTCCCTGGATGTCATAATGTTTAGTTCCCTTCAATTCCTCAGAACATTCCTAAAACTTGATTGTGGAACTTCCCCTTCACATTCCACAAATATTGTAGGAACATTCTATGTAAAATAAGTGGAATATTCTAGGAATGTTAGTCGAAACGTTCCCTTTGGGTTTCTCTAACGCTTGGATTTAACGTTCCCTTACTGTGAGACCGGAGTACTTTGCTAACATTCCCCATACATTCTTGCCACGTCATTACAAAACGTTATTGTGGGAACATTCTGGGGTGTATATATAGGGGAATGTTACTCCAAGATAACAAAAGAACATTCCAGGAACATCCCATAAATGTCACAAATGTTGCATTGCGTTCCCTGGATGTCATAATGTTGTGTTCCTCTCAAGTTCTCAGAATATTCCTTCAACTTGATTGTGTAACTATTATTAGATCTTAGGCCTGTTCTTCAGCTGCCGAGTAGATGGTGATATGTAGTCCCATTTAAATATCTTTTTTGCGGTTTGTGGAACCTCTCCTTCACATTAGAGTAACATTCTATGTAACATTAGGGGAATATTCTAGGAATGTTAGTCCAAACGTTCCATTTTGGTTTCTCTAATGCTTGGATTTAACTTTCCCTTACTGTGAGACTGGAGTACATTGGTAACATTCCCCATACATTCTTGCCACATCATTACAGAACGTTACTTTGGGAATATTCTGTGGTGTATAGGGGAATGTTATTCCAAAATAACAAAGAACATTCCAGGAACATCCCATAAAAGTCACAAACATTACAATGTGTTACTTGGATGTCATAATGTTGAGTTCCTCTCAAGTCCTCAGAACATTCCTACAACTTGATTGTGTAACTATTATTAGATCTTAGGCCTGTTCTTCAGCTGCCGAGTAGATGGTGATATGTAGTCCCATTTAAATATCTTTTTTGCGGCATTTCGGCTTTATTGGACAGTAATCCAATAAGTAATGAGAGACTAGAAAATCAAAGGGAAAGAGAGAATGGCCTTTGAGGTTTATCTTGAGCCGGATTTGAACCCATGTTGTGGAAAACAGAAATCGCACCTTGTCCCTTGCTGTGAGCAATTTTCAGGCTAAAAGCCTTAAAATAAATGTCTATTGCAGTCAGTGAAAAGACCTCTTAAAATGGTTCCAAAGTGAATTTCTTTCTACATCTATTAGTTTTGACCTCTGTCCTCTTTCAAGAGTTCTTGTTTATACCACGTTTCAACCAAATTTTTCATGTAAAAAAACACCACAGCAAGCAGGAATGAAACACACAATCCTCTGAAGACTAGTGCTTTTCCACTGAGCCATCAAGGCCACATGTTTGCAGCTCTGTTGTAGTGTTTAATGAATTATATCACAAACGAGCATGGACAGGCAAGTTGTTGACTCTCATGTACAAGTCCACACACATGCGCATAGCAGAAATTTGTGGAAAATTATTTTTGTGCACAAACTGTCTGCCTAGAATAGAAACTTGTGCCATATTGTTTGCCCAGCTTTGTGGCAACAAATTGGCTAATGTTTTGACATTTTAAGTGATACATTTCATGCGGTGAAATTGCATCTACGTGTAGGCCCGATTTCACTTGCCAAAGCAATGACATTTTGAGAAATGCATCCACATTAATCCATATTGTTTGTCTTTGAATTTACCAAACTGAATCACATATGAAAATTATAACATAAAATGTGCACATTTACATTGTAGATTTTAGCCAGTCTAAAAAGGGCCAAATGAGAGCTTGGATGAGCTGCCATTTCTATTGTGGCATCCTCTTCTCCCAGAACTACTTTTAATTTGTTTAATTCTGATTGATATTCAAATTGGTGAATTTGCACAGTGAATTTGGAAAAATATTGGCTTCAAATTAAGAGGTACTTGGGGCAGTAAAGTAAAAAGTGGGCCTCTGTCTCTACCTCTGCCAGGTTGTAGTGTGCACACAGCCTGTTCTCTTTTGGCAGCCAGGTCTTTTTGTGGCGACCAGTTTCAATGGCAAGGCTGTGGTCACTGAGTCTGTACATTGTTAATGTGTGTCTTTGTTTTGGGTTTTTTACTCATGTCAGGTATTCAGAAAGGGAGTAATTTCGACCTAGAGTGCGGTACATTTCCAATTTATTGTTTAATTTAATTTCTTATAATAATAATAATAATAATAATAATACCTTGCATTTATATAGCGCCTTTCACGACACTCAAATCGCTTACAGTGACGAGGGGGAAACTCACCTCCACCACCACCACCACCACCTTCATGCCAATTGTCAATGTACAGATTTTCGTTGATCTTGTCAAATTTTTTTAATGCTGTGGTTGTAGCATATTCTTCAAATTGTTTATTCATGGCCAGTTGTCCGAGGGGGTCCCTCTCTGGGTAGAGCTGGTTGCTTTTCTGTGCCTTGTGCTGGTAGCAGTATGGGTCAGCCTGATTCAGATGAACCCAGAATTTGAGTGCTCTTTTTCAATTGGCATCAGGAGGGGGAAGCGGCCTAATTCGGTCCTGCATGCATTATTTGGGGCATTTCTGTGGACATGTAGTGCAGTTTTGCAGAACTCCAGGTGAAATTTCTCAATTTGATTTTTATCCCATTTTTTGTTTTTGTTGTGCAATAGAGGGCCCCATATTTCACTCCCATAAAGGAGAGTGGGCTGGATAATGCAGTCAAATATTTTTAGCCAGATCTTTATAGGGGGATTGAATTTGGAAATAGTTTTCTTAATTGCATAGTAGGCCCTGCGTGCTTTGTCCCGTAATGCATTTATTGCCATTTCGAAATTCCCTGAAGCACTAATCACCAGCCCCAGGTAAGTGTAGTTGGTCTCACTCCACGCCCCTGAGTGAAGAATTCAGTTCTTTTATTTCCAATTCTGGTACTGCACTTATTCTCTGTGTACATCAATTTTATGATGTCATAGATTTTACCCCCTACACCACTTTGTAAGATTTTTAAAAATAGTCCATCATGCCAAATTGTGAAGGGGGGAAGCTGGGTTCGGAGGACCAAACGCAGCGAAGGAATTCTTTAAGCTCAAAAAAGAGCCAATAAAACGGAGATACTGTAACGTTCCGTTCCCGTCCTGTCCGTTTTCCATGTTTTCCTTGTTTCCTTCCGTGTCATGTTGGATCCCTTGTCCGTGTTTCCCTCCTGGCTGTGGACTGGGCGTCTCCCTCGGGTACTTTTGGTTTCATTTTCCACTTTAGCTTCCGCCTATCACTCGCCCCTCTCGTTACTCACATTCCTCACTGCTGTGCTTCGGCAATCACTCCTGATTTAACATCACACCTGTTTCTCGTTTTCTCCTTCACTTCCTGCACCATTTAAACCCCTGGCTGGCTGCTATTCAGCGCCAGTTCGTTGACTAACCTACCGTGTTTGTTTCGTATCCCGTTTCTGGTCCAGTGTTTGTGAGCCTGCTGGTTCATACCTGTTCGCCTGGTTTCCTGACTGGTAGCTATCTCTGCTAATCTTTCGCTGCTGCATGCATTTACCTGTTTCCCTTCAAAACCTCCAGACGCCGCAGTTCCAGTCTTCCCGCAGCTGTGTTTGTCCTCCCCGTGTTACGTACCTCCCGTACTCGTGTTGCGGTACCAGGACCTCTGCATGCCAGCCGGCTTACGCCAGTATTGCCCGAGCTACGCCGCACCTTCCAACTCGGCGGTGCATTCACCAGCTACAGTCCTGTCACAACACCCTGCCTTTAACCTCTGCTTTCTGCCCGGTTACTCAAGCTACCCGGTCCAGTTTTCAGTCCTGTTCCAGCCCAGTTCCGATCCAGTTTCCAGTCCAGCTCCAGTCCAGTTTCCAGTCCAGCTCCAGTCCAGTTTCCAGTCCAGTTCCAGTCCAGTTCCGGTGTTTTAGACACCTCCGTTCAAGTCCAGTTCCGGCTTGGAACAAGTTCCGTGCCGTCCCCTGTGTTCCTGAGTGGACCTCCCGGTCCAGCTTCCAGTCCAGTTCCAGTCCAGTTCCGGTGTTTTAGACACCTCCGTTCAAGTCCAGTTCCGGCTTGGAACAAGTTCCGTGCCGTCCCCTGTGTTCCTGAGTGGACCTTCCGGTCCAGTTTCCAGTCCAGTTCCCAGTCCAGTTCCAGTCCAGTTCCGGTGTTTTATACACCTCCGTTCAAGTCCAGTTCCGGCTTGGAACAAGTTCCGTGCCGTTCCCGTTTCCTGAGTGGACCTTCCGGTCCAGTTTCCAGTCCAGTTCCGATCCAGTTTCCAGTCCAGTTCCAGTCCAGTTCCAGTCCAGTTCCGGTGTTTTAGACACCTCCGTTCAAGTCCAGTTCCGGCTTGGAACAGTTCCGTGTTTCTTCAAGTCCAGCTCCGGCTTGGAGCAGTCCTCAGTTGGACGCTATCCTGTGTTAACTAACTAACCTGTTTTGCTCCCGTGTACAGCTTTGGGACCACCCCAACGCTTAATAAAGTTCCACTTTCTGTAATCTGTCTCCTGGTCGTTGCACTTGGGTTCGTCCCGTATCAGGATCGTAACAGAACGAACTGGCCTACAATATGGACCCAGCCGATCTGGAACAGATTCGCCACGCCTTCTCCTGCCAAACTGCGATCAGCGACCAACAGGGTCGCCGTCTGGATGATGTGCTGGAAGTAGTTAGGGGCATCACGGAGCAAGTATCCCAACTTTCGCTCCACCAACCGCTACTACGGATTCCAGCCAACCCTACTCCTTCCTCTCCCGAACCCCATCCGGAGGCACCGGCTCCCACTTCCAGCCGTGAGCCCCGTGTACAACACCCCGAGTTATATCGCGGGGGGTTGGGGAGATGTCGTGAATTTCTACTTAAATGTGACATAGTGTTTCGGATGCAGCCCTCCTCCTTCGCCTCTGACTCCAGCAAGATCGCGTTCATTATGAGCAGCCTGGGAGGGAGCGCCCTGGAGTGGGCTACATCCATCTGGGACAGCCAGGCTCCGTTATGCAGCAACTTCGCAGCCTTTACGGCAGAGATGCGACGTGTGTTTGAACACCCGACCTGTGGACGTGACGCTACCCAGCGTCTGCTTCAAGTTCGCCAAGGCAACCGCAGTGTCGCAGAAATGGCCATTCAGTTTCGTACCCTCGCCGCGGAGTCAGGATGGAATGACGCCTCCCTCCAGGGGGCTTTCCGCCAAGCTCTCAGCGAGGAACTCAAGGACCAGCTTGCCACTCGGGAGGAATCCAACTCCCTTAATAGCCTCATCAGCCTCGCTATAGCCATCGATAATCGTCTCCGCATCCGGGCCCGGGAGCGGGGAGGAAGTTCCGGGCGTCATTCGCCCTCCGTCGTCTCTAATGTTCATTCACACTCCTTCACTGGATCTCGGGCGCCTACGGGCGGGTCCGAGGAAGAGCCCATGCAACTGGGCAGAGTTGCGGTCAATCCCGAGGAGCGTCAGCGCCGTCAGCGCACCAGATCCTGTTTCTATTGCGGCAAGCCTGGCCATCAGATCGCCTCCTGTCCCATTCGCCCAAAAGAAGGGGCTCGCCAGTAAGACTGGGCGTACTGACGAGCCCCATCGTTCCCAACCATGCTGCCCAGGACCGCCTCATGTTCAAGGCTACTCTCCTTTGGAGGGACAAGACCCTATCTTCTTCGGCCCTAATTGACTCCGGAGCTGACGCCAGCTTCATGGATATCACCTTCGCCAGGAGGGCCGGCATTCCCACGGAACGTCTCACTTCACCCATTTCAGCTCTAGCTCTGGACGGTAGGAGTTTGGGGTTAGTTACCCACTCCACCGTTCCTATCCAATTAGTTCTATCTGGCAATCATCGGGAGTCCATTCAGCTATTACTGATTAACTCCCAACAATCTGCTCTGGTTTTAGGTCAGACCTGGCTTCGCCTCCACAATCCCCATATTGACTGGAAAGCCGGTCGCATCCTGGCGTGGAGTGCCCACTGTCTAGCCAGCTGTCTCCGTTCTGCACTACCCCCTCCGGGGCCCAGTAAACCCTGTTCCATGCAACCTATACCGGATTTAACGAATGTTCCCAGCGAGTATCACGACCTCGCGCAAGTATTTTCTAAATCACGTGCTCTGTCCTTACCTCCTCACAGGCCGTATGACTGCGCCATTGACCTACTGGCTGGAGCTAAACTGCCATCGGGACGCCTCTACAGTCTGTCTGGACCGGAGAAACTAGCCATGGAGGAATACATCCACGACTCCCTCGCTTCGGGTATTATCCGTCCCTCTTCATCCCCAGTCGGTGCAGGGTTCTTCTTCGTTGGGAAGAAGGATGGCTCCCTGCGACCCTGCATCGACTACCGGGGCCTCAACCAGGTCACCATCCGTAACAAATACCCTCTTCCCCTCATTAACACCGCCTTTGAAGCCCTCTCTCCAGCTGTGACGTTCACCAAGCTCGACCTCCGGAATGCGTATCACTTGGTGCGTATCCGTGAGGGGGACGAGTGGAAGACTGCTTTTAATACCCCGTTGGGCCACTACGAATACCTGGTGGTCCCTTTCGGCCTTACTAACGCCCCAGCAGTCTTCCAGAGCATGGTGAACGACGTCCTGCGGGACCTCCTAGGGAGGAGCGTTTTTGTTTATATCGATGATATTTTAATTTTTTCTCAATCCCCGCAGGAGCATGTCCGTCACGTTCGAGAGGTTCTCCAGCGGCTGTTGGAGAATCAGCTATTTGTTAAGGCTGAGAAATGTTCCTTCCACGCTTCCACGGTCCCGTTCCTCGGCTTCATTATCGAGGAGGGCAGTATCCGGGCGGACCCTGTGAAAATCAAGGCGGTGACAGAATGGCCCCAACCCACCTCCCGCAAGCACCTTCAACAGTTCCTGGGGTTTGCAAATTTCTACCGCCGCTTTATTCGCAATTACAGTTCCATTGCTGCTCCCCTGACTAAACTCACTTCCGTTGCCCTGCCTTACTGTTGGAATTCCGATGCCCAGCGAGCTTTCGAGCTACTCAAGGCTCGGTTTTCCTCAGCACCTATCCTCCTTCACCCTGACACTTCTCGGCAGTTTGTCGTTGAGGTGGATGCCTCCGACACCGGCGTGGGGGCCATTCTGTCTCAACGGTCCGCCTCTGATAGCAAGCTCCATCCCTGCGCATTCTTCTCCCGGAGGCTGTCCTCCGCCGAGAGGAACTACGATGTCGGGGATCGGGAACTGCTGGCGATAAAACTGGCTCTTGAGGAGTGGCGCCACTGGCTGGAGGGGGCAGGTACCCCTTTTCTTGTTTTTACCGACCATCAAAACCTCATTTATTTAAGATCTGCCAAGAGGCTCAATTCTCGTCAGGCTAGATGGTCGTTATTTTTTGCACGCTTTAATTTCTCTGTTTCTTTCCGCCCTGGTTCCCGTAATATTAAAGCAGATGCCCTGTCCCGCATTTTTTCCCCTCCCTCCAGTCCTGCTGATCCGGAGCCCATTTTGCCGGCCTCCTGTGTGGTGGCTGCGGTCTCCTGGGAGATTGAGGGCATTGTGAAGGCCGCCCAGACTTCCCAACCGGACCCCCGCAATAACCCTAACTCCTGTCTTTTTGTCCCCGATTCCGTCCGCTCCCAGGTCCTCGAATGGGTTCACGCCTCGTGCCTGGCATGTCACCCAGGTGTCGCCAGAACTATCGCCCTCGTCAGGAGGAGTTTCTGGTGGCCTACCCTTAAAGGGGATACCCGTGCCTTCGTCCTGGCCTGCTCGGTGTGCGCCAGGAGCAAGGCTTCCCACCAGCCTCCCTCCGGTCTTCTCCTTTCCCTCCCCGTCCCTGGCCGTCCTTGGAGTCACATTGGTGTGGACTTCGTAACCGGTCTGCCGTTGTCAGAAGGTAACACCGTCATTCTGACAATAGTGGACCGGTTCTCCAAGGCGGTTCACTTTGTTCCCCTCCCCAAGCTCCCGTCCGCCCTTGAAACCGCTGAGCTCTTGGTGCTACACGTGGTCAGGCTGCACGGGATCCCCTCTGACATCGTGTCAGACCGTGGGCCCCAGTTCTCCTCCCGAGTTTGGAGGGCGTTCTGTGCAGCCCTGGGTGCCTCTCCTAGTCTTTCCTCGGGTTTTCATCCCCAGTCTAATGGTCAGGCAGAGAGGGCGAACCAGGACCTGGGGGCCGCCCTGCGGTGCGTTACAGTGCGCAATCCTGCCTCTTGGAGCCGTTTTCTCCCCTGGGTCGAGTACGCACATAACTCCCTTAAGAGTGCCTCTACTGGCCTATCCCCGTTTGAGTGTGCTTTAGGCTATCAACCCCCTCTTCTGTCGACCCAGGAGGCCGAGATAGCTGTCCCCTCTGTTAGGGCCCATGTCCTTCGTTGTAAAAACATTTGGAGACTCACACGCACCGCACTCCTTCACGCCAATTCCCGCTCCCAACGTCTGGCGGACCTTCACAGGACCGCAGCCCCACAGTATAGGGCCGGTCAGCAGGTCTGGCTCTCCACTGCAAACATCTCCCTTCCCTCTTCATCCAGAAAGCTTCAGCCCCGTTTTATTGGTCCCTTCCCCATCATTTGTCTAGTTAACCCGGTGTCTGTTAAACTTTCCCTCCCCGCCTCCCTCAAAGTTTACCCTGTGTTTCATGTGTCCCAGGTTAAGCCTGTCTCCTCCAGCCCCCTCAGTACCCCTACCATCCCGCCTCCTCCCGTCCGAGTTGTTGACAACGCCCCGGCCTACACGGTGAACCGTGTTATTGATATCCGCCGCAGGGGCCGGGGTTTCCAATACCTCGTCGACTGGGAGGGGTACGGTCCTGAGGAGAGGTCGTGGCTCCACAAGAGCCTGATCTTGGATCATTCAGTAATCCAAGACTTCCACGAACAGTTCCCTGACAAGACCAGGCCTCCGGGTACGCCAGGTGGCGTACATTGAGGGGGGGGGTACTGTAACGTTCCGTTCCCGTCCTGTCCGTTTTCCATGTTTTCCTTGTTTCCTTCCGTGTCATGTTGGATCCCTTGTCCGTGTTTCCCTCCTGGCTGTGGACTGGGCGTCTCCCTCGGGTACTTTTGGTTTCATTTTCCACTTTAGCTTCCGCCTATCACTCGCCCCTCTCGTTACTCACATTCCTCACTGCTGTGCTTCGGCAATCACTCCTGATTTAACATCACACCTGTTTCTCGTTTTCTCCTTCACTTCCTGCACCATTTAAACCCCTGGCTGGCTGCTATTCAGCGCCAGTTCGTTGACTAACCTACCGTGTTTGTTTCGTATCCCGTTTCTGGTCCAGTGTTTGTGAGCCTGCTGGTTCATACCTGTTCGCCTGGTTTCCTGACTGGTAGCTATCTCTGCTAATCTTTCGCTGCTGCATGCATTTACCTGTTTCCCTTCAAAACCTCCAGACGCCGCAGTTCCAGTCTTCCCGCAGCTGTGTTTGTCCTCCCCGTGTTACGTACCTCCCGTACTCGTGTTGCGGTACCAGGACCTCTGCATGCCAGCCGGCTTACGCCAGTATTGCCCGAGCTACGCCGCACCTTCCAACTCGGCGGTGCATTCACCAGCTACAGTCCTGTCACAACACCCTGCCTTTAACCTCTGCTTTCTGCCCGGTTACTCAAGCTACCCGGTCCAGTTTTCAGTCCTGTTCCAGCCCAGTTCCGATCCAGTTTCCAGTCCAGCTCCAGTCCAGTTTCCAGTCCAGCTCCAGTCCAGTTTCCAGTCCAGTTCCAGTCCAGTTCCGGTGTTTTAGACACCTCCGTTCAAGTCCAGTTCCGGCTTGGAACAAGTTCCGTGCCGTCCCCTGTGTTCCTGAGTGGACCTCCCGGTCCAGCTTCCAGTCCAGTTCCAGTCCAGTTCCGGTGTTTTAGACACCTCCGTTCAAGTCCAGTTCCGGCTTGGAACAAGTTCCGTGCCGTCCCCTGTGTTCCTGAGTGGACCTTCCGGTCCAGTTTCCAGTCCAGTTCCCAGTCCAGTTCCAGTCCAGTTCCGGTGTTTTATACACCTCCGTTCAAGTCCAGTTCCGGCTTGGAACAAGTTCCGTGCCGTTCCCGTTTCCTGAGTGGACCTTCCGGTCCAGTTTCCAGTCCAGTTCCGATCCAGTTTCCAGTCCAGTTCCAGTCCAGTTCCAGTCCAGTTCCGGTGTTTTAGACACCTCCGTTCAAGTCCAGTTCCGGCTTGGAACAGTTCCGTGTTTCTTCAAGTCCAGCTCCGGCTTGGAGCAGTCCTCAGTTGGACGCTATCCTGTGTTAACTAACTAACCTGTTTTGCTCCCGTGTACAGCTTTGGGACCACCCCAACGCTTAATAAAGTTCCACTTTCTGTAATCTGTCTCCTGGTCGTTGCACTTGGGTTCGTCCCGTATCAGGATCGTAACAGATACCCCGTAATAAAGGGAAGAACAATACCAACAGAAAAAAACAAACAAATAAACTAGCTCCCACTCTCGACTGGAGAGAAATACTAACAGGGAGTCTAGGAAAAGGGCGAACAGAAATCAACCCTTAAAATAGGGCGAATGGCACGTAGGCATGTGAAAAGGAATGGAAAAGAAGATTCTCACTCAGTAGCTGCAACGAGCTAACAAATAAGAAGTGAGAATGAGGCGTGAAACGAGGACTGCAGAGATAAAGCCCGAATAATTGGGCGAACGGCACGTAGGCACGTGAGAAAACAATAGGAACAGAAAACCCCTCGTTCTTTATATAGGAGAGCACTAGAGAGGTAGGTAAGGAAGGAAAATAAGCGCTATCTGTCTAAACAAGAACAGAAGCTAAACCAAAATGAGAGACTGCAAGCTTAAGAGAGCAAAAACAAAATCCTACTAATGAAAACTCTAAAACCCTTACAAGTAAGAGCCGCGTTAATCTCAAGCAAGCTCAAAAGGGAAAAGTTCGCTTGTAGGTACTAGATCTTTACCTTACCGGCTACTATACTACTCAAGTGGTAATCAATACAGAAGCCCCAGGAAGCGGAAGGGAGGATCTTAAATACCTAACAGGTAACGAGCACAGGTGCAAGGAATGAGTGGCGAGTGAAAAAGAAATCACGGGACGGAAGACGGAAAATCCCGATATAACAAGAACGAAAAAAGGACGATCGCAGAAAAGGGAACTGATAGCAAACCCCATGACACAAATTGAATCAAATGCTTTTTTGAAATCAACAAAACATGCAAATATGTTTCCTTTGTTCTTTTGGTGGACATGCCTGTTTATGAGTGTGTGTAGGGTGTAAATATGGTCAGAGGTGCGATGATTTGGTAAAAATCCAATCTGACTCTTACTCAAGACATTGTGTTCCTTAAGGAAGACCAGTATCTGGGCATTAATTATACTGCAGAAAACCTTCCCCAGATTACTGCTCACACAGATGCCTCGATAATTGTTTGGGTCAAATTTATCTCCACTTTTAAATATAGGGGTAATCAAGCCTTGGTTCCAGATCTCAGGGAAACACCCAGTATTAAGTGTTAAACATTTTGAGGATAGCCTCATGTAGTTTAGAGCTGCCATGTTTTAACATCTCAGTGCAGATACCATCAGGCCCACATGCTTTTCTGGCCTTCAGGGTCTGTATTTTTCTTTTCAACTCCTGCAGAGTAATTAAGGTGTCTAAATGGTTTTGATTGTCTTTAATAGTTATTTCTAAGTCTTTTAGTTGTTCGTATATTGAGGTCTGATTGGAATTATTCTTTAGAGTTCTTTAAAGTGTTTTTTCCAGATATTGCCATTCTGGATTGTAGTGTTTGACGAATTTAGTTTTTTCCACAAATCCCAAAACGTGTTTTGATTAATTGCGTTTTCAATTTTGTCGATTTCTTTGGACATATATTGCTGTTTTTTCTTTCTGAGGAGCTGTTTGTATAGTTTCAGGGCCTGGTGGTATCTGAGGCGTCCTTCAATGTCACTTGGCTCCCTATGTTTATGGTTAGACAGCTGTCTCAGCTGCTTCCTAGACATTAAACGTTCCACATCAAACCATTTTTCTTTTGGCTGATTCTTATTTTTTGATCTTATTTTCATGTTTGCAAGTTTTAGGTTTGATTTTATTGCCAATTTAACAAATATATGATTTAAATGCTTCGTTGCCAGGTTTAAGCCCTCAATGTTGCTTGGGTACTGTGTTTGCTGAAAGGCATTCAGCATGTAACCTATTTCAAAGCTGCTCAGTGCTGCCTGGTATTCTGCAGTACTGGTCTGGCCCCACCTGTATGTGGGCTCCAACTTGAACAGTTTTGCTGTCGGGTGATGATCTTTCAGGGCCCGTTCTGTTTTATTCAGGTACAGAGTTACCTGGCTGTGGTCAGAGAGGGGTGTTTGGGGTATGACAATAAATGCATTCATATATTCTGGGTCCATGTCCGTAATGACGTAGTCAACCACACTGCTACCCAGCACTGAGCTATATGTGTATCTCCCCAGAGAGTCCCCCCTGGTCCTTCCATTAACAATGTACAGACCCAGGCCTTTAAAGAGGTGCAGTATCTGCTTGCTGTTTTTATTCACCACACTGTCGTAGCTCTGCCTTTGTGTGGTGACCTGTGTGTGGTACAAAGGGGGTTCACTACAGAAAGGGAGATTTCCTTCTGCACTGACACAGTCAATCTCTCTGCCTGTTCTGGCATTGAGATCTCCCATTATCAATACAGAGCCTAATTGTTGGAAATGGAGGATTTCAGATTGGAGATTTTGATAACCGTCTTCTATATAGTATGGAGATTCAGACGGGGGCATGTAGATTGCACATAGACAGATGTCTAATTGTGTGTTTATTATTTCTTTTTTAAAATCTGGATCCAAATGTGTGTCTGACCTCTCTTTTGTGGCGAAATGTAATTATGGAGTTCCCCTTTGTACCAGATGATAATACCCCCTGAATCCCTGCCACCTTTGGCATGGCGGTGTTTTACAGAGGGCACTATCAGCTCTCTATAATCAAGAGGAGGGCGTGTTGGTACATCTCCACGGCACCATGTTTCTTGGAGAATTATAATATCCAAACTATTTACAAAATGTACAAAGTCAGGGTCTGTGCTCTTCAGCCCAAAGGTGGAAGAGTACAGGCCCTGGATATTCCAACTACTGATTTTAAAAGATGAGATTGTTGACATCAATTATATTTCTATATTTAAGAAAGATGTTTGATTAGTGGTCAATATATTTTACTACACAATATACTATATGTATTTAAAACATTGAACATTGAATAAATGCAAAAAAATTTGTATCAAATATAAACTAAAGCCAACATATGTGCAATGGTTTAGCTGATTAGTTTAGAGCAGATAAAGTTGAGCATGTCCCTTATCTGACGCAGTTCCCCAGGTGCTCTGTTTCCGGCTCCTGCTGTCACTGCTGCGTAGCTGTGTGGCTGGGCTGGGCGTTGCTGCAGGTTCAGCACGCTGCCAGAGTGTTGCGCTGCATGGGCGGGCGGGGGCTGGGTGCTGTGTGGGGGGGAGGGGGGCGGCGGTGGATGGCTGGATTTCTCTTGTCGCTGTAGTTGCTGGTGGAGGTCCTGCCCAGTGCAGTGTCCTTTAGGACCCTAGCGAACATCTTTACCCCCTCCTTGTTGAGGTGCACCTGGTCGTAAAGGTGGTAATGCCGGATGTCACGGTGGTGAGCCAGGTGGACGTTTGGCAGCAGGGCACAGCCTCGGGATACCTCTGCATTGATGCTGTGGATGATTCGCTGTGGCACGTCTGTCCTGGGCAGCAGGGTGGAGATGGTCACTTTGGCTGCTGGGTACTCCTGAGTGGCTTTAGCTGCCACCTGTTTCAGGGCCTTGGCTACGTCAATCCTGCGTGTGCTCAGGTCGTTGGTCCCCGTATGGATCAGGACATGTTTAGCATGTCCTAGTCTCTGCTCTGATAGCAGTTCCAGGGCAGTTTCTGTTGTTGGGCAGCGAAGCTTTATGACTTTTCTCCCAGGGAATAGCCGGCTTTCATTGAGGTATTTTCCATTGGAGTCACATAGAATAATGACATCAGCCTCATTGTGTTGTCCTGTGGGTTTGCTGGTTTTGGGAGTGTTCGGACTGAGGGTGCTGGTGTGTGTGTCTACATGAGAAGGGGTAGACTGTGTGTCAGTGATAGGGGGAGTGGGGTCTATGTCAGTTTTAGAAGGGGTAGTAGGAGTGTGTGTCTGAGTGCACGGGGTGCTGGTGTGTGTGGGTGGGGCAGTGTGTGTGTTAGCACTGGGGGAGGTAGCGTGTGTGTGTATGGGTGGGAGTTGGATGTTGTGCAGTGTGTGTTTGAGTCCCTCCATGTCTCTCTGCAGGCTGTGGCTGTGCTGGTCAGCCTTGGCCAGCTCCTCTTTCACTCTGCGGAGCTCTGTCCTTAAGGCCTGGTTGTCCTCCTCCAGGTGTCTCATGGCGGATCGCAGCTCCTGCATCTCACACCTGTGCTGTCTGAGGAGGCTGGCTACCTCACTGTTAGCCTGCTGTGTGTGGCTGCTGCAGTTAGCCAGAGTGTCCTCCCTGAACTGTGTGAACTCCTGCTCCAGCACTGCCAGGCTGTCTCTCAGGGTCCTGATGCTGCTGTACACTTTGGGGGAGCTGGGGGTATAGTGGGCAGGAGGAGGTGCTTCACTGGCAGGGGCGCTGTAGGGTTCAGGCTCTGGCTCAAGGGTCTTGTACTCAGGCTCTCGTTTGTGTTTCTCTGCCTGTTTTTTGAGGGGCTGGTTCAAACTGTCCTAGACTGGCCTCTGTTCCCTGTACCATGACTGTGCCAGTGTGGTATATGTTGACAGTTAGAATGGCACTGCTACTGTCTGAGTCATCAAGTATAGAGATCTGTCTGCCTTTGCTGATGCCATTCTTTTTAATGTGTGGATAGGTCTGGCAGAGGGCTGTGTGCCAAGCAGTGGGGTACTGTGTGTAGAACAGCACATTGCACCTGACCCTGTTCTCTTCTGGCCCAGAGTAATCTGACACCAGGGTCTCAGGGAGACTCCTCAGGACTTTGTCTTTGTGTAGTTTTCTGGCTTTAGCTGACTGAATATGCTGAGGGTATTGAATTTCAAACCCCTGTGATGGCTGAGCTGTGGGTTTTGATTGGCTGGCTGGAGTTGAGATTGATACATTTGTTGCTCCTGCTGGCTCAGGCCCAACTGTCATTTCAACTGTCACTTTGCTGTCCCCCTTCATGGCTAATTTTTAGCTAGCCTTTTTAAAGGGCTTTTCTTTAATTATAATGATTAACTTAAACTTTATTTTTTTTAATTAATAAAATTAATCAACAAAAGTAATAATATTGATTTCCAGAGGCTTACCTTCACTGCCTCACTGTTTAGACTGTTTCCACTGTCTAATACTCCTGCTTCAAGTGCTAGGTTTCCTCTGTCTCTGTTTTAACCCTTTTTAAAAAGGTATTTTTTCTATTCAAAATGTCTTCATGTTCTTCTCTTATTATTCATAAACGTTTATGTCAATTTTTTAAATCACAAATCAAACATCTTTCCGCAAATATTTTAGAAAAATTGAATAAATTTTTAGGAAATTCTCATTGCTGCTGCTCTCTCTCTCTCTCTCTCCCTTTCCCTCTCTCTCTCTCTCTCTCTCTCTCTCTCTCTCTCTCTCTCTCTCTCTCTCTCTCTCTCGAGGTGGAGGTTGTGTTGTGAGACCTCTTGTTTGTTACAAAAATTTTATTCTATTTCTTTACTATTTGACTTGGTTTCCTACTGATTTAAACAGTTACTTAGCTGTTTCGGTTTAGTGGGATACAAGAGACTTATTTCGGGAAAGGGGGGTATTCGGGGGTTTCGGTAGGTTAGGTGGGGTTTTTTTTAAGCTTCTCAGCTAGGAGGAGAGACTTTGTCTCTCCGCCATGGGGTAAGGTGCGTTACTGACAATAGCACGTCGGTTGAGGACGTTTTGAACGCTATTGCAGAACAGATAGGAGGTGAAATAGATATAGATTCGGCTTCACAGATGAATAAAGCAGAAAACAGTGGTTTTGGCTACTAAACTTGTTGTGAGTGGAATATGGGTATGGGGAGTGTTTGTACTCCACTTTCGGCACCAGCCACTAAAGTTATAGTTTCAAATGTCCCTCCTTTCATAAAGAACAAAGCTATTGAAAGAGAGCTTGTATGCTTTGGGAAATTTGCCAGTATGATGAAGATGATTCCTTTGGGTTGCAAAAATGGTAATTTGAAACATATCTTGTCGTTTCGCAGACAGATTTATATGTTTTTAAATTCGGACTCAAAAACATTGGATATTTCTTTTAGGGTGAGACATGGGGAAAGCTCCTTTATCATTTTTGCTAGCACGGACAGTTTACGCTGTTTTGAATGTGGAGACATAGGACATAAAAAACGATCTTGCCCACACAAAGAAAGGAATTCTGGTGAGGATTCAAATAAGCCGGCTGGTGAAGAGACCGGTACGGGCTCAGATGAACGGCCCAGTGAGAGGCCTAAAGGAGAGGCTAGAAAAGCAGGGCGGCGATGATATTGGTGTTGGATCGGAGGAGCGTAGTGAGAAGGCTGAGGCAGAAAAGCAGGGCGGCGATTATATTGGTGTTGGATCGGAGGAGCGTAGTGAGAAGGCTGAGGTAGAAAAGCAGGGCGGTGATGATATTGGTGTTGGATCGGAGGAGCATAGTGAGAAGGCTGAGGTAGAAAAGCAGGGCGGTGATGATATTGGTGTTGGATCGGAGGAGTATAGAAAGAAGGCTGAGGCAGAGTCAATTGTACCAGGTGGTGAGGATATGGGTGAGCAGGACGTTCAACCTGTATGGGGAACTCAGTCGCAGGATCCCCTCGAAGGCACTAGTGAATATGCCACATTTATTCTGGACACCGGTAGATTCGGGAGAGCGGACAAACGTAAATCAAATGGCACACGGGGAACTCGTTATGAAAATGGCCAGTCAACTGAAAGGAAAAAAGGTAGAGTAGTGAAAGAATGCTTGAATACGGTAGATGATGTGGTTGCTCCTAAATTAGTTTCTAGCCCCGTCACTTTCTGAATCACAAGGTCTACCTGAGCAGGAAAATATAACTGACGTGGATTGTGAAATAACAAGAGAATCTGGCAGTGTGCATGAAGACGATGGAGAGATTTCGGACTCTTCTATTTTATCGGGAAGTGTGGCCAGTCAAAAGGGAGAACATAGTTTTTATTCCCTCGAAGATATAAATGGGATTTTAGATGCGACAAAAGGAAAAACAGTAAATGTACTCAGTTTCTTTCCCGACGGTGATAAATTTATGCGTTCGGTGAAACAAATTATGAGTAACGTTAAATGAGTAAAGTAAATAAGTCTTGGGCTAGCAGGGGAAATACGGTCTGTTTTTCTGACGTCTGCTATATTTTTATTCGGGAACTGTGTGTAAGCATGGAGGTTTCCGATAACTGTGTTCCGTGGTGGCGTTGACCAAAAGGAGGTGGCGCCTGGTTAATAGCAGATTGTCAGGGCTTGTTAAGCTTTGGGGTGTGGCCTGGAGTACGGCGCACCGTTTGTATTTTGTAGGACACATTTGTTGCAAAACTGTAGGATGCATGGTTACCTTGTTGTGAAGTAGCGTTGATACATTGTTGCACGGGATAAGTGCGCTGTGAGGGGTTCATGCAGAGGAGATGCGGCGGGTTTGTTAGCTTGCATACCGACCCAAAAATAAATTAATTCTTATTGCGTCCATACCCTACCAGTTTCCATCTGCTAAATCGGAGTGAGCTGTGCTTGCTTGCGGTTTATTGGGAGGTGTCGTGGATAGGTAAACGTTCTATCTCAGCACTTAAAGACTTGTTGTTTGCTGTCGCCGTAACCAAAGGTTTGATAGTTAAAAAGATGTCTGAGATAGAAGCTGCAGGTTCGGTTGGCGGAGATAGAGCTGGAGAAAAAAAATTAAAACGGCAGGAGATATCAGAACAACGGCAGAATAATCTGGAGCATGACCGTATGAAACACCAACATGAGTTGGAGCTCGCTAAGTTGCAGCTGGAGGAAAACAAATTGTCCCTTGAACGAGATAAACAGCGAGAGTCTGTAAGGTTTTGTGAGTGGCAAGAGACATTGCCCGTTGAGGAGTGCACAACGAATGAGAGTTTTTCCGCTGTGTCTAGATTAGGAAGGAATTGTGTAACCTCTAACATTCGTCTAGTTCCAAAATTCAACGAACGTGATCCTGAAACCTTTTTCACTTTGTTTGGCGAGGAATAGAGAGTGGCCGGAGAGTGATCAAAAATTAATGTTACAATGTGTGTTAAGCGGAAAGGCTCAAGAAGCGTTTTCCGCACTGTATACGGAGGTGTCATCTTATGTGCAAGTGAAAGAGGCTGTGCTGAGGGCTTATGAACGTGTTCCAGAGAGTTACAGACAGCGCTTTAGGAAATGGAAAAGAGGCAATAAACAAACACATGTGGAGTTTGTGAGGGAGTTGGTATCTCACTTTACTCGGTGGTGTAAAGCGTCACAGGTGGAGACGTTTGATGGGTTATGCGAGCTAATAATTCTAGAGCAGTTTAGGAATTCGGTCACAGAGTCGGTCGCAACCTACCTCAGTGAACGGGCTCCTAAAACTGCTGCTACTGCGGCTGTTTTAGCGGATGACTTCGTGTTAACGCATAAAAACAGTTTGACTGGCTCCCGTTTTCGGGGTCAAGAGCTGCGGAATGCTCCTCGATTTAATCGGCGTCCGGGTGTAACGGATAGCGCGCCCCAAATTAGATCTGTTCCCGGTACAAATGGCAAGTATGATGCTTCCCGTATTTGTCATTTGTGTAATTACCGAGGTCATTGGAAAGGAGAGTGCCCCGTGCATAAAGACGCAAAGTCTGTTCCTGGTGTAACCCCGGTTACTAAATCTGCTGCTTTCGTAGCACATGCGATTGATACACCAAACCCGGATGTTGTTCATGTGAAGTCGTCTGGTCGACCCTCTTTTGAGGATAACGTTTTGGTAAATGAGTATACTCCGTTTGTCAGTGATGGCTTTGTCTCTTTGGTAGGTAACTCCAATAAATACCCTGTGCATATTCTGAGGGACACAGGAGCTGCCCAGAGTTTTCTGATAAAAACTGTTGTGCCCTTTTCTTTGCAGTCGGCTACTGGGGACAGCGTGCTGGTCTGCGGTATCGGGTCGACGCAGCTAAATGTTCCCTTGCACTGCGTTAACCTGGAGTCTGATTTAGTTTGGGGCGAGGTAGTGGTTGGTGTTTTGTCTGTGCTGCCCGTGGAAGGTGTTGATGTGATACTGGGAAATGACTTGGCCGGTGCGTTGGTGTGGGGAGATGCATCTGTGGTGGTTAAAAAGCGCCTGGAGTACGGACAGATCACAGTAATTCCAGTGAAGATCTTGACTTGCCTCCACAAACTGAACATACCTGTGCCCCTGAACCACCCCAGGTAAAAGACGAATATTTACCATTCATTGAGCCATTGGCCTAAAACAACACATAATGTGTCATCCGCGTACCACCCCGAAAGTCAGGGCGCATTGGAACGTTTCCATCGGACTTTAAAGTCGATGTTAAGAACTTACTGTGTGGAATTGTCACGCGACTGGGAGGAGGGATTGCCGTGGCTGCTGTTAGCCATTAGAGTGGCACAGGAGAGTACCGGTTTCTCTCCGAATGAGTTGGTATTTGCGCACTCGGTGCATGGTCCGTTATCCGTGATCGCTGACAATTGGAAAACTACTGATCCTCCGCCTAATGTAATTGACTATGTAAATGATTTTCGGTTGCGACTGTACCGAGCCTGTAAGACCGCTAGAGACAATATCGCCGTCTCCCAGGACGAAATGAAACGTCTGCTTGATCGCCGCGCTGAAACCCGCCGCTTTCAGTAAAGTTTACAAATCAGCCACGTCTCCCGTCTCCCCGTTAAAGCATGAACACAGCATAACAGCTACTAGCCTACTTTTCCACGAGCAACTGAAAGTCAGCGTTCTTTCTGATTTTCACGATTGTCTTTCTAACCCACTGGCAAGCCTCTGCATATCAAACAAAAGCAGCTATTAGAGAGGAGGGACAAACTACAGCGGAGTTAATGTGAATAATTAGCTGAAAGAGGAAGATGAAAAAACGCCAAATATAACAAAAAAATAGCCCAAATTATGACAAGCTGCAAAAAGTCATTTTCCGCCGCACAATAGCATAAAAATAAATATCCCAATTGGGCTGGAATACGCCCAATCTGGCAACACTGAACACATACAGTTAGAAGGGTGTGAACGAGGCGAACTTAGTGGGTGGAGCAAAGCAAGTTGATTGACAGATTGTGCCCGTTGGGAAATGATAATCGGGAAATGACAATGACAATCGGTAAATATATATGGAAATAAATAAATTTATATATTTGAAAAAATATTTTAAAATAAATAGATAAATAAATGTAATAACTTAAATTACTTGCACATACATTTACATTTCTATATTCATTCCCAGATTTATTTATTTCCAAATTATTTTATTTATTAATTTTTATATTTCCACATTTATTTATTTATTTATTTATTATTGTGGCACTCTCGTGTTCCATACTCATTTACATAGATACAGTTTGAAAATGAAAATGAAAACGGAAATGGAAATGGAAATAAAAATGAAAAGTTTTAATTTTCATTTTAATTTTGGGCTGAATAATCTTTCATTTTCCATTTTCCATTTTCCATTTTCCATTTTCCATTTTCCATTTTCGTTTTCATTTTACTTTTCATTTTAATTTTGGGCTGAATAATCCTCCATACCTATATGCATTCACTATAATAAATATTTTAATTAATTGTTGGTGTTAATTAGTTCATTCCTTTTTAATTGTGTTCATTCCTTTTTAGAGAAATAAAACTTGTGCATTTCTGTAATTATTTGATAATAAATGACTGTTCTTGCAGTTGAAAATTGATATGCAATCAGCATTGAACATGGGAATGACTTCAAATTGTTCTCTCAAAAATTACTGGTACAAACAACACCACCACTATAACCAGTACATCCACTATAACCAGTATTATCTATTTAACAGTGTAGCCACTATAAACACTGAAACCAGTATAAGCACTACAACCAGTGTGCCCAGTTTAACCAGTACATCCACTATAACCAGTATAATTAATTTAACAGTGTAGCCACTATAAGCACTTATACCAGTATAAGCGCTATAACCAGTGTGCCCAGTTTAACCAGTACATCCATTATAACCAGTATAATGAATTTGAGTGTAGCCACTATAAGCACTGATACCATTATAAGCACTATAACCAGTGTGCACTGTTTAACCAGTACAGCCACTATAACCAATATAATGAATTTAAGAGTGTAGCCACTATAAGCACTGATACCATTATAAGCACTATAACCAGTGTGCGCTGTTTAACCAGTACAGCCACTATAACCAATGTAATGAATTTAAGAGTGTAGCCACTATAAGCACTGATACCAGTATAAGCACTATAACCTGTTTGCCCAGTTTAACCAGTAGAGCTGCTGCTTCTCTCTCTCTCTTTAAGGGGAGCTGCTGGAGGGAGATGCACCAGAGTTCTATGATGATGTCATCAGCATGCAGCAGGGCCCAGAGGCTTTTTCAGGCTGAGTTTCTCTTTACAGATGAATTTTGGAGGGAAACACAACCCCTGCCACCAGATTCACTCTGTTCTGCTCAGGTGTTTTTTGTATCTCTGACTCCAATTGTGTGATTCATTAATTATTACTATCATATTTAAATTCTAGATTTTATGAGTTGAGTTAATCATTCTATTTATAGAATTTAATTGATTATGTCACTGTCCTGTGCTAAAAGTCTCTACTTCCTGCATGTGTGACTGCTGAAATGTCACTCCCCTGGCTTACTTCCTGTCTATGTGACTTTTGAAAATCACTGCCCTGGCTTACTTCCTGTCTGTATGGTTTGTTACAGGGGATCATGTGACTGACACAGAGGAGAATTATGATGATGCTGTGACTCTGGACTGGATTCAAGTGGGTGAGTCTGTCCAGAATGATCACTCAGTATAACATGATGAATAACTCAAGCTTTTATGGTTTAATCAAAATTCATCAGTCATTTTGTTTCATACACCAGCTCTTAGAAGCCATTTTCAATTATAGCTTCATGGGCAGTTATGACAATATGCACATATCTTTCCACCTGCAACCTTTTCTGAGAGGAGACATTTTAGTGTAGATATAGGCCTACTAACATATTTTGAATTAAACTTTTACATTCAATATAAAACTACAAGATCACCGGAGGTATCTGCTGAAAATTGGCCTTCCCAGACTGTGTCTGTCTGTTTGACTCCTAATCCGTCCCTGCAGGGGAGAACATTCTGGCCCCCAAAAGCCCTCCAGCTCCCAGTGGGATGGACTATGATGATGTGGGAGAGGAGCCTCTTGAAAGAGGAGGGGCATTTTGAGATTGACAGTTCTTGCTGAGGAAGTATCCACCCACACGTTTGGATAGCAGAGCAACAACAACGTCTTTAACCCACACGACATCGCAAGGAAAATGTTATAATGTGATAAAACCACATCCTATTAGATCAGTGATTCATCAGTTAGTAATTCACCTGAAATTATTTCCAGTAGGTTCCTTAGCCAGTTCATAAATCAGGACATTAGAAATGCTGGTACTTGTATACATTGGGTATAACAGCTTGCATTCATTGATACGGTGATTACTTTTGCTAGATGATGATGTGATGCCAATTCAGGCATAGTCCACTTAAATATTACATTAAATATTATATTATTAAAGATTACATATTTAACAATGTAACTGAAAACAATTAGCTTTAATCTGTGTTAGCCTTTGCTTTAGATTTGTGTTCAGTTTTGGCTGCCTATTTTAATTACTCATTTCATACTACTTTCATTACTATTCAAACTATTTATAACAAAACTGTTTTCTGTGTATATTTAAAAATCTTTTGCCAATGATTAAATATCAACAAAAAACTCTTTATACATAGTATTTTTAGATATTTGGATTATTCAGCTTGGATAATTATGCAGCTTTGATGGACAAGATTTTATATTAATTAAATATTATATTTTGCTATAATGCTCACATAATGTATTTCTTCGCCGCCTTAATCAATAGCAGCATTTTCAACAGTTAATACATACAGTATATATTTATGTATTGAGATATTTTTAAATAAAGATTAAAGACTGATTAAACTTTGTTCTTTCATTTATTTTTGTTTTTCTTGCCTGAAAATGAGCAGGGATAGGTATAGTACATAGGTCAGGTTGTTTATTTAGATTTATGACTCTGAAATAGAGGAGGAGTAACAGAACTATATCTCTCCATCTCTTTTTCTCTTCCCTCCTTCCTTGGAACTATCTGTCCAGATCCCTCCCTCCTTCTTCAGCTCTCTTTTCGGCTGCAACCCACTCTTTCTAGAACAACTTCTCAGAGGTTGGAGCCATCTCCACAACTAACACAAAGAGTTATGGGTAATAATCTTCACCCCCTCGCTGTGAAGCCAGCACATGATGCAGACTCACTGGAAGGGGGCATTAGAGGTCACAATTAAACTCCCCTAACCCTAGCTCAGATTCACCTCCTACAGGATTGGGACCCGCCCAACATGACGGGCAGCACGCTCTCAAGCGAGGGGAGTTGGTGAAGGAGGGTGTATGGGGCGGATTGGGGCTGCATCACAATATTCTTCACTCCTCTCCTCCTTTCCTCCACTCCCCTCCTACCTGTCTCCTACTCGGAAATATGCAAAACTGTCTGAATGTTTTGAGTACGAATTGTTGCATGTGCAGTATACAATGTACCTGACATTGCAGTTTGCTTCAAGACATTAATCAATTTGTAACCATTTGTAATATGTAGCCTAATCGGCAACATTAGATTAGGTCACAGAGATCGGTTTCCAGGGCACAGAGTAGAGGAGGTGGTAGTAGCAATTTTCTTGCATTTTTCAAGTATTGGGACGCACACTGTTAAAGTCTCAGAAACCCCCAAAGTGCATCATGCAACTATATTTACATTTATTTACTTAAATATTAGGCTATTTAAATCCTGAGTATGTTGCCTGAGTTGTCATTTATGAAAGAACTTTACATGACTCTAATATGCCCATATTAACTAACCTGACCTGACCTGACATTTAACATTTAACTGACACTGAGGAGCATCGCAGTACCCAAACCCAACTGCAGGAAGCTGCACTGGTTATCATGTACAGTACATCTAATTCCTCTGAATTGTAGTGCCATCCTTCTCTCTCCTCTGCCTGAGCTATAAGAAGCTGCACGTCAGAACTGCTTGTGTGGTTTCTGCACTTTTGCTTTTTTTGATGGAAACTTATGAGCCACAACCACAGCGTCTGCTATTTTTGTTTGTACCGGAGATAATCCGATAAATAAGCTCCTCCCATATATTTTATAAGAGTTCTGTGGGTTTCTTCTTGTATGTGACAGGAAAATAACGGTTGTGTGCATGTGCATGATTGCATAGATGTTTGAGATGCGGCTGGTTTCTTCCTCTGTAGAAATGTGAATGTACTTTGGACCCCGACTGTGTTTGTGTTTATACTGTGGTGAACATCTTGCTGTCAATTCCATGTCTGAGAGCTTATAAATTATATTTATTATCTTAAATACTTTTTAGAGCACTATATCAAAGCTTATTGTATTGTAGGGCCTATAGATGGTTTATTGTGTTTAATAATACAGTTACTATAACATGCATTATTGAATGCAGCCCGATTTCGATCCAAAGGTCTCCAGTACACGGTCATTGGAAAATCGGACCCAGGAGTGACCGCTGTCCATTCTGTACCTCATGCTGGCTGAGCGCTGACTCACCCCAAATATCAGCACGAGGGACAGCGTCCGCACCCCACACTGGGCACAGCTGCGTATCACGCATAATCAAGCAAGACAGAAGCTGCAATTCCTGTATTGCTACTTTCAGCTTTGGTGCACAAATTGTAGCACTATCTCCCTAACGAGACCCCATTTCATGGCCAAGATCGAAAACCGTAGTTTTTCAAAGTCTTTTGGGGGCGCCCGAAGACGAGGCCGATTGATTGTACTTTATATGGTCAATATGTACGCATTTCTATATCGGTTGTTTTAAAGTAGCCTAATATCGGGTCAGAAAAGACTGTAAGTGTTATGACCTTATAAACAGTTAGTGCTATATATAAAATAACTTGTACTGTAAAAAAAAAAAACTGTTAGCCTACCTACTTCCTCGCAACCGTTTCCCACAATACCGCTTTATTTTCCCTTCACTGATCTGGCTAATCGGAGCTCAGTTTATTATTAGGTGCCAGAATAAAAAAAACTTTTTTTTTGTTTGAATATCTTTGTAATAATTATTATTGGTCAACCTTTAATAAAAATGCACACATTTTCACAAAAATTCAGTATCTTGTCATATTACTGCATTGCCTTTTATTTGCTTCTGGTGTTTGCATTTGCAGTGCAAATCTATCATCACTTTTATCATTTTAAAAACAAAATGTATTGCCTTCCTCTCACAGCATTCATTTATGCAAAATCTAAAATATCATCTTCTTGTTTTTTAAATGATTATGATCTCATCTAAACACAATACAGATTTTGTTCCAGTACATGCCACTATAGGATATTTATTGTATGTGACAGCTTCTTTTACATTTCAGCTGAAATGTGGGGAAAAAAACGTGAAGAAATTAATCTATTATAGGACATGAACAATATGTTAATCTAGTTGTGGTTGAACCTTTCACTGTCATATTATATGTGGAGGCTTTGCTGCAGAGGGCTTCAGACTGCAGAGTCAAACGCAGCACTAAAAACTTTATCCTTTTTATAAATCAGCCGCTTTCTTCTTCTGTGTCTGTCAGTGCAGTGTGTCACAGGGGTGGGGTCTTCTGCTGGTGGGAGGAGTCCTGACAGGCTGCAGTGACGCAGTGTTTGAATATATGGAGAAAAAGTAAATGGTGTGCACTGATTTGTCACAGTGACTGTTTAAAGTGTTCCTGCAGTACTCTTATAAGGCAGCAGTGAGTGTGATTGGTGGGGGGAGGAGTGTGCTCTCTCTCTTAGAGGGGGGCAGAGTCCATGCACAGGGCTCAGTCTCTCTCAGAGCTCAGAGGTGAAGGTGTGAGCATCAGTCTGCTCTGAGGAATGTTCCGTTTGTCTGCGCTGATGAAGATGGAGAGATGTCTGTTCTTCCTCTCTCTCTCCTCCCTGCTCCTGCTCTCCACAGCCAGTGAGTACCGGGATCATCCTCCTCTCCAGCTTCTGCACAGCCAATTAGGGCTCAGAGACTGGTGGTTGAGGCCAAGGGGTCAGAGGGTCAGCTGGTCAAAAGGCAGGGTTATACGCAGTCTCTAAACACCAGATATTACTGTATTAATATTTACTGTGTTTATATTTATCTGCATGTTTTATGAAGTTTTCATGGAACAAATTTTATTACAATTTTTAAAATGATTATGACTTAATTTAGGAAATGTTTCTGGATTTCATTCACTGGTAGATCAAACTCTATATTTGAATAATCCAGTCTGTAGAAAGCTATTTGTTTGCTCATGTATTTGTGTTTCAGTGTATTTAGATAGTGTACTTTTTATAATTTCTCATAAATTGGCACCTGATATTCATGAAAAGTCCAGGTAATCGCAAACTGGCTTTTCCAAAAATACCATATGCTGTTAATGTAAAATTTATGTCATAAGTTAATATATTATTCACACCTTTTGTAGTCGTAAGCTGCTTTTTAGTTTTTTAATTTTGTGAAAAGGCTTCAGTCTCTGACGACTTTTATCTAAACGGAAATGTTACGTACTCTCTTCACAGCAATACATTTGATTGCATTATGGTAGCACATTAATTATATATTGCTTGTATTTAAACATACAGTTTTAGTGCATCAGTGGTAACACCTGTGTAAACCTCAACTTCAAAAGCAGGACTGAAGCAGCGTTGATTCAGAGTCAGACTTCCTGTGTCATCTTTAAAAACGACAGACTCCAAACAGATAATATCCTCAACCTCTGGTTACACCAGCAAAAGGAACATATTATTTTATTTGAAACTCACATAAGTTTAAATATGAGGTATATTTCACACAAAAGTTTAAATGCCCTTTCTCAGTTTAAAAGAATAAAAACATTAAAATAAAATAATTATGGATATTTAACAAATATTACAAGAACATATTCCGTAGATGGAAAGGTTGGACACTACAAGAAGAAAAGTGATTGTTTAACAGGGATTTCCTGAAGTTAGAAAAGTAGCTATAAAAGTCACTAAAATATGAAATAAAATGTTTTCTAAAAATTCAGATGAACATTTATTCATTCCTCATGGTGAAAACAACATTTGAGTGAAAACAAAATCATCACTCATGTAAAAAGATGGGATGGAATTGAAGAAATTCCAGCGAAACTGAAAGTATCTACCTAGGAGAGGGAGAGTATTGCCCCTAGAGAGGGAGAGTATCACCCCTAGAGAGGAAGAGTATCGACCCTAGAGAGGGAGCGTATCACCCCTAGAGAGGAAGAGTATCGCCCATAGAGAGGGAAAGTATCGCCCCTAGAAAGGGAGAGTATCACCCCTAGAGGCAAGCACGTCTGCAACAATGGCATTGTATGCACAAGAGTTTACTGAGGTTCATCTTTGACACAACATTTCGCCAGGAAACAACAGAAAGTTAAACTGTTCCAAACTGCATTAAAAATGCATTATGGGCCAGTCTACATTTAAAACAGAGTTTCTATAGAAAGCAGACGCTGATAATGCTGATTGCATTTTCAGTATATCTATGTGTCTGTACTCCACTTGACATATCTGCAAATGTCAACTCGCAGGTTTTTAAAACCAATATTCACAATATTCTCATTTCCAATTTTTATGATAGTAAAACTTTTCTTACATCTGAGAAAGCCAAAAATATATATGTATTTAGTTTGTTAACATTTAAAACCTAATATTTTTTTCTTCACCTTGTAGCCAAGGTGTGTACTGCAGTCTGTATGGGGCTTTGTCTCCCTGAGTGATAAGTGCTGTCACTCTAGTGTCATCTCCTTATTCAGTCATGTGGCAGGCCCAGGGGACCAGGGATTTAAATTCTCCTTGAAGCTCGCAAACTCCAGTGGTCATCAGAGGTATTGCAGACTCTGGTGCCAAAAAGCTAATTTCCCCATTGAAGTCCTTTAAAAACTGCAAAATTACCCAGGCCAAATTATACCATTTTGGACAGTTCTATTAAATTCCAATTTTTTTTTCTGCACCCCAGAGAAGAAGTTATAAGATTTTTTTCATTCCAATTGGGTCTGCGTGTTTAGGTACCCAATGGTTCCAAAAGTCATGTTAAGTACCCAGTGCGCATGGTCTGGTTCCAAAAAGCCCCCATAGTCTAACATGGCAGCCTCCACAAATTTGTTCATGCACCAATGAGAAGCTCCCATAGGAATCCATGGAACCTGTAAGCAGAAGCTGTCTCCAGGGCTGTGTCCGAATCAACACCTTCCATACTATTAGGTAGGCTTGTTGAGTAGACAGGACGAAAAAGTTGTTAAGCAGGTGAAATTTTCTCTAAATGTAGTATACTTTAAACCCCCATATGATACACAGTACATTCGGGAGCACATGTCAGGAAGTACCCAAACATTTTGGTCGTATAAATGTGACATGAAGGTTCGTTTTAAAAAAATGATGTGCAGCTTCCCTGATGTTTTCCTTCAAATACAACAAAAAAAAACATGTGACATGGCCGCGCAAGGGTGGGGTGCAGGGTTGCCAAATCTTGCCAGACTTCACAGCCAAATCGCAACTCAAAACTAGCCCAAAAACTTTTTTTAGGCAAAACCAATGTATTTTACATAAAAATCATCATATTTTTACATTTTAAAATAAGTGTGTGCTTTGCAACTTTTCATTTTTACCTGTGACTGCATTTATTAAAGTAACCAAATTTTGCTGTAAAAACCGTGGACATGGCAACATTGGTGGGACGTCTTATGACCTGCTTACGACACTTCCACATTACAGTTGGAAAATAGTATGGCGGATTATTTATTGCTACACAGTGCACATTAAACAGCACACTTCTGCCAGTGCACTGTACGCAGGAGACGGGCGCAGTAGATAGGGCTCTCATTCGGACACCGTCCAGTTCTTCTTCAAATTTTCCTTTTGAAGTCTATGGAAAAATAAGTCATGAGAAGAAACCCGTCAAGTTATCTATCCTTATCTATGCATATCTGGCAGCAGAGTGATGGTTTAAGGCTTGATTGATATGTCAGACCTTTGATGATTAGAGCCATTTAGCCAACCATGTGTTCCATACTGGTCCAGTGTAAATTACAGCTAAATCTAGTCCTACCCCTCAATTACCATAGAGATCCATTCAAATGCAGAGACATTATAGTATCGCTTGTAAGAGTACCAGAAAATAAGATACCAAGAGTCTTTTGATGTTGTTGGGTCACAGACATCAGGAAGTCATGGCATGCAAAGGATATGCGACCAAATATTAAAAATGATTTCTTTATTGTACATTATGTTAAACTGTCCAATGTTTTTTAATGCCCGAAAATGGGAGGGGGGGGGACTATGTACAAAAGGTTATATAATTACTAAACGGTTCATCCGATATAGATAAAAAATACCCTCAAATTAAAGCTGACAATCTGCACTTCAACCTCATTGTCATTGTATCCTTTCAAACTCAAAGTGGTAGAGTACAGAACCAAAATAACAAAAAATGTGTCACTGTCCAATGAATTATGGTGCTGGGCAGGCCTCAGTCACTGGCAGAGCTCATGTTGCTGGTGTACAGTGTACAAAGAACTGGTGATATAGCACACCCTATTGGTGTGTCTGTGTTACTACAGACACTGCTGGGGTTCTATCCTTTGAATCCAGTGACAACTGGACTAAGCAGTATTAAGCATCTATAGTGTTTGTACATTAGAAGCAGGTTTATCTAGATGTTCATATCCTGTATGCAGTATACAAATCAATGCATAATCTTTTCTTTTGCCATTGTTCATTAAATGAGTGGAATCATGAAAAGACTTATTGTTCATTCAATTCAAATATTCTTCACAACTTGTTCAAACACTGTATGAGTATGTTGTGTGATAGTCAATAAACTGAAGGCAAGTTTACCTTGATACCTTGATAGGCATCCATCTTAAGGAGGTGGTGTTATGTCCTTGACCAGCTTGTCTAACTTCAGGTGTGTTTATGTGGGTGTGATTATTTCTCAGAGACACCTGGTTGAGGCTCTATACAAGAGCCATTTACAATATAAAATACCTGAAACGATTTACATCTTGAATCCAAGTCAAATGTAAATAAAGAGATGTTTAAAAGTCGAAGTCTCTTTCTCTCTCTGTAGCGAGTGCACATGTGAGGGTGGCAGTGCTTGGGGATTTCAGCTCTTTTTCTCTTTCCTTGTTCTTTATCTTTTCTCACTCTTCTTCTGGTCATTCTTTTTCTTTTCTCTTTATTCCACTGGTTTTATTGTTGTTAAGTTCGCCCACAAAAACTCTGGAGCTTTCTTTCCGTGTAGCTTGCGGAGAAAGCTCCTATCTGATCTATGCCAGCACTGATAGGTTACGCTGCTTTGGGTGTGGTGACATTGGCCATAAGAGGTTTACGTGTCTGCATAAGAAAAAATAGGGAGAAAATAGCCGATCGACTGAATCAGGGCCGAGACGGAATGAAAACATCCCGGACGTAGAGTGTACTGTGGTTGTAGTGGAGAAACCCCTTTCTGGAGATACTATGGAGTCGGTAGACCCGGGTGAAAGACCTTCCTCCATACAGGAGATAAGTACAGAATTGCCAGACTTGTGCAACAGGGGCCGCGTAGCAGTGATGGGCGGAGTTGCAGTGCTCCACAGGCTAAGCAGGGAGTGCAGCAAAGTTCTGAAAATAGATCACTGGGGATGGCAGAGGTTGCGGATGAGGCAATGGGAGAAGAGGATAGGTGGTCCGATGACTCCGATATCTCTTTTAGCCAAATGAACGATCACGGAACGCTATATTCTGTAGAACGAATTAACGATTTTCTTGACAAAACTAAAGGGAAATCAGTAGACTTGGGTTTTTTCCCCCCGATCTTGGTAAGTTTGTGCTTTTCGGCCATAAAGGCAAAGAAAAGCGTTGGTTATGATGTTCTTGATAGGCAAAAACGTTTCCATCTAAAGAAACATTTAACTTTAATTCGAAAGGGGAAAAGTGTAAAAAACACTGGAAGGGTCAGATCATTTAAAAAACAAGAATAAATGCACATGGCTATATTTCTAGTTTTCTGCTTTATTTTCCATCTGTTTTTCCGTCTTTCCCCTTCTCACTATCAGTCTATGGAAGTTTTACGGATAGAATGGGGCAAGGGATAAAGGCAAACAGGCCATATTGTTTATTAAAATGAAACGCATGTAACTTTTTCACAAGGGACACATAGTGACAAAAATAATGAAGCAGAGTGGGGGTTGTGGTGGGATGGGGAATATGCCATCAGTCATGGCTCTGTAATGTTCCGCTCCCTTCCTGTTCGTTTTCCGTGTTTTCCTGTTTTCCCTCCGTGTCATGTTGGATCCCTTTGTCCGTGTTTTCCCCGCTGCTGCGGACTAGGCGTTTCCTTCCCTGACTTGTTCGTCTGGTTGTCTTTATTTACTTCCGCCTTTCACTCCTTCCCCCCTCGTTGCATGCATTTCCTCACCTGGTGTTTTGTAATCACTCCCGTTTGATTTCCACACCTGCGCCTTATTTAGTTTATCATTAGCTTCACTATTTATACCTTCGGCTGGCTGCCAGTCGGCGCCAGTTCGTTAACTATCCTCACTCGGTGTTAATGCTTGTTGTTTCCTGGTCTTTTACAAGTTCTACTCGCTTGGTTGTGGGATATTATCCCCTTACAGCATTTAGTTCGCTTGAAACTACGGATTGGTAGTTTACCTCCCCAGTCATTCCTGTATTGCATGCAGCTAACCTGTTTCCCTCTTACCTCCAGCTTACCCGGCTCCCTTTCATCCGTGGCAGTGTTTCGTTTCCCCGTGTTTGTTGTGTGTGTTGCGGTACCTCCACCTCCAGCTAACGTAGGATCCGTGGTGGCATATCTATCCTGGCTACCCTCCAGTTGTTCCTGTCCGGCCGAAGCAGCCTCCCAAATCTTCGGTTACGGTTCCGGGAGCTCTGGAGTCCAGCCAGCTCCTACCGGACCTACCTAAGCAACGCCACACTACCCAACTCAGCCGTGCTTCACCACCTACCTACCTGTCACGCTCCGCATCCCTGTGAGAACCTCCCGGTCCTTCCCGTGCCTACTCCCGAACTAATCCCCCTCTGTTTTGTTTTGCCCAGTACCGGTGTAGTCATCCCGGTCCAGTTCCAGTCCTGCCGTAGTGAGTCGCTCCCCTACCAGTTCCAGTCCAGTTCCGGTTTGGAACAAGTCCGTTCCTGAACCCGTCTCCAGAGTGGACCTCCCGGTCCAGTTCCAGTCCAGTCCAGGTGTGAGTCGTGCACCTTCCTGTCCAGTCCAGTTCCGGTTTGGAACAATCCGTTCCAGACCCCGATTCCAGTGTGGACCTCCTGGTCCAGTTCCAGTCCAGTCCAGGTGTGAGTTGTGCACCTTCCTGTCCAGTCCAGTTCCGGTTTGGAACAATCCGTTCCAGACTCCGATTCCAGTGTGGACCTCCCGGTCCAGTTCCAGTCCAGTCCAGTTCCGGCTTGGAACAATCCGTTCCAGACCCCGATTCCAGTGTGGACCTCCCGGTCCAGTTTCAGTCCAGTCCAGGTGTTACCTACACCTAAGTCCAGTCCAGTTCCGGCTTGGAACCCGTTCCGGATCTTCCAATCCAGCTCCGGCTTGGAGCAGTCCGTTCCGGGCTTCCTGGCATTACCCTGTGTGATATTGTGTTTTGCCATTCCTGTACAGTGTTGGGACTACCCCAACACTTAATATAAATAAAGCTCCCTTCTGTGAATCTGTCTCCTGGTCGTTGCACTTGGGTTCGTCTCGTATCTGGGTCGTAACAGAACGAACTGGCCTAAAAACATGGACCCAGCCGACCTGGAGCAGATTCGTCACGCCTTCTCCTGCCAAACTGCGGTCAGCGACCAACAGGGCCGTCGTTTGGATGACGTGTTGGAGGTGCTGAGGGGCATCACGGAGCAAGTGGCGCAGCTATCTCTTCACCAGCCGCTTCCGCGTATTCCTATGGGTCCTACACCTCCCGCGCCGGATCCGCCGGTGGATCCTCCTGTTTCCACTTCATATCGAGAGCCCCGCGTACAACACCCAGAATTATACCGCGGGGGATTGGGAAAATGTCGCGAGTTTTTAATGAAATGCGACATTGTATTCCGGATGCAGCCCTCCTCCTTCGCCTCCGACCCATGTAAGATCGCTTTTATTATGAGCAGCTTGGGAGGAGGTGCCCTGGAGTGGGCTACATCCATTTGGGACAGCCAAGTCGCGCTCTGCAACAACTTCGCTGCCTTCACCGCCGAGATGCGGCGTGTGTTCGATCACCCTACCTGCGGGCGAGACGCTACTCAACGCCTACTTCAGGTCCGTCAAGGAAGTCGCAGCGTCGCGGAGATGGCGATCCAATTCCGTACCTTCGCAGCGGAGTCCGGATGGAATGACACCGCCCTTCAGGGGGCCTTTCGCCAGGCACTTAGCGAGGAGCTCAAAGACCAACTTGCCACCCGTGAAGAATCCACCTCACTCAACAGTCTCATTAGTCTGGCCATAGCTATTGACAACCGTCTCCGTATCCGGGCCCGTGAGCGAGGGGGGAACTCCGGTCATTAATTGCACATCCGTCCACACTCTTCTGCTTCAGGATCCAGAGCGGCGTCTGGGGTCTCTGAGGAGGAGCCCATGCAACTGGGCAGAGTTGCGGTCAACGCCGAGGAGCGCCAACGTCGCCTACGCTCTAGATCCTGCTTCTACTGCGGCAAGCCTGGCCATCAGATCGCCTCTTGCCCGATTCGCCCAAAAGAATAGGCTCGCCAGTTAAACTGGGCGTACTGACGAGCCCTATCATACCTTGCCATGCAGCTCAGAACCGCCTAGTATTTAAGGCCACTCTCCTTTGGAGGGACAAGTCCGAAGTCTCGTCGGCTCTCATCGACTCTGGAGCCGACGCCAACTTCATGGACATCACCTTCGCCAGGAGGGCCGGCATCCCCACGGAAATTCTACCCTCTCCCATTACAGCCTTCGCCTTAGACGGTAGGAGTCTGGGGTTAGTGACCCACTCCACCGTTCCTATACAGCTAGTATTATCCGGCAATCATCGGGAGAGTATTCAACTCTTACTCATCAACTCCAAACAATCCTCCATAGTTTTGGGTCAGACCTGGCTCCGCCTTCACAACCCTCACATCGACTGGCAAGCCGGTCGTATCCTGGCGTGGAGTGGTCACTGTCTGGCTAGCTGTCTTCGTTCCGCTCTGCCCCCTCCGGGGTCCAAGGATCTCAGCACCAACCTACCCGAACCCGATCTTTCCAACGTTCCTAAGCAATATCACGACCTCTGCCATATATTCTCGAAATCACGCGCTCTGTCCCTACCTCCTCACCGGCCTTACGACTGCTGCATAGACCTGCTGGCAGGAGCCAAGCTTCCGTCTGGCCGCCTCTACAGTCTGTCGGGGCCGGAGAAGTTAGCCATGGAGGAGTACATTCACGAGTCCCTCGCCTCGGGCATCATCCGTCCCTCCTCTTCTCCTGTTGGTGCTGGGTTCTTTTTTGTGGGGAAAAAGGACGGCTCACTACGGCCCTGCATCGACTACCGGGGGCTTAATCAAATCACCATCCGCAATAAATATCCTCTTCCCCTCATTAACACAGCTTTTGAACCCCTCTCGCAAGCCGTCATATTCACCAAGCTCGACCTCCGTAATGCGTACCACTTGGTGCGTATACGGGAGGGGGATGAATGGAAGACTGCCTTCAATACCCCGTTGGGCCACTACGAGTACCTGGTGGTCCCCTTCGGCCTTACTAACGCCCCTGCAGTCTTCCAGGGCATGGTGAATGACGTGCTGCGAGACCTGTTGGGGAAGACTGTCTTTGTTTATATTGATGATATTTTGATTTTTTCCAAGTCCCCTCAGGAGCACATTCTTCATGTCCGGGAGGTTCTCCAGCGTCTTCTGGAGAATCAGCTCTTCGTCAAGGCGGAGAAGTGCTCCTTCCACGTCTCCTCAGTCCCGTTCCTCGGCTTCATCATCGAGGAGGGCAGCATCCGGGCGGATCCTGTCAAAATCAAGGCGGTGACAGAATGGCCCCAACCCACCTCTCGTAAGCACCTGCAACAATTCCTTGGTTTTGCTAATTTCTATCGCCGGTTTATCCGCAACTACAGTGTCATTGCTGCTCCCCTTACCAAGCTCACTTCCACTGCTTTTTCTTTTTGTTGGAACTCCGAGGCCCAGCTTGCGTTTGAACGGCTTAAGACTCGGTTTTCGTCAGCCCCTATTCTTTGTCACCCTGATCCCACCCGTCAATTTACGATTGAGGTGGATGCCTCCGACACCGGCGTGGGGGCCATTCTGTCCCAACGAGCTGCCTTGGACAACAAGCTCCATCCCTGTGCTTTCTTCTCCCGGAGGCTGTCCTCCGCTGAACGAAACTATGATGTCGGGGATCGGAAACTTCTTGCCATCAAGCTGGCTCTTGAGGAGTGGCGCCACTGGCTGGAGGGGGCAGGTAATCCCTTTATTGTTTTAACTGACCATCAAAATTTAATTTACCTGAAAACTGCTAAGAGGCTTAATGCCAGACAGGCTAGATGGTCATTATTCTTTGCCCGATTTAATTTTTCTGTTTCTTACCGCCCCGGTTCCCGCAATATCAAGGCGGATGCCTTATCCCGTGTTTTTTCCCTTCCCTCCAGTCCTGCTGACCCTGAGCCTATCCTACCGGCGTCCTGTGTGGTGGCTGCGGTCTCCTGGAAGATCGAGGAGATTGTGAGGTCCGCCCAGAGTTCCCACCCTGACCCCCGTAGTAACCCTAACTCCTCCCTGTTTGTACCCAACTCCGTCCGCTCCCAGGTCCTTGAGTGGGTTCATGCCTCCTGTCTGGCGTGTCACCCAGGTGTTGCCAGAACGACCACCCTCGTCAGGAGGAGTTTTTGGTGGCCCACTCTCAAGGAGGATACCCGTGCCTTTGTCCTGGCCTGCGCAGTGTGCGCCAGGAGCAAGGCATCCCACCAGCCTCCCTCCGGTCTTCTCCTTCCCCTCCCTGTCCCGGGCCGTCCTTGGAGCCACATTGGCGTGGATTTTGTCACCGGTCTGCCATTGTCAGAAGGTAATTCTGTCATTCTGACAATAGTGGATCGGTTCTCCAAGGCGGTTCACTTTATTCCCCTCCCTAAGCTCCCGTCCGCCCTCGAAACTGCGGAGCTCCTGGTGTTACATGTGGTCAGGCTGCACGGGATCCCGTCCGACGTCGTTTCTGACCGTGGGCCCCAATTCTCCTCCCAGGTTTGGAAGGCGTTCTGTGTAGCCCTGGGGGCCTCGGCTAGTTTGTCGTCTGGTTTCCATCCCCAGTCTAACGGCCAGGCAGAGAGGGCGAACCAGGACCTGGGGGCCGCCCTGCGGTGCGTCACTGCACGCAATCCCGCCTCCTGGAGCCGTTTTCTCCCCTGGGTAGAGTACGCTCACAACTCCCTTAAAAGTGCTTCCACAGGGTTGTCCCCGTTCGAGTGCTCATTGGGTTACCAACCCCCTCTCCTGTCGGCCCAGGAGGCCGAGGTAGCAGTCCCCTCCGTTAGATCTCACCTCCTCAAATGCAAGCGCATGTGGAGACTTGCACGCACCGCACTCCTGCGCTCTAATTCCCGTTCCCAACGTCTGGCGGACCTTCACAGGACCGCAGCCCCTAAGTATAGGGCCGGTCAGCAGGTCTGGCTCTCCACGTCCAACATTTCCCTTCCCTCCTCCAAGAAACTTCGGCCCCGGTTTATTGGTCCCTTCCCTATTGTTTGCTTAATTAACCCAGTTTCTGTTAAGCTCTCCCTCCCTGCCTCCCTCAAAGTTTACCCCGTTTTTCATGTGTCACAAATTAAGCCTGTCGCCTCCAGCCCCCTCAGTTCCCCTACCCTCCCTCCTCCACCTGTCCGGGTCATCGACAACGCACCGGCCTACACGGTGGACCGTATTATCGACATCCGCCGTAAAGGTCGGGGATTCCAATACCTCGTTGACTGGGAGGGGTATGGTCCTGAGGAGCGGTCGTGGCTCCACAGGAGCCTCATCCTGGATCACTCACTGATCCAGGATTTCCACAGACGCTTCCCTTACAAGACCAGGCCGCCAGGTACGCCAGGTGGCGTACATTGAGGGGGGGGTACTGCAATGTTCCGCTCCCTTCCTGTTCGTTTTCCGTGTTTTCCTGTTTTCCCTCCGTGTCATGTTGGATCCCTTTGTCCGTGTTTTCCCCGCTGCTGCGGACTAGGCGTTTCCTTCCCTGACTTGTTCGTCTGGTTGTCTTTATTTACTTCCGCCTTTCACTCCTTCCCCCCTCGTTGCATGCATTTCCTCACCTGGTGTTTTGTAATCACTCCCGTTTGATTTCCACACCTGCGCCTTATTTAGTTTATCATTAGCTTCACTATTTATACCTTCGGCTGGCTGCCAGTCGGCGCCAGTTCGTTAACTATCCTCACTCGGTGTTAATGCTTGTTGTTTCCTGGTCTTTTACAAGTTCTACTCGCTTGGTTGTGGGATATTATCCCCTTACAGCATTTAGTTCGCTTGAAACTACGGATTGGTAGTTTACCTCCCCAGTCATTCCTGTATTGCATGCAGCTAACCTGTTTCCCTCTTACCTCCAGCTTACCCGGCTCCCTTTCATCCGTGGCAGTGTTTCGTTTCCCCGTGTTTGTTGTGTGTGTTGCGGTACCTCCACCTCCAGCTAACGTAGGATCCGTGGTGGCATATCTATCCTGGCTACCCTCCAGTTGTTCCTGTCCGGCCGAAGCAGCCTCCCAAATCTTCGGTTACGGTTCCGGGAGCTCTGGAGTCCAGCCAGCTCCTACCGGACCTACCTAAGCAACGCCACACTACCCAACTCAGCCGTGCTTCACCACCTACCTACCTGTCACGCTCCGCATCCCTGTGAGAACCTCCCGGTCCTTCCCGTGCCTACTCCCGAACTAATCCCCCTCTGTTTTGTTTTGCCCAGTACCGGTGTAGTCATCCCGGTCCAGTTCCAGTCCTGCCGTAGTGAGTCGCTCCCCTACCAGTTCCAGTCCAGTTCCGGTTTGGAACAAGTCCGTTCCTGAACCCGTCTCCAGAGTGGACCTCCCGGTCCAGTTCCAGTCCAGTCCAGGTGTGAGTCGTGCACCTTCCTGTCCAGTCCAGTTCCGGTTTGGAACAATCCGTTCCAGACCCCGATTCCAGTGTGGACCTCCCGGTCCAGTTCCAGTCCAGTCCAGGTGTGAGTTGTGCACCTTCCTGTCCAGTCCAGTTCCGGTTTGGAACAATCCGTTCCAGACTCTGATTCCAGTGTGGACCTCCCGGTCCAGTTCCAGTCCAGTCCAGTTCCGGCTTGGAACAATCCGTTCCAGACCCCGATTCCAGTGTGGACCTCCCGGTCCAGTTCCAGTCCAGTCCAGGTGTTACCTACACCTAAGTCCAGTCCAGTTCCGGCTTGGAACCCGTTCCGGATCTTCCAATCCAGCTCCGGCTTGGAGCAGTCCGTTCCGGGCTTCCTGGCATTACCCTGTGTGATATTGTGTTTTGCCATTCCTGTACAGTGTTGGGACTACCCCAACACTTAATATAAATAAAGCTCCCTTCTGTGAATCTGTCTCCTGGTCGTTGCACTTGGGTTCGTCTCGTATCTGGGTCGTAACAGGCTCAAATGTAAGCGCAGGGGTTGGAATTTGTTTTTACTCCAAATGCAAATGTCAATATATTATCAAGACTAGAAGTCGAGAAAGGCCGTATTCTGATCGTTAGGGCGGGAATAAAGGAAAACCACGACACGTTTGTTAACATATATGCCCCTAATAGAGGGGGGGATTGGGTTAGTCTTTTTAACCCTTAGATGCATAAGTGGGTCAAAAATGACTCGGTGAGGTCGTTTTCTTGCAATATCTTTGTAATGAAAAGTTGTTATCATTTCATATTCCAGCTATTCCTCAAAATCATGTTTTTTATATAATGCCATTTAAATTTTAAGGTACCTTCTATACTTTTCAAGAAATTGTAGTTTTTGTATTATTACCCCAAGCTTCCATAAGTGGGTCAAAAATGACCCACATGCATTTCCTATGGAATCTCATGGGAACCTTTGATTCTTATCAACTGTGGCTGTCAGGAATATATTTACTGTGGACAACAATTACTATATCAGAATTGCCACCCCTCAAGAAGATTATTTTACACAGCGAGATCTGATACATGTAAGTATTATCTTCATTTTTTACCTCAGAAAATATTTGATGTCATCAAATTGATATATTTCAACTATGTTAGCTAACTAAAAAGTAGGCTAATTTGATGATACATGATAATAAGACATACTCTTTCATACCATAGTCATGAATGACACGCACACACACACAATACATACAGTAATGTTAGCTAGCTTAGCTAGCTAGTGTTAGCTATCTATAACTAAGCTAGCTAACATTACTGTATGTATTGTGTGTCTGCGTGTCATTCATGACACGCACACACATGCACACACACACAATACATACAGTAATGTTAGCTAGCTCAGTTAGCTAGCTAGTGTACGCTAACTATAACTAAGCTAGCTAACGTTACTTCAGCAAACACGGTCACTTACCTGCAAGAAAATAGAAAAGAGAGAGGAACTGTCAATGAGTGGACTGTTACACACGTACACACACAGACAAACACACGCACATGCATACACGCACACATGCACACACACTCTGAATAACAGCTGAAGTATGCCGGCTGAAAACTACAGCACCAGGACTCTAACCTTCCCAGCTCAGCAGTTACAGTTCTGTTTGCGTGATGTTACTTTTATGGACGTCTTTAGCCCTGAGTCAGTGCACGGAGGTGGAGTGTTCCCTTTTCTGTACTGATAACGAAGGCTGGAAGTAGCAAAGAAAGTAGCAAACAAATGTTCCCATGCACTTTGTTTAGCATGGGATATGTTTTTTTTTTGTTTTGTCACAAACTATTCACAGGTGTGCAGAGAATGAATGTAATAGATATAGTCCATTTGTGTTCAACCAAATTTGAAAAGCACAAACTAGGAAACCCAAATATACAAATTCCCCACCTTCTTCTTTTGACCGTTGTAGTTTATAGCAAATTGATTAACTTTTTCCCTCCAGATAAATGTTTAAATATTTGAGTCATGTTTTTGAAATACTTAAAGGTCTTTTTAAACAAAGCATTTATGTGGGGATGGGCAACCATTTTACATAGTCTAGACTGATGTTCTACCCTGCAGAGTCCAATGTAATCATGGGAAGTTGACCGAATCATGCTCAATTTGTCATCTTAACACCTCTCGTTGCACTGTTATGATCTTAGCCATTTTGGTAGTAACCTCTGGTCTATTGAATGCACTCATGTGCTTAGTTGATCAGGTTGCTGTGGATAAGAGCATCTGTGAAATGAATGTAATGAAATAGACTTTTTCTGCCTTTTTCTCTGCCTGTGTTTCATGGGTTGCTCTGCGTAGCCTTGTCGACGTTCGGGGGCAACTCGGAAGGATCAGCCTGTGTTTTCCCCTTCACTTTCCTGGGCAAAAGCTACGACGGTTGCACGTCCGCCGGGCGCAGAGACAGGCAAATGTGGTGCGCCTCTACTAAAAGCTATGACGATGACAGGAAATGGAGCTTCTGTCGTGAACAAGGTAGGTACAATCAGTTGAAGTGTAACGACATTCATACTGGGTTGAAAATGCACTGACACACAGACACTCGTGAGCACACACTCTCACACACACACACACACACACACACACACACGCACGCATTCACACACACAGACACGCACACACACACACAAAATGGATGTTGACATTTTTCTATTGCTGTTCTGTGTAATTTTTTTAAATGTTCAAAATTTTCAAAATGTTTTCAAAATGTTTTACTTTTTTTTTCAAAATGTTCAAAATGTTAAAAAGTGAAAAATTTACATATTTCAAACATGAAATCGTTCTTGTGTGGACAAAAATGTTATACAAAATATAATACAAATGATTATTCTTAACCATAATGGCATAAAAACACATTAATTCTAATAGGGGTCATTTTTTACCCACTTATGGAAGAGTGTAGGGTCCAATCACTCGTGCATCTAAGGGTTAACAAATTAAAAGCTGCTTTAAATAACATTGATAGTGAAGACATTTTGGTGGTGGGGGGGGGATTGTAATTGCACCCTTGATTTTACTATGGATAGAAATGGTGAAGAGAATTATTCACTTAATCCACACCTGTTTTAGCTGAGATTACAACTCAATTTGATTTATCCGATGTGTGGAGGGAGAGAAACCCATGTGTGAAGCTCTACACCTGGACAAAGGTATTGAGTGAAAGGGTAAGAGCAGCACGTTTAGACCGAATATATGTGAGCAAGGCAGTGATCAACAGAGTCTTAGCTACACATTCATTTCCAACCAGTTTTTCAGACCATCATTTTGTTACTGTAAACCCTACTGAATGTGGGGCATATTTCACATAAAAATTTAGTAGCACTTTCTCAGTTTAAAAGAAAAAATAATAAAATAAAACGATTATATAAATTTAACAAGAACATATTCCATAGATAGGATTGTGGCTTCTCTGTGTCTGTTGATGAACTGTCTTTCCTGATTTGCCATGGATCACGGCTGTCTGCAGAAGATTTCTGTCATCTGTGGAAACCATCTTCAGTTTTCCAGTATTTAACCTGTTACAGGTCATTGTGATGTCTTCCACATTACTGGCATTTACCCAGACACTTTTATCCAGAGTGTCTTACAATCCAAACACAAGTGCAAAGATCATGGATGGAAGTGCATTAATTCCATAGAGAGGGAAAGTATCGCCCCTAGAGAGGGAGATTATCGTCCCTTAGAGAGGGAGAGTATCGCCCATAGAGAGGGAAAGTATCGTCCCTTAGAGAGGGAGAGTATCGCCCCTAGAGAGGGAGAGTATCGCCCCTAGAGAGGGAAAGTATCGCCCTTAGAGAGGGAGAGTATCGCCCATAGAGAGGGAGAGTATCGCCCATAGAGTGGGAGAGTATCACCCCTAAGAGAGGGAGAGTATCGCCCCTAGAGAGGGAGAGTATCGCCCCTTAGAGAGGGAGAGTATCGCCCCTAGACAGGGGAAGTATCGCCCCTTGAGAGGGAGAGTATCGCCCCTAGAGAGGGGAAGTATTGCCCCTTGAGAGGGACAGTATCGCCCCTAGAGAGGGGAAGTATTGCCCCTTGAGAGGGAGAGTATCTCCCCAAAGAGGGAAAATATCACCCTTTAGAGAGGGAGAGTATCGCCCCTAGAGAGGGAGAGTATCGCCCCTTAGAGAGGGAGAGTATCGCCCCTAGAGAGGGGAAGTATCGCCCCTTGAGAGGGAGAGTATCTCCCCAAAGAGGGAAAATATCACCCTTTAGAGAGGGAGAGTATCGCCCCTAGAGAGGGAGAGTATCGCCCCTTAGAGAGGGAGAGTATCGCCCCTAGAGAGGGGAAGTATCGCCCCTTGCGAGGGAGAGTATCGCCCCTAAAGAGGGAGAATATCACCCTTTAGAGAGGGAGAGTATCGCCCCTTAGAGAGGGAGTGTATCGCCCCTAGAGAGGGGAAGTATCGCCCCTAGAGAGGGAGAGTATCGCCCCTAGAGAGGGAGAGTATCGCCACTAGAGAGGGAGTGTATCGCCTCTTAGAGAGGGAGAATATCACCCCTAGAGAGGGAGAGTATTGCCCCTAGAGAGGGAAAGTATCGCCCCTTGAGAGGGAGAGTATCGCCCCTAGAGAGGGAGAGTATCGCCTCTAGAGAGGGAGAGTATCGCCCCTAGAGATGGAAAATATCGCCCCTTGAGAGGGAGAGTATCGCCCCTAGAGAGGGAAAATATCGCCCCTTGAGAGGGAGAGTATCGCCCCTAGAGAGGGAAAATATCGCCCCTTGAGAGGGAGAGTATCGCCCCTAGAGAGGGAAAGTATCGCCCCTAGAGAGGGAGAGTATCGCCCCTAGAGAGGGAGAGTATCGCCCAATGGCATTTTACGATACACAAGAGTTTACTGAGGTTCTTGTTTGACAGAACATTTCGCCAGGAAATGCAACAGAAAGTTAAAACTGTTCCAAACTGCTTTAAAATGCATTATCATATACCAGTCTACATTTAAAATGGAGTTTCTATAGAAAGCAGATGCTGATAGCGCTGATTGCATTTTCAGTATATCTATGTGTCTGTACTCCACTTGACATATCTGCAAATGTCAACAGGTTTTTAAAAACCAAATGTCGCAGGTTTTTTAAAAACCAATACTCACAGTATTCTCATTTCCTATTTTTATGACAGTAAAACTTTTGAAAAAGCCAAAAATATATATGTATTTAGTTTGTTAACATTTGAAACCTAATATTTTTTCCTTCACGTTGTAACCAAGGTGTGTACTGCAGTCTGTAGAGGCTTTGTCTCCCTGAGTGATGAGTGCTGTCACTCTAGTGTCATCTCCTTATTCAGTCATGTGGCAGGCTCAGGGGACCAGAGATTGAAATTCTCCTTGAAGCTCGCAAACTCCTGTGGTCACCGGAGGTATTGCAAACTCTGGTGCCAAAAAGCAAATTTCCCCTTTGAAGTCCTTTAAAAACGATGAAATTACCCAGGCTAATTATACCATTTTGGACAGTTCTTTTAACCGCTTCCTACCGAGGGAAAAATTGGCCAATTTTCGCCTGTTTTCACTAGTGACAAATAAAGGTGGCTATCTCAAAAACTATAAATGGTACAAATATGTTTCATGGCTTTTATTAAAGAAGACACCTGCAGTATTACGACTAAGCAGTGAGAACTCATAGAAATCCAGTTTTTGATACTTAACTACAACAATTTATGTACAGAAAATATAAAAAAACTAAAAAACGGGTACCTACATTCAAGTTTAATAATTTTTACCTGGGGAGCTACAAATGCAATCAAGGAAATGACTCCTCTATCTGATTCATCAATATGCTCCCTACCTCTGGTAACAATCTGGTGTCAATATCTCAAACCATTCAAATTTTACAGGGTTTTTTTCAGGTGAACCTTTTTCGTTATCCAAATGGTGCCAAATGGTGCCAAATGTTCCAAAAATGGCAATGTTCCAGAAAGGTCTCAATATGATTTATTTTTTAGGTTTTTACAAAAAAATCAGATAATTTGTCAATATTGGCAATAAAAGTTCATTTTTAGACGTGTTCTTGTTGCTCTTCATATTACACAACTAACTACCCGAGGTCACAAAAAGCTGTCAAAACCCATGTAGCAGCACAGTGAATCTTGTGTATTTCACCAGAGCCCCAATAGCCAGAAATGAGTTCAAATGAATAATGGGAATAGTATGAAACTTCCCTACACATTACTGCTTGCCAGTCCTGTCCTTTATTCTGTTGCCACCTCCTATGACAGGGACGTTGGGGTTGGGTTTTAGGAGGCAAAACTTTATACATGACAAACATATATCAACTATATACAAGTGCACTAAGGTGTACTACTAAAAGTGCAGTGGATAAAAAAAATCAAAAGTCCACCAGTTTCCTAGATAAAAAATAAAAACACCCCTGCTGTAACAAATAAAAAGATCCTTGCCCTCTAATTGCTGAAGTTACCGTATTTACACAAAGAAAGTACAAAATGGCAGGGTCCAAAAAGCTAAAAAAAAAGAACTAAAAACAAAAAAAGGCAAAGGATCAAAACATGGGGGTGGAGGGTGAGGAGAGATTATTTAACCATTCATACAGAAGCCATTTAGACTACACATTCCCTCAGGAGAGCAATCTGCATCATTACAAACCCCACTAACCCTGTCCATGGAATTGTCCACCATGTTGATATACCCATTAGTCCCCCTTATACAACAACAATCAACAATAATAATAATAAACAAGTACTCCCTCATGTTATCATGTTCTCTCCCTCATACCATGCATAAATTGCCATTTTGTTTACCTGCACAGCCTTCTGTACTGCATACAGAACAATTTACTCATGTGGAACAATGACTTTACTAAACACTTCCAGAAGCCATTTCACACTCAAAAAAATCGATTTAGTAGCTCATCTCAGACACAAATAGATAGCTAGCTGCTTGTTACCTGTAATTTTGCTTGCTAGCTTGCCACTGTAAAGGTAATACTATCTATATTAATTTAGCTGAGAGGGACCGATTTTATGCATAAGTATATAAGGTTAGTTAGCTTCACAGAAGAAACACAGGGATTCACGCATTGCAGCTAAATTGCACATTTCCTTCGATGCTTACACCAAACTTACCGTTTCCACAAACATCTGTGTTGTTGGCAACGCCACGTAACACGTGCGAGTTTGTCAACACAGACAATACACCCTAAGTTTACTTCATAAATTATTTATCATACCGTTGGAATGTGCAATTTGTAATATTAATTGTATGAAAAACAATAAAATACAGTTGACAATGTAATTACGAACCCGCATGGCATTGCATGAATTCACACTGGTATATCGAAAAATCGGTAATACCACCAGCCCTAACGACGTTACCTGCCATGGCGAAATTCAATGCGTTTATAGCATAACACTGTTAGTATGATAAAACAACTTACATGTCAGCAACATCATCTCGGTCATCAGTGGATTCAGCGTCACTGAGACAGGATGAGTCTCCCTCGGCAAAAACATCTTCTGGCTTATCCAGTTCGTCTAGCACTTGGTGCACGGATAAACGCCTCAAAAATCTCGACATAACTACACAAAAACTGTATCAAAAATACTCTAAAGTAAAAAAATCTAACTGCGGGCCTTACCGAATTAATTGTGCTTTGCTAAACGGAATGTAGCGAGCTACGCTACAAGGTAAAAACACTGCGCCATCTTGGTTCGATAATTACGCTTGGGTTGGCACTTCCTTATACGCAGGGCAGGATTTCCTTGATTTACGACGTCATTTTGTTGAATGAGGGCTTGTTTGAAAGATAAGAGTCTTGGCTATTGGCTGGAATATTTGACAGACAGTTTTAAAACCCAATGGAAAGCAAATAATACTCGGAGTGGAGGCGGGTGGAAGACAGTTTTTCCCACTTCAGATAGGCCTATTGTGCTATCAGTCAAAGAAATACACCCAATTGACGACGGTTTTGCATAAATCTCTGCAAGCAAGTTCAAAACAACTCTGGCTAACATATACTAAGCCACGGGATTGGTAGTCCAGAAACTGGCTGAGTTTCACAACGCCAAAGTGAACACAGCCGAACGAGTCGTAATCAAGTGCAAAAATCAAGTGCAAAAAAGCAAAAAAGCAAGTCGGTTTAAAATTGGAAAAAAATAATGTACAGCCGTATGAAAGTTTTAAAGTATTTTTTCTTGAAGCCTAAAGGTATAATGATTTTTCAAACCAAAGTTTTGTGAAATACAATTAAGCAGAACAGTTTACCAGCACATTGTTTATGGTGTGACATCAAGCTGCAATACATGTTTGAGAATTAGGTCAGAAAGTTTCATCCCGACGTTTTGGGCTTAAAAACCACTTTCCCAGAAGGAATGGATATATCTTAAGGATATTTAATCAAAATATTGAGGTGAGCAGTTTATTATATATGTGATGCGGTATGTCAAAACCAGGCGGAATTGGGCAAGAGGTCAATTTTGAGTTATTGGTATATTAGTAAAACATAGACCTTGCACTTTACAACTCCGCTTTCTTTTTTCAAATCGGATATTCCAAAGCGAAGTTATTAAGATTTTAAATTGGACCGTCTGAAACATCGAAACTGAGAAATAGCCCTTTAAAGTTTGAGTTTAAACAAAACAAGTTGGTTAACAATGTTAGCGTACCGAACCCTGTTATCGGGCGGAAACCAGACATTTTTGTGATCAACATACGATGCTGATATTATTCTGGCACATACCATTGAACATATTATATTTATTAGGTTCACAAAACGATAAGCTAACTTTTAAGCCAATAACCATGTAGATGTGACCGGTAGTTTTTTTTGTTTTAACGGCTTTTAGATTAGAAAGTACTGTCAAAAAAGGGGCGCCCTTTATCGGGCGGCTCTTGTAGTGCATAAACAAGCTCACGATTATTGTTGTTTTAATAATCAATTAATAGTTTATTTAATCAAGACAGATACCGTTTGAATAACCAATATGTTGGCAAAATATCATCATGTGATTTTACGTTAGCAAGTGAGCTAGAAGTTACGCTAAATTTGGCGTCATTTCCAAGCAAAATCTCGAACAAGGCATCATTTTGTGAAATGACATGCCTCTCTAAAAGTGCTTAAAAAAATACTTTGTCGATGAAATTTCAGTTTGAAACTTTTACAGAACATTTTTAATATTTGTAGCATCATAAATGTTCAAAAATCTCAAAAACGCTAAAATTCACCCCCAAGGCATTTTGCAGCTTTTCCTCCGTTCGTAGCTCTGCCCAATTCCGCCTGCTTTTGACATACCGCGTCACATATTATTAAATTAATGAAATGTATAATTTAATAATTTCCGTAACGCCCGCGTTACCGCTAGGGGGCGTTTGGTATTAAGAGGTTAAATAAAAAATAAAAAAATGTCTACGCCCCACAGAAGAAGTTATGAGATTTTTTTCATTCCAATTGGGTCCGCGTGTTTATGTCCCCCGTGCGCATGCTCCTCTGGTTCCAAAAGCCACGTTAAAGAGATACTGCAGAGCCTTTTCTAAGGCCTTTTTTACCGCTTCAATTTGAACTGGAACTCGTGAGTAGGTGTGGTCATATGACGATGATGCCACGTAGTCATATTATGAATATTCATACAGTCAAGGAGTGAAAGGGTGTGTCTTGGTGAACTGACTCAGCCCCACTGAACTCAATACGCTCATTCACGCTAAAGTAACGTTACTATTAAATACATTCAAAAACACAGCAAAACCCAGTCACACAGTAACGTTAGTATATTGAACATGGCTGGTTGTAGCGCCCTCATCCACTTGGTCCGGAGAGAATTGTTATCATTTATTAGCTAACATTATTCATAAATGATAACTAAGTTAACTAGCTAGGTAGCTAAGTTACCAGTTCTCTGGACCAAACGGGGCTAAACTCACACACAATAAGACTGCCTTGCATTACCTAACTTATCGATACATTCCATCTCTCGGCAGATTATGAAAGCTAACAGAGTCGAGGAACGATAAATCTCTGACTTCTTGGCATAATGCAGGCAAGTTAGCTAAAGATACCAAAGTAAGACGTTGTAGATGAATACCTCTCTATGGCTACGTTCACACTGCAGGTAAAAAGTGGCCCAGATGCGATTTTTTCCTCAAATGTGACACAGATCTGATTTTTTATGGAGGTGTGAACAGCGAAAATCGCATTGAATCTGACATTTCCAATTCTCATTTGGGCCATTGTGTCAAAGCGCACGCAGTCTGAACAGTCAGATCAGAATTAATGTGACTTTTTACGTCATTTTTGATGTAGCAGGGCATTATGGTGTATTCAAATGAACTCGCAAGTCCGAATATTTCCTTCCGAGAAGAAAAAACGATTTGAACATGACAATAATGTCACGTTCAAATAGTTTTTTCTTCTCGTTAATCAGAAATATTCCGACTTCCTAGATAATTTGAATACACCATTAGCACGTAGCGCACGGGCTAGTTAGGTTATCAACACATTCACATTATATTATCATGTGTTGTCATTTTAGATAAGTGGTAAATGTGCAAAGCAGTGGATTTTTTTGGGCACAAACGATAGCCTACACCATAATAAGTCGTAGGCTACGTTTTTATATCATTCGCGGACAGCTGCGTTAACCGTTTTGTGATTTAAAATAATGTTAGAACTGTCCATATTATTGTCTTGGTTTGTTACACGGTATTTATTATTCACGGTTTTCTCATGTAGCTGCTTACGAAACGTTAATGGTTGTCGGTCCAATAATGTGTCAATAGTTTAATCTAAGGGTGCGCAGTGATGTTGGGCTATAGCTGTCATGGTTAGTGGCTGTCTCCTTTTGTTTTTACCATGGTTTTCCGTTTGGCGTCGTCTGAGGCTCTATCGGATTTTTTCTTCCTCTGTTCCGGTGTTTGGATCTCTCCGGGTCATTATCTTCTACACCTGTGTTTGGTTTCCGTCGGCTATAAATAGAGCTTCACTTCCGCTTTCCGGTGCTTCTAGATTGTTGTGGAGTTGTTACTAGAAAGCCGGTATTAGGTATAGGTAATAGTCTTTAGCTTCTGTATCTCTGTTTTATGTTATACAGAGACACAGCTATTGGTATAAGATATAGGATTAGAATTTCTGGTTTTCTGTCCTATCACTCTCTATTCTTTTCTTTTTGCCTGCAGCCTGTTTATTCTTTGTGCAGCTCCTTAGCCGATTGAGCTGTAGCTACAGGCTTGCTATTTTGTTCGTTTCTTTTCAGTTTTCTCAACCTCTGATATACGCAGATCAATTAGTGCGTGAGGTTCTTTCTTTTTGTTTGTTTCTCGCTGTTTTAGCAAATTCTCGCCTCCTTTTGAGGTTGTTTTGTGTTAGCCTTGAGCTAGGGAAGTTTTGCTCCCGCTTATCAGTTTCCCTTTTGCGGTTTAATTCCGCTTCTGTGGCGTGTCTTTTAGATACGCTTTCTGAATCCTTATCTGTCGCGGTTGGTTCTCTATTTTCTAACCTAAAACCTGACAATAGCCTAACGTTACACATGAAGTTGAACAGATGTGTCGTGTGATAGCTTTTTTATACAGTGTATTTTAACACGGCTGGAACGCTGTATTGGCCATTCTGCATCCCGGAACTATCCGTTTTATAAATGTTATATCGACTGGTCTCACTAGCCAAATGGCTGAGCGCTCCATTTTCTTAACTCGCCCGTCCTCAGAATCACTAATTTCATGCCTTGCTTGAGTTTCACTGAAACCGCCCATGTCACGGTCCCCCCATTCCTGGCTCAGATCTCGCATTCACGAGTCCCTCTGCACAGAAGTAGCAGCCATGGCAGCACAAAAAGCTAGGCTTTTTCCCCCCGTCTCCTCACCCTTATCATTAGCTCCACTGCACATCAACTTTAAAATTAACGCAGAAGCTGTGACTTTGATGACTTCCTTTTTGTTGTTGTTTATTTCTGCAGGCTGTGTAACAGGCGCTATGTCTTTTGTTAATTTGCACGGGTCATTTGAGCAGAGCAATCGGTTCACACTGGAATCAGATATGGGCCACATTAAAAAATTTATGTGAACAGCCAAACAAAAAAAATCTTATCTGAGCAATAAATCGGAATTGAGCACTAAGGCCTGCAGTGTGAACGTAGCCTTAGTAGCTCGATATAAGTCGTAATATTAACGTTAGCAGTAATAGAAAGCAATTCGCATTTGAACTTGAACTAGCTAGTTAGCAGTACAACGGTCTCAGTCTCAAAGAGGGGGGGAAAAAAAAAAAAAGTTGGTCTCTGCTTTTATACCACGTGCCCAGCCAAGACCACCCCTAGGACCACCTCAACTCCACCCATTTTTATGCTAAGGATCTCGTGACATCACGAATCCCCGGAAACCAGCATATTGGTAAGTCTACACAAAAACTCAGATAAAACATCGGACATAGACAGTTGTGTATGATCATAATCTAACCCAAAACACCGGTTTTCAGCGGGAAAAGTCGGTTTTTGACTGCAGTATCACTTTAAGTACCCAGTGTGCATGGTCTGGTTCCAAAAAGCCCCCATAGTCTAACATGGCAGCCTCCACAAATTGCTTCATGCACCAATGAGAAGCGCCCATAGGAATCCATGGAACCTGTAAGCGGAAGCTGTCTCCAGGGCTGTGTCCGAATCAGCATCCTTCCATACTATTAGGTAGGCTTGTTGAGTAGACAGGATGAAAAAGTTGTTGTAGGTGAAATTTTCTCCAAATGTAGTATACTTTAAACCCCCATATGATACACAGTACATTCGGGAGCACATGTCAGGAAGTACCCAAACATTTTGGTCGTATAAATGTGACATGAAGGTTCGTTTTAAAAAAATGATGTGCAGCTTCCCTGATGTTTTCCTTCAAATACAACAAAAAAAAACATGTGACATGGCCGCGCAAGGGTGGGGTGCAGGGTTGCCAAATCTTGCCAGACTTCACAGCCAAATCGCAACTCAAAACTAGCCCAAAAACTTTTTTTAGGCAAAACCAATGTATTTTACATAAAAATCATCATATTTTTACATTTTAAAATAAGTGTGTGCTTTGCAACTTTTCATTTTTACCTGTGACTGCATTTATTAAAGTAACCGAATTTTGCTGTAAAACCGTGGACATGGCAACATTGGTGGGACGTCTTATGACCTGCTTACGACACTTCCACATTACAGTTGGAAAATAGTATGGCGGATTATTTATTGCTACACAGTGCACATTAAACAGCACACTTCTGCCAGTGCACTGTACGCAGGAGACGGGCGCAGTGGATAGGGCTCTCATTCGGACACCGTCCAGTTCTTCTTCAAATTTTCCTTTTGAAGTCTATGGAAAAATAAGTCATGAGAAGAAACCCGTCAAGTTATCTATCCTTATCTATGCATATCTGGCAGCAGAGTGATGGTTTAAGGCTTGATTGATATGTCAGACCTTTGATGATTAGAGCCATTTAGCCAACCATGTGTTCCAGACTGGTCCAGTGTAAATTACAGCTAAATCTAGTCCTACCCCTCAATTACCATAGAGATCCATTCAAATGCAGAGACATTATAGAATCGCTTGTAAGAGTACCAGAAAATAAGATACCAAGAGTCTTTTGATGTTGTTGGGTCACAGACATCAGGAAGTCATGGCATGCAAAGGATATGCGACCAAATACTAAAAATGATTTCTTTATTGTACATTATGTTAAACTGTCCAATGTTTTTTAATGCCCGAAAATGGGAGGGGGGGGACTATGTACAAAAGGTTATATAATTACTAAACGGTTCATCCGATATCGATAAAAAATACCCTCAAATTAAAGCTGACAATCTGCACTTCAACCTCATTGTCATTGTATCCTTTCAAACTCAAAGTGGTAGAGTACAGAACCAAAATAACAAAAAATGTGTCACTGTCCAATGAATTATGGTGCTGGGCAGGCCTCAGTCACTGGCAGAGCTCATGTTGCTGGTGTACAGTGTACAAAGAACTGGTGATATAGCACACCCTATTGGTGTGTCTGTGTTACTACAGACACTGCTGGGGTTCTATCCTTTGAATCCAGTGACAACTGGACTAAGCAGTATTAAGCATCTATAGTGTTTGTACATTAGAAGCAGGTTTATCTAGATGTTCATATCCTGTATGCAGTATACAAATCAATGCATAATCTTTTCTTTTGCCATTGTTCATTAAATGAGTGGAATCATGAAAAGACTTATTGTTCATTCAATTCAAATATTCTTCACAACTTGTTCAAACACTGTATGTTGTGTGATAGTCAATAAACTGAAGGCAAGTTTACCTTGATACCTTGATAGGCATCCATCTTAAGGAGGTGGTGTTATGTCCTTGACCAGCTTGTCTAACTTCAGGTGTGTTTATGTGGGTGTGATTATTTCTCAGAGACACCTGGTTGAGGCTCTATACAAGAGCCATTTACAATATAAAATACCTGAAACGATTTACATCTTGAATCCAAGTCAAATGTAAATAAAGAGATGTTTAAAAGTCGAAGTCTCTTTCTCTCTCTGTAGCGAGTGCACGTGTGAGGGTGGCAGTGCTTGGGGATTTCAGCTCTTTTTCTCTTTCCTTGTTCTTTATCTTTTCTCACTCTTCTTCTGGTCATTCTTTTTCTTTTCTCTTTATTCCACTGGTTTTATTGTTGTTAAGTTCGCCCACAAAAACTCTGGAGCTTTCTTTCCGTGTAGCTTGCGGAGAAAGCTCCTATCTGATCTATGCCAGCACTGATAGGTTACGCTGCTTTGGGTGTGGTGACATTGGCCATAAGAGGTTTACGTGTCTGCATAAGAAAAAATAGGGAGAAAATAGCCGATCGACTGAATCAGGGCCGAGACGGAATGAAAACATCCCGGACGTAGAGTGTACTGTGGTTGTAGTGGAGAAACCCCTTTCTGGAGATACTATGGAGTCGGTAGACCCGGGTGAAAGACCTTCCTCCATACAGGAGATAAGTACAGAATTGCCAGACTTGTGCAACAGGGGCCGGGTAGCAGTGATGGGCGGAGTTGCAGTGCTCCACAGGCTAAGCAGGGAGTGCAGCAAAGTTCTGAAAATAGATCACTGGGGATGGCAGAGGTTGCGGATGAGGCAATGGGAGAAGAGGATAGGTGGTCCGATGACTCCGATATCTCTTTTAGCCAAATGAACGATCACGGAACGCTATATTCTGTAGAACGAATTAACGATTTTCTTGACAAAACTAAAGGGAAATCAGTAGACTTGGGTTTTTCCCCCCCGATCTTGGTAAGTTTGTGCTTTTCGGCCATAAAGGCAAAGAAAAGCGTTGGTTATGATGTTCTTGATAGGCAAAAACGTTTCCATCTAAAGAAACATTTAACTTTAATTCGAAAGGGGAAAAGTGTAAAAAACACTGGAAGGGTCAGATCATTTAAAAAACAAGAATAAATGCACATGGCTATATTTCTAGTTTTCTGCTTTCTTTTCCATCTGATTTTCCGTCTTTCCCCTTCTCACTATCAGTCTATGGAAGTTTTACGGATAGAATGGGGCAAGGGATAAAGGCAAACAGGCCATATTGTTTATTAAAATGAAACGCATGTAACTTTTTCACAAGGGACACATAGTGACAAAAATAATGAAGCAGAGTGGGGGTTGTGGTGGGATGGGGAATATGCCATCAGTCATGGCTCAAATGTAAGCGCAGGGGTTGGAATTTGTTTTTACTCCAAATGCAAATGTCAATATATTATCAAGACTAGAAGTCGAGAAAGGCCGTATTCTGATCGTTAGGGCGGGAATAAAGGAAAACCACGACACGTTTGTTAACATATATGCCCCTAATAGAGGGGGGGATTGGGTTAGTCTTTTTAACCCTTAGATGCATAAGTGGGTCAAAAATGACTCGGTGAGGTCGTTTTCTTGCAATATCTTTGTAATGAAAAGTTGTTATCATTTCATATTCCAGCTATTCCTCAAAATCATGTTTTTTATATAATGCCATTTAAATTTTAAGGTACCTTCTATACTTTTCAAGAAATTGTAGTTTTTGTATTACTACCCCAAGCTTCCATAAGTGGGTCAAAAATGACCCACATGCATTTCCTATGGAATCTCATGGGAACCTTTGATTCTTATCAACTGTGGCTGTCAGGAATATATTTACTGTGGACAACAATTACTATATCAGAATTGCCACCCCTCAAGAAGATTATTTTACACAGCGAGATCTGATACATGTAAGTATTATCTTCATTTTTTACCTCAGAAAATATTTGATGTCATCAAATTGATATATTTCAACTATGTTAGCTAACTAAAAAGTAGGCTAATTTGATGATACATGATAATAAGACATACTCTTTCATACCATAGTCATGAATGACACGCACACACACACAATACATACAGTAATGTTAGCTAGCTTAGCTAGCTAGTGTTAGCTATCTATAACTAAGCTAGCTAACATTACTGTATGTATTGTGTGTCTGCGTGTCATTCATGACACGCACACACATGCACACACACACAATACATACAGTAATGTTAGCTAGCTCAGTTAGCTAGCTAGTGTACGCTAACTATAACTAAGCTAGCTAACGTTACTTCAGCAAACACGGTCACTTACCTGCAAGAAAATAGAAAAGAGAGAGGAACTGTCAATGAGTGGACTGTTACACACGTACACACACAGACAAACACACGCACATGCATACACGCACACATGCACACACACTCTGAATAACAGCTGAAGTATGCCGGCTGAAAACTACAGCACCAGGACTCTAACCTTCCCAGCTCAGCAGTTACAGTTCTGTTTGCGTGATGTTACTTTTATGGACGTCTTTAGCCCTGAGTCAGTGCACGGAGGTGGAGTGTTCCCTTTTCTGTACTGATAACGAAGGCTGGAAGTAGCAAAGAAAGTAGCAAACAAATGTTCCCATGCACTTTGTTTAGCATGGGATATGTTTTTTTTTTGTTTTGTCACAAACTATTCACAGGTGTGCAGAGAATGAATGTAATAGATATAGTCCATTTGTGTTCAACCAAATTTGAAAAGCACAAACTAGGAAACCCAAATATACAAATTCTCCACCTTCTTCTTTTGACCGTTGTAGTTTATAGCAAATTGCTGAACTTTTTCCCTCCAGATAAATGTTGAAATCTTTGAGTCATGTTCTTTGAAATACTTAAAGGTCTTTTTAAAACAAAGCATTTATGTGGGGATGGGCAACCATTTTACATAGTCTAGACTGATGTTCTACCCTGCAGAGTCCAATGTAATCATGGGTAGTTGACCGAATCATGTTCAATTTGTCGTCTTAACACCTCTCGTTGCACTGTTATGATCTTGGCCATTTTGGTAGTAACCTCTGGTCTATTGAATGCACTCATGTGCTTAGTTGATCAGGTTGCTGTGGATAAGAACATCTCGAAATGAATGTAATGAAATACTTTTTTTGCCTTTTTCTCTGCCTGTGTTTCATGGGTTGCTCTGCGTAGCCTTGTCGACGGTCGGGGGCAACTCAGAAGGATCACCCTGTGTTTTCCCCTTCACTTTCCTGGGCGACAGCTACGACGGTTGCACGTCCTCCGGGAGCAGCGACGGGAAAATGTGGTGCGCCTCTACTAGAAGCTATGACGATGACGGCAAATGGGGCTTCTGTCCTGACCAAGGTAGGTACAAGCAGTTAAAGTGTAACGACATTCATACTTGGTTATCGCCAACAGCCATACCACTATGCAATCTGCGCCTGCTGAATGGCTGAAGCTAAGCAGGTTGTGGGCTTGGTTAGTACTTGGATGGGAGACCTCTGGGGAAAACTAAGTTGCTGCTGGAAGTGGTGTTGGTGGGCCAGTAGGGGGCAGTCTTCCCTCTGGTCAAATAAACCCCCAATGCCCCAGTGCAGTGATGGGGACACTGTGCTGTAGGAGATGCCGTCTTTCGGATGAGACATTAAACCGAGGTCCTGACTCACTGTGGTCATTAAAGATCCCATGACACTTATCGTAAAGAGTAGGGGTTTCCCCGGTGTCCTGGCTAAACTCCCAACCCAGGCTCATTCAATCTGTCACCTAATCATCCCCCAGTTTAATTGGCTAAAAACATTGGCTCCCTCTCCACCTCAGCTGATGTGTGGTGAGCATACTGGCGCAAAATGGCTGCCGTTGTATCACCCAGGTGGGTGCTACATATTGGTGGTGGTAGAGGCGAGTTTCCCCCCTCATCATTGTAAAGCACTTTGAGTATCTAGAAAGGCGCTATATAAATGCCAAATGCCATGCATTATTGGTTGAAAATGCACTGACACACAGACACTCGCAAGCACACGCACATACTCGTCTATATTACCAACAGGGGGACTATCACTCTATACCTGCCAAGAGTGGACCATAGTTTCTAGACATTGCTTTTTTTTAAAAGGGACATGGAAAATTTTTATTTAAGCTCATTGTTCATATTATTTACTGAGATTTCACTTTTAATGGTTTTTTAAAAATTAGCCAAGAGGGGACCAGAACAACGTTTACCTAACAAAGAGGGGGCTTAACCAGTCCGCAGGAGGACTATATTATCCGTGCTCTCCACAAAGGACTGGATTCTTTCAAGAAGGGATAGTACTTCTTAAATTGCTACAAGATTTTAAGTTTTTCCTTAGATGAAAATCTTCTGATAATGGATATGCTAAATTTATTTGAGAGTGAATTTATATAAATCACAGTAAAAAGTACGCTAAAATTTAAATTACTGTCAGAGAGGGGAAAAACAACATAAAAATGCTAGAAATGTTAGAAATTCCATACAAATACAGTGGGGAAAGATATCAAAATGAATTACAAATTACTGGATTAACAAAATGTATTTACATATACATGCAATTTGTATATCCAAAATACAAAACTACATTTCAGAAATTGAAATTCTGCCATTGTTCAAAGCTTACTTCAGTCATTAGCCTGTTTTAAAACAAAACTGCATAATAGATACTGAGTTGGAAGCCTAATACTCCCTGAAATCTGAATGAATTTAGAATGTAAATATTATGATACCAACATGTAGGGATCTATTTTCCGGAATCAATGCGTTTGGCGCATGGGCACAGTCAGTGGCACAGCGCATGGGTGCACTGGCTGTGGTGACTGAATCTCCAGACTAAAAATTGTAACACACAAATAACACAATTGGCTAGTAATTGTATTTCAGATTTTATAACTCTACAGTACATCCTAACCAGGGTCACAGTCTGTTATTAGCAGGGTTAAGATAAAGTATTGGAATTATCTTCAATATATCTGCTCCAATGTCAATATAAAAAATTGCAAATAGATACTGCTATTCTGCTCTATCAAAGCCTTCTCTGTATCTTGCAAGATAGACAGGCAGGCGTATCTATAAAGTAAGCCACATGACATGCGTCCAAACTGCATAAAAGATACTGAGTTTTGAAGTCTGATACTCCCTTAAACCTTAATGAATTTAAAAATAGACATATTATAATATCAACATATAGGGCTCTATTTTCCAGAATCAATGCACTTGGCACATGGATGCAATCAGTGGCAAAGCGCATGGGTGCACTGGCTGTGACTACTGAATCTTCTAACTAAAAATTGTAACACACATATAACACAATTGGCTACTAATTGTATTTCAGATTTTATAACTCTACAGTACATCCTAACCAGGGTCACAGTCTGTTATTAGCCCAAATATTGTCATCCACACTTTTGACTCGTGTCATTCTGAAAGTCCCCTGTTCGTTGGCTCACGGCGACACCGGTCCCCACACGGATGGCAATTGCCAATGGCCATGCTTCAGTGCAAGAAAAACATGGTAAATAACAGTTAGAAACAGCCATATATCATCTGCGTACAGACATATAATATGGTCTGTATCCTCAATTTGAACTCCTTTTATAGAGGAGTGAGATCTTACAGGTAGGGGTTTGATGACTACCTAACAAAGCAAGGAAGACACAGCCGAACCCTGGTGATTACCTGGTGATTTACTTTGGCCCATTTGGCCCAATTTTCATCTAGTTTTTACTAGTGTCAATTAAATGCCAATATCTCAAAAACAATTCACTGCACATCCATGGTTGAAAGTTTGAATGAAAGAAGAGGCTTGTACCATTCAGAAATTTGGAACAGAATAAATGTATGTCAAAGTGGTCACATACAGTTTATACAAAATACACATAAGAATACAAAAAAAAGTACAAAACGCCTTGTGTTTTTATAGTTTATCACTGAATATCTCAACTTCAAAGTACTGGAGCAAGCCAGAATTGCTTATAATAGTGCTTATAATAAACGGGGCCCAGGTGTCCCAAAACCTTTCCAAACCTCGCCAAATATAAAACATGTACATATCTTTCTGTCTAGGCATGTCAATCATCAGAAAACTTTATTTTTCTTTTAAAACATTTTTTGTAATACAGAATGTGAAGAAAATTAACCTAGACATGTTTTGTATTTATGTGTATGAGGGTATTCTCTTACAAAGCGTGCCCAAAAGTGCCCAAATACCTCTCCGAAAAGGATTACTTACCCTAATGTTATCCAACCAATCTGCTTTACATTTAAAATGGCACTGTACTTCAAAATTTGATTTACCAGAGCCCCATAAGCCAGCAGAATAACATCACTTAATTTGGAAAACATGTCTGTTACCACCTCCTATGACAGAGGTGTCAGGTGAGGGAGGGGTGTCTTCACTGTCCTCCCTGAAAAAAGACAGATTCAAGTACATTACTAAGTAGAATCACTAAAAAAATGAGAACACTAATTATCTGAAAAAGACATATGGCAAGTATTACAATTAAGTGGAAAAAAAAAATAATGTTTTATAAAAAAAAAAATATATATATATATACATACACACACACACACACACAAACATATATATATATACGTATATACATTAAAAAATCTTGCATCCACAGTACGTCTGATATTAGCTCCAACATAATTAGCAATCGTAGCTAACTAGGATTTATGAATTAGGTTTGTCAGCTTGCACAAACTAAATTACATTATTATAATACTGTAATGTCTTGACTGAACTGTGAAATAAAGTACTGAGAATGGATGTAGTTTCATGCGTGAATTCAACAACTAGCCCTTGTGTTGGTTGCTACACAAAGAAACTGCGAATGAACGCTACAAAACAAACCCCCTTAGCAGGAGCTCCTTACCAGCCTGTGACAAACATAGAAGCTAACTAGCGAACTTCTGCGAGAATCCATTTATCACCAAACTAAAATTACTCTCGATAATAGCACTCCATACTGTTGTTGATGATTATGATGATGATGATAATAACAATAATAATAATAATAATTAGTATTATATATTTTTAAAAACACTTACATGTCCAGGCACGGGTCCATGCCACAGAGTCATTGCTATGATGCCTGAGCACAGACTTCTTCACCTCCGGGACACTGCAGTGGAGCACCTCCAAAACCTGAGCAACCGTGAAATAAGCGCTCTTCTTTCTACCGTTGATTGCCACGTTCGCGTATAAATGTATAAAATAATCGTAATCGTTGAAGCAGCAAAGACATGACCAGCGCAATTACACCATACAGCAAACCATGTATGCGTACAGAGAAAAACTGGCCTCTGACATACTTACAGCTCACAAAAGGGCTACACATTGCTAAATATCATCTGGATAGGCTAAAAACGTACTTGTATAGCAATCCAGTCCATCCCTTCCAGGATAAACTCAGTAAAAATGGCCACAGGCGTAATCTGATCCTGTCTACACCCGAGAGCGCACAGCCGATTGCCCTATGGGCTGTCGATACGCATGGATACAGCGCCGTTCCCATTCGCTAGAATATGACATTTTACATCGTTTAAAATGGCAGGAAACCCCGTAGAAGATAAACTACGTGGTTTACGTTAGATCATCCCTGAAGCAGTCTAGTAATGTTTTTACGCAACGGTAGTAACATAGTACAAACGCAAATGTGATGGGTACGCACCATGGAAATCGAGATTTTGCTGGAGAATGGATGAATGGATTACGAAAAAACATTCAAGATTCTTCAGAAAACAGTTATAACTGCATAACCAGGTATAAAATTTGATTGATTAAACATGTTTATCAAGAGATCTTGTAGAAAATAAAATATATTGAAACAAAACCGGAAGAACATCGGTTGTATGCATAGTGAAGTGAACACGGGGAAAAAACACATAGGGCCCTATCTTGGCGATCTTGGCGCTTGGTCTAAGCGCATGGCGCTAAGTCCATTTAGGGCGTGTCCAAGTCCACTTTTGCTATTTTAACGGCGTGTTTTTTGGGCGCTAAGCACAGCGCAAGGTGCAACTGGGCTGAACCTAGTCTCTTCATTAATTATAGGTGTGTCTAATTATAGGAGTATCGCCCCTTGAGTGGGAGAGTATCACCCCTTACAGAGGGAGAGTATCGCCCCTAGAGAGGGAGAGTATCGCCCCAAGAGAGGGAGAGTATCGCCCTTTAGAGAGGGAGAGTATCGCCCCAAGAGAGGTAGAGTATCGCCCTTTAGAGAGGGAGAGTATCGCCCCTTGAGAGGGAGAGTATCGCCCCTAGAAAGGGAGAGTATCGCCCCTAGAGAGGGAGAGTATCGCCACTAGAGAGGGAAAGTATCGCCCCTTGAGAGGGAGAGTATCGCCCCAAGAGAGGGAGAGTATCGCCCCAAGAGAGGGAGAGTATCGCCCCTAGAGAGGGAGAGTATCGCCCCTAGAGGGGGGGGAGTATCACCCCTTGAGAGGGAGCTTGAGAGGGAGAGTATCGCCCCTAGAGAGGGAGAGTATCGCCCCTAGAGAGGGAGAGTATCGCCCATAGAGAGGGAGAGTATCACCCCTAGAAAGGGAGAGTATCGCCCATAGAGAGGGAGAGTATCGCCCCTAGAGAGGGAGAGTATCACCCATAGAGAGGGAGAGTATCGCCCCTAGAGAGGGAGAGTATCGCCCATAGAGAGGGAGAGTATCACCCCTAGAAAGGGAGAGTATCGCCCATAGAGAGGGAGAGTATCGCCCATAGAGAGGGAGAGTATAACCCCTAGAAAGGGAGAGTATCACCCATAGAGAGGGAGAGTATCGCCCCTAGAGAGGGAGAGTATCGCCCATAGAGAGGGAGAGTATCGCCCCTAGAGAGGGAGAGTATTGCCCATAGAGAGGGAGAGTATCGCCCATAGAGAGGGAGAGTATAACCCCTAGAAAGGGAGAGTATCGCCCATAGAGAGGGAGAGTATCGCCCCTAGAGAGGGAGAGTATCGCCCATAGAGAGGGAGAGTATCGCCCCTAGAGAGGGAGAGTATTGCCCATAGAGAGGGAGAGAATCGCCCCTAGAGAGGGAGAGTATTGCCCCTAGAGAGGGAGAGTATCGCCCCTAGAAAGGGAGAGTATCGCCCCTAGAGAGGGAGAGTATCGCCACTAGAGAGGGAAAGTATCGCCCCTTGAGAGGAAGCTTGAGAGGGAGAGTATCGCCCCTAGAGAGGGAGAGTATCGCCCCTAGAGAGGGAGAGTATCGCCCATAGAGAGGGAGAGTATCACCCCTAGAAAGGGAGAGTATCGCCCATAGAGAGGGAGAGTATCGCCCCTAGAGAGGGAGAGTATCGCCCATAGAGAGGGAGAGTATCGCCCCTAGAGAGGGAGAGTATCGCCCATAGAGAGGGAGAGTATCACCCCTAGAAAGGGAGAGTATCGCCCATAGAGAGGGAGAGTATCGCCCATAGAGAGGGAGAGTATCACCCCTAGAAAGGGAGAGTATCGCCCATAGAGAGGGAGAGTATCGCCCCTAGAGAGGGAGAGTATCGCCCATAGAGAGGGAGAGTATCGCCCCTAGAGAGGGAGAGTATCGCCCCTAGAGAGGGAGAGTATCGCCCATAGAGAGGGAGAGAATCGCCCCTAGAGAGGGAGAGTATTGCCCCTAGAGAGGGAGAGTATCGCCCCTAGAAAGGGAGAGTATCGCCCCTAGAGAGGGAGAGTATCGCCACTAGAGAGGGAAAGTATCGCCCCTTGAGAGGGAGAGTATCGCCCAATGGTATTTTACGATGCACAAGAGTTTACTGAGGTTCTTGTTTGACAGAACATTTCGCCAGGAAATGCAACAGAAAGTTAAAACTGTTCCAAACTGTATTAAAAATGCATTATTATGGACCAGTCTACATTTTAAACGGAGTTTCTATAGAAAGCAGACGCTGATAGCGCTGATTGCATTTTCAGTATATCTATGTGTCTGTACTCCACTTTACATATCTGCAAATGTCAACTCGCAGGTTTTTAAAAACCAGTATTCACAATATTCTCATTTCCAATTTTTATGACAGTAAAACTTTTCTTACATCTGAAAAAGCCAAAAATATATATGTATTTAGTTTGTTAACATTTAAAACCTAATATTTTTTCCTGCACTCTGTAGGGGCTTCGTCTCCCTGAATGATGAGTGCTGTCACTCTAGTGTCATCTCCTTATTCAGTCATGTTGCAGGCTCAGGGGACCAGGGATTGAAATTCTCCTTGAAGCTCGCAAACTCCAGTGGTCACCGGAGGTATTGCAAACTCTGGTGCCAAAAAGCAAATTTCCCCTTTGAAGTCCTTTAAAAACGATGAAATTACCCAGGCCAAATTATACCATTTTGGACAGTTCTTTTAAATTAAATAAAAAACATTTCTGCGCCCCACAGAAGAAGTTATGAGATTTTTTTCATTCCAATTGGGTCAGCATGTTTATGTCCCCAGTGCGCATGCTCCTCTGGTTCCAAAAGCCACATTAAGTACCCAGTGTGCATGGTCTGGTTCCAAAAAGCCCCCATAGTCTAACATGGCAGCCTCCACAAATTGCTTCATGCACCAATGAGAAGCGCCCATAGGAATGCATGAAACCTGTAAGTGGAAGCTGTCTCCAGGGCTGTGTCCGAATCAGCACCCTTCCATACTATTAGGTAGGCTTGTTGAGTAGACAGGATGAAAAAGTTGTTGCAGGTGAAGTTTTCTCTAAATGTAGTATACTTTAAACCCCCATATGATACACAGTACATTCGGGAGCACATGTCAGGAAGTACCCAAACATTTTGGTCGTATAAATGTGACATGAAGCTTCGTTTTTAAAAAAATGATGCGCAGCTTCGCTGATGTTTTCCTTCAAATACAACAAAAAAAAACATGGCCGCGCAAGGGTCGGGTACAGGGTTGCCAAATCTTGCCAGAGACTTCACAGCCAAATCGCAACTCAAAACTAGCCCAAAATTTTTTTTTGGCAAAACCAATGTATTTTACATAAAAATCATCATATTTTTACTTTTTAAAATAAGTGTGTGCTTTGCAACTTTTCATTTTTACCTGTGACTGCATTTATTAAAGTAACCGAATTTTGCTGTAAAACCGTTGACATGGCAATGTTGGTGGGACGTCTTATGACCTGCTTACGACACTTCCACAGTACAGTTGGAAAATAGTATGGCGGATTATTTATTGCTACACAGTGCACATTAAACAGCACACTTCTGCCAGTGCACTGTACGCAGGAGACGGGCGCAGTAGATAGAGCTCTGATTCAGACACCGTCCAGTTCTTCTTCAAATTTTCCTTTCGAAGTCTATGGAAAAATAAGTCATGAGAAGAAACCCGTCACTTTATCCATCCATATCTACTGCATATCTGGCAGCAGAGTGATGGTTTAAGGCTTGATTGATATGTCAGACCTTTGATGATTAGAGCCATTTAGCCAGGGGCGTGTCTAGAACATTTTGAATGGGGGGGCCAGGCTGGGGCACAGACCCAGAGGAGGGGGGCCAGCCATCAAGGCTTACCTTTTTTTTTTTTTGCCGCGTACAGCAGACACACGTGTATTTATACGACCAAACCTTAGCCCTAGCCTTAACCATACCCTAACCTTTTTTTTATACCTGCCCCTGATTCTAGGTAATCATATACAGTGCCTTCAGAAAGTAAGAACACCCTTTCAAATTTTGCTGTTTGACAGCTCAAATTAAGATATGTTTAAATGGGCTTTTTGTTACTCATCTACACAAAGTGCTCTATAATGCCAAAGTGGAGTAAAATGTTTAGATATTTCACTATTGGATACACCAGAGCTTATTTTTAAGCCTTTACAGCAAAGGGTGTATTTTTTTCTCTACTTTGACATTATAGAGCACTTCATGTGAATGAGTAACAAAAAAAGTCAATTGAAATGTTAATTTGAGCTTTCAACATAGCACAATTTGAAAAACATCCAATGGGTTTGGATACTTTCCAAAGGCACTGTACATGTATTAAATGTTGCATCATACATTTCTGAACTGTATGGTTGAATATCCCCTCAAGATTGTAGCACTTGTTCAGATTTCCATTTTATTCTTCTGCTTCAATATTATTCTACTGTTCTATCATAACCAATATACTGAAAGATAATGCCTTTTATTTACCGTTTATTGTATAGTGTCCCCTTACTGTGTACAGTTTTGCAGGTAGTTAAATAGTCATGCAAATCTTCAATACCCATGTAGTATAGATAGAGAAAAGTAAGATTATAAATAAATGTGTTTGTACCCAAACAATAAAGTCAAAATAAATCTGTACACTATTATAGCTAACTGCCTGTAGCTACACTACATAAATGGCCATTAGGTGGCGACAACCAGTAATATTAAGAGCACCCCTAAAACAAAATAAAATAGCATGAGAATAAATGGATACAGTCCAGGTCAGAATTAACGTTTTAACAGTTAAATTGTTTATTCAGAATATTAAAGATACAAACATAAATAAATAACTATTTTACATATTAACAGTATGAAAATGGATAAAAGGCCATAAAAGCAAAGTAAATAAAAAAGTGCTATGTACAATATTCCAATATTCACAGTAGTTTGTACAGTACACAGTACAATGAGGTTTTGAACCTAAAAATATATAAAATAAAATGAATACAAAAAACAAAACATAACTATTTAGCTCTTGACTGGTCACTTCTATGACTGGTGGGCAAAAAAGGTATTTGCGTGGGGGGGATTGGCTCCATATACATGAAGATATTTTTTGCATTTTTATAAAGTTGAGCCATAAGTTCCATGCAAATATGTAGATACTGTAATCAGACAATGCCAAGTAAGCAACATTACCTACACTTGAATAAATAGCGGAGCTGACATTTGTGACAAGGCCTTCTTATTCATTCTCAAACACAAACATAATTTTATGCAGAATGGCAGCAGCATGATTAATCCTTAAAAGGACCATACCACTCTTTTAGACATGTGGGTCCTGTACGATCCTTTAAATGGATTAACCCTATTTACTTTGGCCCTTTAGAGGCAATGTCCTCCTGGTTTCTACTAGTTTTATTTAAATGTCAATATCTAAAAAAATATTCCCTGCAAAATCCATGGTTTTAAGTTTGAACTGAAGAAGAAGCTGTATCATTCAGAAATTTGCTACAGAATACATTTATTTCAGAATAGTCACATACAGTATATATATAATAACCATAACATATGTCGCCTAATGTATTTAAATACGTTTAAAAAAGAACGTACGAAAGCGCGTGTGTATTCACACAAGTACAGCAACGTATTTCAGCTCTCAGTGCGAGGGGGTGGTCACTGCGGAAATGTCGACTGTACGGGACTTTGGCAAAATATAATAAGATAAACTCTTCAGGGTTCATGAGAAAACAGCTGTAGCTGAATATACTGGTAAGTACTTGGTTTCTTAAACATATTTATACGAGAGATTTTGGAGCAAAAAATGAGGTGTCTTCTAAACCAAAAGTGGATCAGGTACTGTATATAGTACAGTAAGCAAGGGAAAACGGCGAATACTCATTTGTACAACGTTTTAAACAAATATTATTGTTTCTATACGTCAACATGATTTTCTTAGCGTGTATAAACGGTGCATTTGATGCATTTTACAGTCTGTGGCTGTAGCCAGAGGAAGGTCGTAAGTGCTGTGGGCTACTAATAGCACCCTCCTAATTTATTGCACGACAGTGTAACTGGAGAAGCTGCGGTTTTCGCAAGAGGCTACCCTTTAAAAAAATACTGCGTCAAAATTTTCGGGGTTTTCTTAAAGCTGTAGTTTATATTTTCAGATGAACATGAATACTGTAACTGAGTCGCATGCGTCTCAACCACTAGGGGTGAAGTCTATAGGTTTATAACAGTTTTATTCTTCGGTTTTGGTGGTGGCTGGCAAAATGTTTGACAAAATCATCCAGGTTGAGTAACTTTGCTCTCCTGGCCTCAATGCTAAGTACTCCAATGTTACTAAGCCTTTCATCATTCATAGTAACGCTAATGTAATAGATTCTATCTAGCTAACGTTAGCTATCTTAAGCTAACGTTATGTCTTAGCCGAGCCCGTTGGCATTTGCTTAGCGCTAGCCGAGCCTGTGTTAGCGTTCACTTAGCTAGCTAACGCTATCTAGAAGTTACGTTATGCATTTACCTTTTAACTTCTATTATCTAGTCCATTACAGTCCACATAAAAAGAACACATTTGAACTTCAGTTTAGCTACCTAACGTTACCTATATTAGGGAGGTCAAACCCGTTTTTCGTGATTTTTCAGAAAACATATTTTGCCAGCTTATTTTTCATGTATATTGTCCTAAATGCTACAATATAATCAAATAACAATATATAAATCTCTAGCTTGTCAGAAAAAGGACTTTTGTTCTCTTTAAAATTATTTTTTAAATTAGCCCGTTTCACTTCCGTGTAATCACTCTCGTTAGACGGAAACACATCATCATCTGTGCTGCTTTTAGGATACCGTTATCCTTATTTTTTCAACAACAAGAACCGATGTTTTGTGGTATTCGTACAGGACAACTAATATACTCTACACATTTACTCACATATATTGTTATGGCGTGTTGTATTTAATTAAATATGTACTCCCAAAACGCCATACTTGCCAAACGTCTCAGTTTCAAACTTGGCGGGTCCCGCGGCTTCAGAATTCCACTGTATTCGCAACAGTAACATTGATTAGCCTACTTAATGCGTCTGGGTCTGACCCATGTTCCCTTTTCATGTTAATTAAAAAAAAACACCCATTCGCAATATTAAAATGCTTTATACCATACTGTAGACGAGATTTTGATGAAGATCTACATGTAAAAATGTCGTTGTTCATATGGAGTTTACCGGCGATATGGTCCAGAGAAAAACATAGCAGCTAGCGACTTTAGCTGGCACTGGTTATCAGAATTCTCAGTTTTTGGATTCGGAATCTATAAGGTGCATGTTCCCTTTTCATGGTAATTTAAAAAAAAACACACCCATTCGCAATATTAAAATGCTTTATACCATACTGTAGACGAGATTTTGATGAAGATCTACATGTAAAAATGTCGTTCATCTGGAGTTTACTGACCTAGCCACATCAGAAAACATTTCAAAGCGCCTCTTTGCCAGCATATCTTGGACCAATCGGATTTGAACAATCGGCATGATGTCAAGACAGGGGTTGGCCACAATTTGAATAACATTTCATTTCACTATTACAAAATCCCTTCTGGGGTTATTTCGAATATGATGGCGAGCGCCTTATTTTTTTGGTGCCATTTTGCTTCTGAAGTGGCTGTAGAAGTCCTGCAGGATGCGCGGCACATGTAACGTTTTCAGGACACCTAAATAGACGAAAGTATCGATACATACCGATCGATTAACACCTAAAACATTTCACAGTGAGTTTTTCTTGTAATAAAATGTGTATTAACGACTTCAATGTGGTTGGATGTTTTATAATGACCCCATTGATTTCGGTACAGCGTTAAGTATAGGCACAAATGCTCGTAAACAGAGTCAAATTAGCATAATAATGTCTGGCTTCTAAAGTAAAAAAATAACATTGTTGAAGTGTAAGTACACTTCTGAAACAAATTAATAGCTTCATCTACTCTCGTTTAGTATATTTCCTTGTTAAATGACATGTTGAAATGAGCCCAGACGTCAATTTTGTTTTTTGTTTTGTGTGTGGAATGCCCATTGTGATTACATTGCGGGCAGAACGTTCGACCTCCCTAGCTATATTCCACTTTTGTTCTTCAGCGACGACAACGTCAAATGATCTTGCATCTTCTCAGCGGCAGACGTTAAAATGTTGATTGCTGATTGCTGAATGCTGAAGTGAGGCGGCTAGCTCTGTCATTGGAAGATGCAACTTTGGTTCCGCCTCATTTTATCTCCATTCCCATTGGGCTACAGAGGCTTCTTTCAACGATACTGACAAGACAATGGCCTATCATATTCCAGTTCTGGTAGGGGGGGCACCAGGGGTGGCCAATCAGATTCCAGTGGGGGCCAGTGCCACCACTGGCCCCCCACTGGCCCCGCCCCTGCATTTAGCCAACCATGTGTTCCATACTGTTCCAGTGTAAATTACAGCTAAATCTAGTCCTACCCCTCAATTACCATAGAGATCCATTCAAATGCAGAGACGTTAGAGTATCGCTTGTAAGAGTACCAGAAAATAAGATACCAAGAGTCTTTTGATGTTGTTGGGTCACAGACATCAGGAAGTCATGGCATGCAAAGGATATGCGACCAAATATTAAAAATGATTACTTTATTGTACATTATGTTTTTTGATGTCCGAAAATGAGGGGGGACTATGTACAAAAGGTTCTATAATTTCTAAACGGTTCATCCGATATGGATAAAAATACCCTCAGATTTAAGCTGACAATCTGCAGTTTAACTTCATTGTCATTGTATCCTCAAAGTGGTAGAGTATAGAACCAAAATAACAAAAAATGTGTCACTGTCCAATGAATTATGGTGCTGGGCAGGCCTCAGTCACTGGCAGAGCTCATGTTGCTGGTGTACAGTGTACAAAGAACGGGTGATATAGCACACCCTAGTGGTGTGTCTGTGTTACTGCAGACATTCAAAGGATAGAACCCCAGCAGTGTCTGCAGTAACACAGACACACCGTCTGTGTTACTGCAGACACTGCTGGGGTTCTATCCTTTGAATCCAGTGACAACTTGGGGTTTCACCCACTGTAAACAGACTAAGCAGTATTAAGCATCTATAGTGTTTGTACATTAGAAGTAGGTTTATCTAGATGTTCATATCCTGTATGTAGTATACAAATCAATGCATAATCTTTTCTTTTGCCATTGTTCACTAAATGAGTGGAATCATGAAAAGACTTATTGTTCATTCAATTCAAATATTCTTCACAACTTGTTCAAACACTGTATGAGTATGCTTGTGTGATAGTCAATAAACTGACAAGATTTTGATTTATTTTGAGTCAAGTGATTTGGACATTACATTGCATCTAGGAACCTCTACGGTGTGACTATTACGATAAGTTATTCTGACTGCAGTGATACAGTTCATTTTTAATTCATCACCATTGAGATCAGACTGGCTGATTGCTGTATCAGACAAATGTACAAGGAAATTTTGTCATAAATTTTTGCTATATCCTTTAATTTTAATAAGTACAGTGCTGTAATTTCTCTCTCCCCCTCCCTCTCTCCCCCCTCCCTCTCTCCCACTCTCCCTCTCCCCCCCTCCCTTTCTCTCCCCCCACCCTCTCTCCCATTCTCCCTCTCTCTCCTCCCCCCTCCCTCTCTCTCCCTTACTCTCTCTCCCCCCTCATTCTCTCCCCCCCCCCCCTCCTTCTTTCTCTCCCCCTCTCTCCCTCTCCCTCTCTCTAACCTAGACAGTGAAGATGTGATGCTGGTGGATGGTGGCAGCCCCTGTGCTGGGAGAGTGGAGGTTTTCCATCAGGGACTGTGGGGGACAGTGTGTAGTTATTACTGGGATATGACAGATGCTGGGGTGGTGTGTAGACAGCTGGGCTGTGGAGATGCTGTAGAAGCTCTACCATATAATCCCTTTGGACAAGGGTCTGGGCCCATATGGATGGATGTAGTGTCCTGCAGGGGATCAGAATCCAGACTGAAGGAGTGTTGGCATCGTGGATGGGGTAATGTTCACCCTACCTGTTATCATGCTATGGATGCTGGAGTGATCTGCTCAGGTAGGACTCTGTTATTCAGCTCTTTTCAACGCTCTTATACCAACACGGCACATTTAAATGGATTTAAATGGGAATATATTCATATATATTTAAATGGGAATATATATATTACTTTTCACTTTTCTAAAATATTGTTGTTTAACTGCTGCTCTGTGATTGGGATATTTAGGAGTTTCATTCTCTAATGAAGATCGCAAACTTTACTTATGAGTTAGTTACGCTCTTAGGCGTGTTTCATAAAGCTGCACTGTAACGTTTGCGTTGGTTTCTGTATTATCAGAACAGTTTCAACTGTCACCATTCTCCCCCTATCTCATTTAGCCTATACATTTACATGGAAGAAAGACGAGATCTTGAACGTTACCTGTCTGTTTTTTGGAGGCAAGCTGGATCCTCTTATTAGCTGAAGATGACAAAGATTGAAGATTATCATTTAGCTAATTTAGGTTAGTTATCCGCTTTCCAAATCTAGGCTACTCATCTGTGCGTGACCAAGCAGGCAATCGTTGTCAGATTAGTCTACCACCAATCCAAACACTGTAGTTTTACACTTGTAGTTGGTTATAGCCTTATAGGCTCCCGAGGGAAGTCCACACACATTTCCGAAGACGGATCACAAAATGGAGATCTTATGCAAACACATTTTATATTAATTTTTAAATGATAGTAGCTTAAATTAGTTTTCAAAAAATGACGTTTACATTTTATATTTTTAGACAGGCGGCCAAACTGAATGAAAAACGACAGCGCGCATGACGTGACGCTGTTTTACTATGCGTAGCTGTCGGGAATACATGCTGGAATCGATAAGAGAATCGATAAGCTCAAAGGCGAACGATTCCGAGGAATCGGACAACTTGGAACTGGTTCCTAACGGGAACCGGTTCTCGATTCCCACCCCTAGTCACTGCGGTTAACATGTGATTGGCTCATCTCTCATTGTGGTTTAATTACATGTGATTGGCTCATCTCACACTGCAGTTTACATGTAATTGGCTATTAGTTTATAGTGAGTTTTCCTTGGTGCCTTTTGTTTTGAGCAAGGTAGGCACTGAGTGGGCCAGTTAATCAAACTTGTTTGGTTTTCCATCAGCTCACTACTTTTTTTTAACCTTTTTTATTTTGAGGTAATCCTGGGTGGGGATTAAGTCCCCGGTGGGGGTATACACTTCAAGGCTTTTCGTCTCAGTCTTGTAGGCCAAAGGTTACTGAGCTAAGCATGTAAAGTGGCCTCGTGCCCAGCACGCCTCAATTAAGACAGTTAGGCATTAGTAAAGTTTTGGGTAGTTAGCCAGGTAGCAGGGTGCTCTTTGTGTAAGACACTTGGGGACTGTCTCACTATTAGTAGTACATTTACTTCAATGAGGTGTCCTATGCTCATCAACTCACAACTTGGGTTTGAGTAGTTTTTTTGTGTTGAGCGATGGCTCTCCTGTGTGTTGTGTGTTTGTAGCGCCCATCTGCTGTATGTAGAGGCTTTAGGGCCACAGGGTGGAGTATTACTTAAAGTTCTGCTTTACACTTGTGAGTCTTTAGTTTGAATGTAATCTCTTTCGTCCTATTGGTGGATTAGTTACAGGTTCCATTCCTACACTTTTTGGAACTTGCATTGTGGGAAGGTGATCCTTTAGTGCTTCTTTTTGCAGGTTAGTGTTTTTTGTAGCTTTAGTTGAGAGCATTTAGTGTATGCCATGACTGTAGTGAATGTAGCTGTGTGCTATTTTTTATTTTGTGAAGGACACATCTTGCTGTGGCTAGCTATTGTGTGTGCCCTCTGGAGCTTGTGTGTGCCCTCTGGTAGTCTTTTGTGCCCACTGGTAGTCTTTCATATGCCCTCGTAGTCTTTTGTGACTCTAGACCGGACTATGTGTGACTCCAGGCAGGGTTTTGTCTGACTCCATACTGGACTTTGTGTGACTCTCGGTGGGGTTTTGTGTGTGACTTTGGGAGGCTTGGATCCTTGTATGCCAGCATTTTAATGTATTATAGCATTATTTGTGTCATTTTACTGAGTCCTTTAAGTATGCCATGGGCTTGGTTCATTGTTTTCTTGTTGTGCATACAAACGGCAAGGTGGAATGTGTGTTTACTGGGGTATAACCTGAAGATCTGCCACAAGTGGGAGGGACAACATACTGGCAGATGCCCTCTCAGTTGTAAGTTGTGTCCTATTGTAGAGCTTAAATTGTATTCCTGTATTATATTGTAGTTGCCTTGATAGGCATCCATCTTAAGGAGGTGGTGTTATGTCCTTGACCAGCTTGTCTAACTTCAGGTGTGTTTATGTGGGTGTGATTGTTTCTCAGAGACACCTGGTTGAGGTGAATATAAAATACATGAAACAATTTACATCTTGAATCCAAGTTTAAATAAAGAGATGTTTAAAAGTCAAAGTCTCTCTGTTGAGGCAGGTGATGTTTTAAGGGGGCTGGTGGCAGCAAGGCTGTGGGTTGAATTTGCCATACTATGGTCTTGTCCATGATCTTCCAAAGTTTGTGCAATTGCGGGGGATTAACGGGGCCCTGTGTCATGTAGATGGGGAGGGGAGTTTAGACATTAATTTTTAGTATCTTACTGCTGTTACTTTTGTTTTCTCCTTGAAAAAGTACATGTTGTGGGACTGTGATTTTTCTCATCTCCCTCTCTCTCTCTGTCTGTCTCTGTCTCGCTCTCTTTCTTTTCCCTCTCTGTCCTCTCAATTTTTATTGCTCTTGTGAGTAAATTTTAAGCGCCATTTGAATATGTGTTGAGATGTAACAATAAAGCTGGTTTTTAAATTAAAAAAATAATAATGTTCTCTCTCTCTCTTTCTCTCTGCGTGGTGCGTGCTGGGAGCACGGGTGAAAGTGCGGTGTGGAGCGAGTGTATGAGATTGGTGCAGTTTTTGATTTTCTCTTGTTTCTATTTTCCTCGTTAATAGTTTTTTTTCAATCTGTTATCTGCATGTCGGGTAAGATAATTTGCCTTTTTTTATTCATTAATAATTATTTTTTCTTTTTTTACTAATGCAAGATTGATTATATTTAGTTTTGTTTTGACTGTTTTTGTCGGGTTTCTGTAGGGATGGCGTCTAGCAGAGAGACGCCATCCCTTTCTCTCCGACATGGAGTTTGAATTATGCCTGATCAGACTGTCACAGTAAAGGAGGTTCTCCTCTCTGTTGGAGATATAGTTGGTCTTTATAGTTTAATTTTTCTTTATGATGTTTATGTTCAAGTTTCGCCGTTGTCTGTGCTTTCTACCCGTATTACGGTGTCCGGTGTTCCCCCTTTTATTTCCAATGAAGCCCTGGAGCGAGAGCAGGAAATTCGCAAGCCCCTTTAAAACTGTAGGTTTGGGGTGCAGGAATGAAAAACTGAAACATGTCCAGTCTCTTCGAAGGCAAGTGTGTATGTTTCTTGACTCTCCAACCCAGAGTTTGGAAGTTTCATTCAGGGTAAAACATGAAGATGGACAGTATATGGTTTATGCAAGTTCGGGTAGCATGAAATGCTTCGAATGCGGTGATATTGGCCACAAACGCATTTGCCTGTCTGCATAGACAATGAGCTGGGGAGAGCGCAGGTGCTCCGCCGTTATCCACTGACCCTGGTGAGGGGACGAGTGCGCAGGGCGAACAGGGGAAGAACATACAAGAGAACGTGTGGGTTTCCTCTGCTGTAGATGAGACTGTCTCTCGCTCAATAACACCTGAGCAACCGGTGGGGGAAGCTCTGGCTGAACCCGGCGAGGAGACTTCCAAACAAGCGAGTGGTGCCGAAGTGATTAATGAGACTGGGGCGGAGATCGTATCCGAAGTTGGGGGTGGTGAGCCCAGCCAGACAGAGCAGGCCAGTGGGGAGGAGGTGGAAAAGCTTTTGAGTGTCGCTGACAGTCAAGAAAAAAACGAAGATGACGAAATGGATTGTCTGTTTCAGAACCGTCATTTCAAGCTCAAAATTTATATACGTACACTGGATGAGATAAATGATTTTCTCGACGAAACATTTGGAAAATGAACGAAAATCGTTAATGTGACTGATTATTTTCCTGACACTGCGAAATTCATTAGATCAGAAACTGAGGGATGCACTACTGCAGTGTGATCAGAGTGAGTGTATTGTTATGGGAGGGGATTGGAACTGCACTGTGGATTTTAGCTTAGATAGGACAAGTGAAGAACCCCACCTCCAGTCATCCATTTCTTTATCCCGGTTAATATCTCAGCTGGATGTAATTGATGCTTGGAGGGTCAAACATCCAGCTCTAAGGCAATATACATGGGTGAAGGTTTAGGCAATAGTGTGAGTGCAGCGAGGCTAGACAGGTTTTATCTTTCACAGGCTTTTTGTGCAAGAGTACTAAGTAGTTTTATTTATCCTGTTGATTTTACAGATCATCATTTGACTGCTGTTGAGCTATGTCTCTCCCCTTCAGTGAGTCCGCACTCCTGTTGGCGTTTTAACACTAAACTGCTGCAAGACAATGATTTTACTGAAAGATTTGTGTCTTTTTGGGAAATGTGGAGAGCAAAAAAGGGGGAGTTTGTCTCTTTGAGCCAATGGTGAGAGGTGGGAAAGGCGCAGATCCGTGTCTTCTGTCAGCAATACCTTTTTAATTCAACATAGGGCTGGGCGATATACAACATCGATAATTATCGAATGCAGTAACGGCCGTTGCCACTGTGTGGGGCGCCTTTCTTTTCGTCTTTTTTTCTTTAAGTATACCCAATATACGGCAGTAAACAACCAAACTTCAGAGGCCACATGAAATGCTTCCAGAAAAAAACATCACCGCTGATATCTATTGAGTGTTGATAAGACAGCCAACCAGCAGCAAGGTCGTACAGCTTTCAAGCGATCATGTGATGTGTTTTTTCAATCGCATTAAAGGTGCAACGCCTTTCTGTGATTGTCCGTCTTATCAACACGCAGTAGACAGTGATGACGTTTTTTTTCCTGGAAGAATTTCACACGGGTTTTGAAGTGTAGATTACTACCGCACCAGGTATTATTAAAGAAAGAAAGGCAATACCCCACATGCTGGCAATGGGCGTTATTGCAATCGATAATTATCGTTGCAGTATATCGCCCAGCCCTAATTCAACAGCAAAAATAAGAGAAACTGTCCGGACACTGGAACAGGACATTACTAACATAGAAAGCAGTTTATTTAATCATAGCAACCTTGAGAATGGAGGACTACTACAGAATAAAAGAAGTGAGCTGGACATGCTTTTGCAAAAGCAAGTAAAGCAGGCTAAGACATGGATGCACCAAGTTCGTTTTTCTTCAATTTGGAGAAATCCCCTGCATGGAGCAACCAGATGGCTTGTCTTCGCCTTCCAGATTGGAGGCTGATCACAGACAGAACTGAAATGAGGAGGCACGCAGTGGAGTTCTATACTGCCTTCTACAACGCGGAGGAATGTAATGAGGGCTGTGCTACAGAACTTCTTCAGGGGCTACCTCAGTTGGAGTCTGTAGATCGGGATTCCCTCGAGATGGAGATAAGTCTGGAGGAGTTACCAAAGGCCGTAGGACAGCTTGCTTCCGGTCAGGCACCTGGAATAGATGGACTGCCTGCAGAATTTTATAAACATTTTTGGCAACATGTAGGTGCTGACTTTCGGGAAGTTCTGCTTGACTGTATTAAAAGGGGCTCATTGACAGTTTCTTGTCATCGTGCAGCTCTCACTCTACTTCCCAAAAAAGGGGACTTGGCTCTATTAAAGAGCTGGCGGCCTGTGGCTCTTTTATGTTGCGATTATAAACTGCGTTCAAAGGTACTGGCAAACAGACTGAAAGATTATTTGGGTATCCTTGTCCATAAGGATCAATCATATTGTATCCCATTCCCAGACAGCTCCATTATGGACAACCTGTTTCTTTTACGTGATATTTTTGATGTATGTAATTTATACAGTATTGATATTGGTATTGTATCTCTGGACCAAGTGAAGGCTTTTGATCGTGTTGATCATGGTTTTTTGTTTTCTACTCTAAAAGCCTTTGGGTTTGGGGAGAGTTTTATTTCTTTGGTAGGGTTATTGTAACAGGACGCCTCATGTATGGTTAAGGTGGGAGGTGGGTTAAGCCGACCTATTTCAGTTTAGAGGGGTATTAGATAGGGCTGCCCCATTTCAGGACAGCTATACTCATTAGCTATAGAACCTTTTTTAAGTAGGCTAAGGAATAACTTGACTGGGCTTTCCCTACCAGGGCTACCACAGAACCCACCAATAGTTGTCTGCTTACGCGGACGATGTCAACATTTTTATTAAGGACAAGGCTGATATTGTGGCTTTAGAGAAAAGCCTAGATCTGTTTCAGAAGGCTTCATCCGTAAAAATAAATTGGGAGAAATGTGAGGCCTTGCAGGTTGGGCGTTGGCATGAGATGGTAGTCCCCAATCTGCCTGGGGGTCTTAGGTGGGGAAAGAGAGGAATGAAAATTCTTGGGGTATTTTTTGGCACAGATGAATTTCAGAAACAGAACTCCAAGGGTATAGTGGAGAAAGTGTGTGCCAGGTTGTCTAAATGGAAATGGTTGCTACCCCAGTTGTCCTATAGGGGAAGGGTTCTGGTTGCTAATAACTTGGTTGCCTCAACTTTGTGGCACAGACTTATTGTATTACCTCCACCAAAGGGCCTTATTGAAGAGGATCAAAGGATCATTGTCAAGTTTTTCAGGTCTGGACAGCACTGAATTCGGGCAGCTGCTCTGTATCTACCGGTGCATGCGGAGGGACAAGGACTCATGGATATTGCCTCAAGGGTGATGGCTTTTAGACTCCAAGCTGCACAGAGACTACTCTACTGTGATGAACTGAGCTGGCTGGATAACGCTCGCCTGCTTTTGAGAAGGGCTGGGCGCTTTAACTGTGACAAACAGCTATTCCCGCTACGTCCTGGTGGTGTGGACTAGACTGGACTGACTCCTTTCTACGAGACAGTCCTACAAGCATGGCAGGTCTTCAAAGTCACCCGTGAGCCTGAAGCATCACCAGGGGTGTGGTTATTTGAGGAGCCATTGTTCTTCAATGGTTTGATCACCAGCATTACTTTGCCCTCTGCCAGTCTGCGGTCATGTCTGCGTTGCACAGGTTGTGTGAAGCTGGGCCATTTGATGAAGGCCACACAAACAGGTGTTGAAGCCCTTGGGGAGATTGCGGGTATAAGGCCCTCTAGAGTGCTACTGAAGATTGTGGAGGAAGTCTGCCTCCCTGCTGGCTCCTCTAAGAGCGTTTGCTGAAAATCGTGCTCTCTCTGACCAATGGGATGATGAATGTGAGTACAGATTCCCATCCCTCACCATTTTCCCTGCTATAGGGGAGTGGCAGGAGGAGGAGGGGAATTTTTTGTCTTTTACAACCCCAAAACTGGGGAAGTTTGAAACCATAAGCAAAGGAGCTATCTATCATAACTGTGTTAAAGTTTCACACTTACGATTGCTGACAGGGATGAAGTCGTCGAGGTGGACCGAGTTTTTTGGCCCAGATATTTTCCTAAAAGGCTGCTGGCGGTCCCTGTATAAGCTGCCCGTTGAAAAACGGACAGCTGACCTCCAGTGGAGGGTAATACACGGGGCAATAGCTACGAACAGACATCTGGCGCACCTGGATCCTAATACTGGGCAAGTGTGCCTTTTCCATTTAGAAATTGAGTCAGTGTCACACTTATTTATTGAGTGCCTCAGATTAAGGTTTTTATTTAGTCTCTAAGAGACATGGTTTGATGGTTTGGCAAAAACTTTCTCATTTGACCTGTTCATTCTAGGTCCAAGGTATAAGGCGAGGAACAGGGCTGTACATGTTCTTTTGAATTTTTTGTCAGGAATGGCCAAATTGGCCATATGGAAAACTAGAAAGAACCACATTCAGGGTCTAGCATCAGTAGACCGAGTGTTGATGATGAAACAGCTGCTGGCAGCCAGACTTAGGGTTGACTATGCTTATCACAGCCTGATTGGCAACATGGATGGTTTTCTGTCTATTTGGGACATAGGGGATGTGCTCTGTACAGTCCAGGATGGTATGTTGGTTTTGTCTTTTTGAATTTATTGATTTTATTTTACTTATTAAAATTTTTTTGCATTCAGTTCTTATGTTTTGTCTGGAAGAGGTGTTTGATGTAATTTAATTTCTAATTGTATTTTCTTGTATGTGTTGACCAGTACTTAATGAAGGAGTTTAAATTTCAAAATTCTCTCTCTCTCTCTCTCTGGAGCGAGTGCACGTGTCAGGGTTGCGGTGCTTGGGGTTTTCTGATCTTTTTCTCTTTCCTTGTTCTTTATCTTTTCTCACTCTTCTTCTGGTCATTCTTTTTCTTTTCTCTTTCTTGCACTGGTTTTATTGTTTGTTTTATTGTAGTTGATCGACTGGCAAGAACTGCCAAGTGTTGCAGGAATATGGAAAATATTTGGAAAATGGTGTCTCAACCCGACGGGGGAGCGCACCCCCTCTCCCTCCGCAATGGGTTTAGGTGCGTCCCTGATGCGGGTGCTACTATTGAAGAGGTACTCATGGCTGCGGGAGAGCAAGTTGGACATAATAGCGTTGATTTGGCATCGAGGATGACTAAAGCTGTTGTCATATTTTAAAAAAAATGAAAAATTTGTCAGTCAGCTGATTGAGAGTGGATTGAGACTTTTGTGCAAATAACACCGCTGTCAGCACCGGCAGTAAAAGTAACTATTTAAAATTTTCCACCATTCATTAAGAACGAAGCCATTGAGAGGGAACTGACCCGTTTTGGTAAGTTTGCAAGTGTGATAAAGATGATACCACTCGGGTGTAAAAATATAGCATTAAAACACGTCCTATTCTTTCGGAGACAAGTTTTTTATGTTTTTAAGTTGGCCCACAAAAACTCTGGAGGTTTCTTTTCGTGTAGCTCACGGAGAAAACTCCTATCTGATCTATGCCAGCACTGATAGGTTACACTGCTTTGGGTGTGGTGACATTGGCCATAAGGGGTTTACGTGTCCGCATAAGAAAAAAGAGGGAGAAAATAGCCGATCGACTGAATCAGGGCTGAGACAGAGCGAAAACATGCCGGACGTAGAGTGTACTGTGGTTGTAGTGGAGAAACCCCTTTCAGGAGATACTATGGGGTCGGTAGACCCGGGTGAAGGACCTTCCTCTGTACAGGAGATAAGTACAGAATCGCCAGACTTGGAAAATGTGCAACAGGGTGATGGTGAGAGGCAACATAGTTTGGTAAACGCAGAAGGACAGGATGACAGCGTTGGGCCGGGTAGCAATGATGGGTCGGAGTTGCAGTGCTCCACAGGCTAAGCTGGGAGTGCAGCAAAGTTCTGAAAATAGATCACTGGAGATGGCAGAGGTTGCGCATGAGGCAATGGGAGAAGAGGATAGGTGGTCCGATGACTCCGATATCTCTTTTAGCCAAATGAACGATCACGGAACGCTATATTCTGTAGAACAAATTAACAAATTTCTTGACAAAACTAAAGGGAAATCAGTAGACTTGGGTTTTTTTTCCCCCCGATCTTGATAAGTTTGTGCTTTTCGGTCATAACAGAAAAGCGTTGGTTATGATGTTCTTGATAGGCAAAAACATTTCCATCTAAAGAAACATTTAACTTGAATTTGAGAGGGGGAAAGTGTAAAAAACACTGGAAGGGTTAGATCGTTTAAAAAACAAGAATAAATGCACATGGCTATATTTCTAGTTTTCTGCTTTCTTTTCCATCTGTTTTCCGTCTTTCCCCCTCTCACTATCAGTCTATGGAAGTTTTACGGATAGGATCTTTAAACGTAAATGGAGCAAGGGTTAAAGGCAAACAGGCCATATTGTTAGAGTTTATTAAAATGAAACGCATGTAACTTTTTTACAATGGACACATAGTGACAAAAATAATGAAGCAGAGTGGGGGGTTATGGTGGGATGGGGAATATGCCATCAGTCATGGCTCAAATGTAAGCGCAGGGGTTGGAATTTTTTTTACTCCAAATGCAAATGTCAATATATTATCAAGACTAGAAGTCAAGAAAGGCCGTATTCTGATCGTTAGGGCGAAAATAAAGGAAAACCAATACACGTTTGTTAACATACAGTCAAGCCGGAAAGTCTGCACACCCCTTTCACCTTCTCCACGTTTTATTACGTTACAGACTTATACTACAATAGATTGAGTTCATTTTTTGCCTCAAACATCTACACACAATAGCCAATAATGACGAAGTGAAAACAGGTTTTTAGAAAATATGCAATTTTATTTTACTGACAGAAATAGATTATTTAGGGGTTACATATCTGTACACACCCTTAGCCTAATACTTGGTTGCTGCACCTTTGGCAGCGATTACAGCTTCAAGGCATCTTGGGAAAGAAGCTACAAGCTTGGCACACTTGTTTCTGGACATTTTTGCCCATTCCTCTTGGCATATCCTTGCAAGCTCCGTCAGGTTGGATGGGGAGCGTCGGTACACAGCCATTTTCAGCTCTTTCCACAGATGTTCGATTGGATTCAGGTCTGGGCTCTGGCTGGGCCACTCAAGGACATGCACAGACTTTCTCCGAAGCCACTCCTTTGTTCTCTTGGCTGTGTGCTTTGGGTCGTTGTCATGTTGGAAGGTAAACCTTCGCCCCAGTCTGAGGTCCAGAGCGCTCTGGAGCAGGTTTTCTTCAAGGATCTCGGTGTACTTAGCTGCATTCATCTTTCCCTCTATCAGGACTAGTCGCCCCGTTCCCGCTGCTGAAAAACATCCCCACATCATGATGCTGCCACCGCCATGCTTCACTGTAGGGATGGTATTAGCCAGGTGATGAGCGGTGCCTGGTTTCCTCCAGACGTGACGCTTGGTAGTCAGGCCAAAAAGTTCAATTTTGGTTTCACCAGACCAGAGAATCTTGATTCTCATGGTTTGAGAGTCCTCTAGGTGCCTTTTGGCAAACTCCAAGCGGGCTGTGATGTACCTTTTACTAAGGAGGGGCTTCCGTCTGGCCACTCTACCATAAAGGCCTGATTGGTGGAGTGCTGCCTGGATGGTTGATCTTCTGAAAGGTTCTCCCATCTCCACAAGGATACGCTGGAGCTCTGTCAGAGTGACCCTCGGGTTCCTGCTCACCTCCCTGGCCAAGGCCCGTCTTCCCCGATTGCTCAGTTTGGCCGGGCGGCCAGGTCTAGGAAGATTCTTGGTGGTTCCAAACTTCTTCCATTTACGAATGATGGTGGCCACTGTGCTCTTTGGGACCTGTAAAGCTGCAGAGATTTTTCCGTACCCTTCTCCAGATCTATGCCTTGACACAATCCTGTTTCTGAGGTCTGCAGATAATTCCTTTGACCCCATGGCTTGGAGTTTGCTCTGACATGCACTGTCAACTGTGGGACCTTATATAGGCAGGTGTTGGCAATCCCCAATCATGTCCAATCAATTGAATTTATCACAGGTGGACTCCAATTAAGTTGTAGAAACATCTCAAGCAGTATCAGTGGAAACAAAATGCACCTGAGCTCACTTTTGGGTGTCATATCAATGATAAATGATATTTTACATTTTAATATGATCTATTTTACATTTAGATTTTTAATAAATTAGCACAAATGTCTAAAAACCTGTTTTCACTTTGTCATTATGGGCTATTTTGTGTAGAATTTTGTGTAGAGACAAAAAATGAACTCAATCTATTGTAGAATATGTCTGTAACATAATAAAACGTGGAGAAGGTGAAAGGAGTGTGCAGACTTTCCGGCTTGACTGTATATGCCCCTAATAGAGGGGGGATCGGGTTAGTCTTTTAAACAAATTAAAAGCTGCTTTAAATGACATTGATAGTGAAGACATTTTGGTGGTGGGGGGGGATTGGAATTGCACCCTTGATTTTACTATGGATAGAAATGGTGAAGAGCCTTATCCACTTAATCCACAACTGTTTTAGCTGGGATTACAACTCAGTTTGATTTATCCAATGTGTGGAGGGAGAGAAACCCAGGTGTAAAGCTCTACACCTGGACAAAGGTATTGAGCGAAAGGGTAAGAGCAGCACGTTTAGACCGAATATATGTGAGCAAGGCAGTGATCAGCAGAGTCTTAGCTACACATTCGTTTCCAACCATTTTTTCAGACCATCATTTTGTTACTGTAAACCTGACAGTCTTGCACACTACCCCACGGATTTCCTATTGGAAGTTTAATTCTCACCTTATACAGGATACTGTTTTTTGTGAGAATTTTAAACTTTTCTGAAGAAATTGGAGTGAGCAGAAAGGCGAATATGAAAATATATTGCAATGGTGGGATGTAGGGAAGAAACAATTTAGGGTTTTCTGCCTGCAGTATACCTCTCACTCTACAGAAAAACTGAAACAAACTATACACAAATTAGAACAGGATATCAGTAAAATTCAGTCGCGCATGGTACTACAGTACACTACAAACTTACACACTAGTATAAGAGGAAAAAGAATGGAATTGGGGGACGTACTGCAAAAAAAAGCCAAAGAGGCACTGGTAAGGTCGCGTTATACCAGTGTCCATGATATGGATGCTCCTACCATTTACATTTTTAATTTGGGCAAGGGCACAGCCCAGAAAAAAGCTATGCACTGCCTCTGCTCTCCTGATGGTACGGAGACATCAGATGCAATGGAGATGCACAGACTCGCTGCTGATTTCTATTCCGAGTTGTTTAGGGCAGAAGGCTCAGAAAGATATTGTGCGGAGGAGCTGTTTCAGCTCCTTTCCTCATTGGACCAGCAAGATCAAGAGATCTTGGACAGTGATTTTTTTATTTGAGGAAGTGACTGAGGCAGTGCACCAGCTCTCCACGGGTCATGCACCTGGAATTGATGATGGGAGTGTGAGCGTTCCAGTGAATGTACAGAGGGGAATTAGGCAGGGATGCCCCCTATCTGGCCACCTTTACGCATTGGCAATGGAACCATTACTCTGCATGCTGTGGAGGAATTTAGACGGGCTACATGTCCAAGGGAAAGCATATGGGGAAGCAATAAAGTTGTCTGCTTATGCAGATGATATTGCGGTAATAATTAAGATTTCACAAGATGTACTGGTTGTAGAATGGGTACTCAGGGTCTATGAGCAAGCTTCATCTGTGAGAGTAAGCTGGGGGAAGACTGAAGCAGTATGGTGTGGAACATGTAATCGGGGTGGGGTGGCTTTTCTTTGCCAGTTCTCCCAGGTAATGTACAATGGGGGAGATCAGGTTTTAAATATTTGGGGTTTACTTGGGCACAGAAGAATATAAAAAGAATTGGGAGGGCACAGTGGAAACAGTGCACAAAGTTGTCTAAGTGGAAATGGTTGCTACCTCAGCTATCATATGGGACAAGAGTCCTGATCATTAATAATCTGGTCGCTGCTGCATTATGTCACAGATTCATTGTGCTGGACCCTCCAGTGAATCTGGTTGAAGAAATACAGAAAACACTGCAGAATTGTTTCTGGTCTGGGCATCACTGGCTAAGGGCAGCAGTGCTCTATCTGCCAGTCAATGAGGGAGGCCAAGGACTAATTGACACCAAAATCAGAGTGGCAGCGTTCCACTTGCAGGCTGTCCAACGCCTGCTGTGTCATGACCACCACAAATGGATGGATGTTGCCTTTGTCCTCTTGAACAGGGTAGGTCTGATGGGCCTCAACAGGCATTTGTTTTTAATGTCAATGAACAGAATGGACTTAGCAGGGCTCACTCACTTTTACAGCAGTCTTACATGTGTGGCAGCCTCTTGCTGTATCATGGGAAGATATCACTGCACCTGGTCATTGGACCCTCGAGGAGCCTTTGTTTTTGAATCCATTACTACACATTGGGACACTGGATTCACTAACAGTGTGGTCTGGCCTGGTGGAGGCAGGAATTTCAAAGCTTCGCCATCTGCGCCCGGGAGCCCTGGTTGACAGCAGGACAGGTGACAGCCCTGGCAGGTTTCAAATCCATCTGCACCTTTCAGAAGATGCTGGAACAACTCTGCACTTCCCTGCCCTTTTCAATGGAGGACTACTTGAACAGTATAACTGGGAATAACACTGAAGTTGAAGAGTCAACGTTTCCGGAGATAACTTGAGCTGGGGGACTGGCATGAATGCGAAGGGATCTTTTCTTTTAAAACACCTGAGTTTTTAGTACAGTTGAAAAAAAGGAGCTTTACACTGTATGTGTAAAAGTTCTAAATCTCCGATTGCTCTGCGACCTGAAGGACTCAAAATGGTCTGTTTCTTTAGGTTCAGGTTCTTCCCCGAAAGGTAGCTGGAGGTCTCTGTACAAAAGGCCCATTGAGAGAAGGACAGCAGACCTTCAATGGCATATTGTACATGGAGCGATAGCTACAAACAGATATAAGGCGCACCTGGATCCTTCTGTGGGGCAGGGATGTCCTTTTTGTGGAGACTCCGAAGCAAATTTTCATATATTTTTAGGGTGTCCACGAATGCATATGATTTTACAGTCAGTAAAAGGGTGGTGTTTGTCTTCGAGCCAAGGCACTATGTTACCAAAAGAGAAAAAGTTGTTTTACTTAATTTTTTACTAGGCAAAGCGAAAATGTCTATCTGGTTGACATGTCAAAATAAGATTCAAGGCAGTGGGGGACTAGATCCCAATCAAATGGTGAAAGGGTTGGTAAAAGGAACACTGGTGTTGGAGCATTCATATTGTGAATTAATTGGGGAGGTTGACAAATTCTTTGCAATTTGGGGGGTGGATGGGTGCATTTGCAAACCTGATGAAGGTGAGGGCTTTGAATTAATGCTTTGAGGTGGTGTAGATAACTGATGTTGTACTAGTAATTGTTTCTAAGGTATTTATTTGTTTCTGTTTTAGTTTTTCTTTTTTATTCTTCATAATTAATTTTCTTTTTCCGTTCTTCCTATTTTTTTTCCTTATTTAACTTATTCTTCTCCTTTTTTGTGAATAAAGGGAAGATTAAAACTTAGTCTCTCTCTCTCTCTTCCTCTCTCTCTCTCTCTCTGTCTCTCTCTCTCTCTGCCAGGAGCACACTGGAAGAGCGTTGTCCTGCCAACCAGCACATTTTCACCTTTTTCTTGATACTTAAATAAACTCTTTTGTAAACTTTCCTTTTGTGTTTGACTCCTTTATGTTGTGGCCCTTAGAGCCGGGGGCATAACATTGGCTTATCTCACACTGCAGTTTACATGTGGTTAGCTCATCTCACACTGCAGTTTACATGTGATTGGCTCATCTCACCCTACAGTTTACATGTGATTGGCTCATCTCACACTGCAGTTTACAGTGCATCCGGAAAGTATTCACAGCGCTTCACTTTTTCCACATTTTGTTCTGTTACAGCCTTATTCCAAAATTGATTAAATTCATTTTTTCCCTCAAAATTCTACACACGACACCCCATAATGACAATGTGAAAAAAGTTTTTTTGAGATTTTTGCAAATTTATTAAAAATAAAAAACTAAAATTTCTCATTTACATAAGTATTCATACCCTTTGCTTTAACGTATTTTTAAAGTATCATATTTCATATTTGGTCTCATATCCTTTACATGCTGTTACTTCCTGAAGTCTGTGACCATCAACATCAAAAAACTGTCGATATCTTATTTTCAGGTACTGTAAGCGATACTATAACCTCTCTGCATTTGAATGGATCTCTATGGAAAGTGGGGGGTGAGACTAGATTCAGCTGTAAATTACACTGGTACAGTATGGAACACATGGCTGGCTAAATGGCTGTAAGTTATCAAGGGTCTGAGCTATCAAACGAGCCCCAAACCATCACTCTGTTGCCAGATATGGAGTAGATGTGGATGGATCACTGCAAGGGTTATTTCTCCAGACTCATTTTCCTATAGAACTCTATGGGGAATAAAGTCAGGAGAAACAACCCTTAAAGTGATCCATCCACATCTACTCCATATCTGGCAACAGAGTGATGGTTTGGGGCTCGTTTGATAGCTCAGACCCTTGATAACTTACAGCCATTTAGCCAGCCATGTGTTCCATACTGTACCAGTGTAATTTACAGCAGAATCTAGTCTCACCCCCCAATTTCCATAGAGATCCATTCAAATGCAGAAAGGTTATAGTATCGCTTGTAAAAGTACCTGAAAATAAGATATCGACAGTTTTTTGATGTTGATGGTCACAGACTTCAGGAAGTAACAGCATGTAAAGGATATGAGACCAAATATGAAATATGATACTTTAAAAATACGTTAAAGCAAAGGGTATGAATACTTATGTAAATGAGAAAATTTTAGTTTTTCTAATAAATTTGCAAAAATCTCAAAAAACCTTTTTTCACATTGTCATTATGGGGTGTCGTGTGTAGAATTTTGAGGGAAAAAATGAATTTAATCAATTTTGGAATAAGGCTGTAACAGAACAAAATGTGGAAAAAGTGAAGCGCTGTGAAATACTTTCCGGATGCACTGTATATGTGATTGGCTCATCTTGCACTGCAGTTTACATGTGATTGGCTCATCTCACACTGCAGTTTACATTTGATTGGCTCATCTCACACTAATGTACCCCAGGTGTAATAGCTGTACTGTCCTGTATTCATACCTATACTGAATGTTGTCTCTGGAATAAGGTGCCAGTCACTGCTGATGATTTTCTCTTTATTCTCTGTTTAGGAAAGGTCAGGCTGGTGGGCGGCACTAACCAGTGCTCTGGGAGAGTAGAGATGCATAACGGGAGCTCCTGGGGCACGGTGTGTGATGCTGATTTTGACCAACGGGACGCAGATGTTGTGTGCAGGCAGCTGAGCTGTGGGCCAGTTGCAGAGCTGCGGGGGGCAGCTGCATTTGGGCAGGATGAGGGCCTGGTGTGGGCACAGGAGATCCAGTGTAGAGGCAATGAATCTCAGATTTACTTCTGTCCCACAGCCCACTCACAGAATCCATCCTGCTCCCATGCAAACGATGTGGGACTGGTGTGTTCTGGTAAGAGTCCTCTATGCACTGTGTGTGTTTCAGTGCTATTGGTTAGACACAGTTTCTAAACAGATCATATACAGTCATATTTAGGTCTTTAATGGCACTGTGAAATGTTACATTGTGGCTGCAATACTCGAATATTCCAATACAAATATAATATCAAATGTGTAAAAACTACAGAGGGCTGGGATGGACAGCCCATAAACCCTGTGATAGGGAAAGCTGAGATTACGTACCATAGATATACATGAAGAGGAGACCTAGATTATGTACCATAGACCACATATGTGAATGTGGGGCATATTTCACATAAACATTTAAAAGCACTTTCTCAGTTTAAAAGAAAAAAAGAATAAAATAAAATGATTATATAAATTTAACAAGAACATATTCCATAGATAGGATTGTGGTTCTGTGTCTGTTGTTGAACTGTCTTTCCTGATTTGCCATGGATCATGGCTGTGTGCAGAAGATGTCTTTCATCTGTGGAAATCATCTTCAGTTTTCCAGTATTTAACCTGTTACAGTTCGTTGGGATGTCTTCCACTTTACTGGCATTTACCCAGACACTTTTATCCAGAGCATCTTACAATGCAAACACAGGTGGGAAGATGAGGGATGGAAAGTGCATTCATTCCATAGAGAGGGAAAATATCGCCCCTAGAGAGGGAGAGTATCGCCCCTAGAGAGGGAGCGTATCGCTCCTAGAGAGGGAGAGTATCGCCCCTAGAGAGGGAGAGTATCGCCCCTAGAGAGGGAGCGTATCGCCCCTAGAGAGGGAGAGTATCGCCCCTAGAGAGGGAGAGTATCGCCCCTAGAGAGGGAGAGTATCGCCCCTAGAGATGGAGAGTATCGCCCCTAGAGAGGGAGAGCATCACCCCAAGAGAAGGAGAGTATCGCCCTAGAGAGGGAGAGTATCGCCCCCAGAGAGGGAAAGTATCGTTTCTAGAGAGGGATAGTATCACCCCTAGAGAGGGAGAGTATCGCCCTATCGCCCCTAGAGAGGGAGAGTATCGCCCCTAGAGAGGGAGAGTTCGCCCCTAGAGAGGGAGAGTATCGTCCCTAGAGAGGGAGAGTATCGCCCCTAGAGAGGGAGAGTATCGCCCCTAGAGAGGGGAGAGTATCGCCCTTAGAGAGGTAGAGTATCGCCCCTAGAGAGGTAGAGTATCGCCCATAGAGTGGGAGAGTATCACCCCTAGAGAGGCAGCATGTCTGCAACACTGGCATTTCACGATGCACAAAAGTTTTACTGAGGTTAATTTCTGCCAGGAAATGCAACAGAAAGTTAAAACTGTTCCAAACTGCATTAAAAATGCATTATGGGCCAGTCTACATCTCACGCTGCAGTTTACTTGTGATTGGCTCATCTTACACTGCAGTTTACATGTGATTGGCTCCTCTCACTCTGCAGTTTACATGTGATTGGCTCATCTCACTCTGCAGTTTATATGTGATTGGCTCATCTCACACTACTGTACCCCAGGTGTAATAGCTGTACAGTCCTGTATTCATCCCTGTACTGAATGTTGTCTCTGGAATAAGATGCCAGTCACTGCTGATGATTCTCTCTTTATTCTCTGTTTAGGAAAGGTCAGGCTGGTGGGGAGGGGCTAGCCTGTGCTCTGGGAGAGTAGAGATGCATCATGGGAGCTCCTGGGGCACGGTGTGTGATGCTGACTTTGACCAGCGGGACGCAGAGGTTGTGTGCAGGGAGCTGGGCTGTGGCTCTCCTGCAGCGCTGCGGGGGGGCAGCTGCATTTGGGCAGGGTGAGGGCCAGGTGTGGGCACAGGAGATCCAGTGTAGAGGCAACGAATCTCAGATTGACTTCTGTCCCACAGCACCGTCACAGAATCCATCCTGCTCCCATGGAAACGATGTGGGACTGGTTTGTTCTGGTAAGAGTCCTCTATGCACTGCGTGTTTTTTCAGTGGTATTGGGTAGACACAGTTCCTGAACAGATCATATGCAGTCATATTTAGTTTTTTAATAGCACTGTGAAATGTTACATTGTGGCTGCAATACTTGAATATTCCAATACAAATATAATATCAAAAGTGTAAAAACTAGAGGGCTGGGATGGACAGCCCATAACCCTGTGATAGGGAAAGCTGAAATTACATACCATAGATATACATGAAGAGGAGACCTAGTTTATGTACCATAGACACACGTGAATGTGGGGCATATTTCACATAAAAATTGAAAAGCACTTCCTCAGTTTAAAAGAAAAAATTATTAAATAAAATAATTATATAAATATAACAGGAACATATTCCATTGATAGGATTGTGGCTTGTCCGTAGAGAGGGAGAGTATCACCCCTTAGAGAGGGAGAGTATCGCCCCTTAGAGAGGGAGAGTATCGCCCCTTAGGAGGGAGAGTATCACCCCTTAGAGAGGGAGAGTATCGCCCCTTAGGAGGGAGAGTATCACCCCCTAGAGAGGGAGAGTATCGCCCCTTAGAGAGGGAGAGTATCGCCCGCTAGAGAGGGAGAGTATTGCCCCTTAGAGAGGGAGAGTATCGCCCCTTAGAGAGGGAGAGTATCACCCCTTAGAGAGGGAGAGTATCACCCCTTAGAGAGGGAGAGTATTGCCCCTTAGGAGGGAGAGTATCGCCCCTTAGAGAGGGAGAGTATCACCCCTTAGAGAGGGAGAGTATTGCCCCTTAGAGAGGGAGAGTATCACCCCTTAGAGAGGGAGAGTATCACCCCTTAGAGAGGGAGAGTATCGCCCCTTAGGAGGGAGAGTATCACCCCTAGAGAGGGAGAGTATCGCCCGCTAGAGAGGGAGAGTATTGCCCCTTAGAGAGGGAGAGTATCACCCCTTAGAGAGGGAGAGTATCACCCCTTAGAGAGGGAGAGTATTGCCCCTTAGAGAGGGAGAGTATCACCCCTTAGAGAGGGAGAGTATCGCCCCTTAGAGAGGGAGAGTATCACCCCTTAGAGAGGGAGAGTATCACCCCTTAGAGAGGGAGAGTATTGCCCCTTAGAGAGGGAGAGTATCACCCCTTAGAGAGGGAGAGTATCGCCCCTTAGAGAGGGAGAGTATCGCCCCTTAGAGAGGGAGAGTATCGCCCATTAGGAGGGAGAGTATCGCCCCTAGAGAGGGAGAGTATCGCCCGCTAGAGAGGGAGAGTATCGCCCCTAGAGAGGGAGAGTATTGCCCCTTAGAGAGGGAGAGTATCGCCCCTTAGAGAGGGAGAGTATCGCCCATTAGGAGGGAGAGTATCGCCCCTAGAGAGGGAGGAGTATCGCCCGCTAGAGAGGGAGAGTATCGTCCCTTAGAGAGGGAGAGTATCGCCCATTAGGAGGGAGAGTATCGCCCCTAGAGGAGGGAGAGTATCGCCCCTTAGAGAGGGAGAGTATCGCCCATTAGGAGGGAGAGTATCGCCCCTAGAGAGGGAGAGTATTGCCCCCTAGAGAGGGAGACTATTGCCCCTTAGAGAGGGAGAGTTTCACCCCTAGAGAGGGGAGAGTATTGCCCCTTAGGAGGGAGAGTATCACCCCCTAGAGAGGGAGAGTATCGGCCCTTAGGAGGGAGAGTATCGCCACTTAGAGAGGCAGAGCATCGCCCCTTAGGAGGGAGAGTATCGCCCCTAGAGAGGGAGAGTATCGCCCCTTAGGAGGGAGAGTATCGCCCCTTAGAGAGGGAGAGTATCGCCCCTTAGGAGGGAGAGTATCGCCCCTTAGGAGGGAGAGTATCGCCCATAGAGAGGGAGAGTATCGCCCCTTAGGAGGGAGAGTATCACCCCCTAGAGAGGGAGAGTATCGCCCCTTAGGAGGGAGAGTATCGCCCATAGAGAGGGAGAGTATCGCCCCTTAGGAGGGAGGGTATCACCCCTTAGAGAGGGAGAGTATCGCCCCTTAGGAGGGAGAGTATCACCCCCTAGAGAGGGAGATTATTGCCCCCTAGAGAGGGAGAGTATCGCCCTTAGGAGGGAGAGTTTCACCCCTTAGGAGGGAGAGTATTACCCCTTAGAGAGGGAGAGTATCACCCCTAGAGAGGGAGAGTATCGCCCCTTAGGAGGGAGAGTATCGCCCATAGAGAGGGAGAGTATCGCCCCTAGAGAGGGGAAGTATCGCCCCTTGAGAGGGAGAGTATTGCCCCTAGAGAGGGAGAGTATCGCCCCTAGAGAGGGAGAGTATCGCCCCTAGAGAGGGAGAGTATCGCCCCTAGAGAGGGGAATTATCGCCCCTTGAGAGGGAGAGTATCACCCATAGAGAGGGAGAGTAT
>CM056385.1:58387806-58609993 GCA_029718625.1 Synaphobranchus kaupii
ACATAACATCTAAATGCTTGCACACACACCCTAAATCTTCTCATATAAACACAAAGAGCTCGCACATACACGTACAATGGCTCTCACATTCACTAGTGAAGCACTCACGCACACTGAAAAAGCTTGTACATAACATCTAAATGCTTGCGCACACACCTTAAATCTTCTCATATAAACACAAAGAGCTCACACATACATGTACAATGGCTCTCACATTCACTAGTGAAGCTCTCATGCGCACTGAAAAAGCTTGTACATAACATCTAAATGCTTGCACACACCCTAAATATCCTCATATAAATACAAAGTGCTCGCACATACACGTACAATGGCTCTCACATTCACTAGTGAAGCACACACGCGCACTGAAAAAGCTTGTACATAACATCTAAATGCTTGCACGCACACCCTAAATCTTCTCATATAAACACAAAGAGCTCGCACATACACGTACAATGGCTCTCACATTCACTAGTGAAGCTCTCATGCGCACTGAAAAAGCTTCTACATAACATCTAAATGCTTGCACACACACCCTAAATCTTTTCTCATAAACACAAAGAGCTCGCACATACACGTACAATGGCTCTCACATTCACTAGTGAAGCAGTCACGCGCACTGAAAAAGCTTGTACATAACATCTAAAAGCTTGCACACACACCCTAAATCTTCTCATATAAACACAAAGAGCTCGCACATACACGTACAATGGCTCTCACATTCACTAGTGAAGCACTCACGCACACTGAAAAAGCTTGTACATAACATCTAAATGCTTGCGCACACACCTTAAATCTTCTCATATAAACACAAAGAGCTCACACATACATGTACAATGGCTCTCACATTCACTAGTGAAGCTCTCATGCGCACTGAAAAAGCTTGTACATAACATCTAAAAGCTTGCACACACACCCTAAATCTTCTCATATAAACACAAAGAGCTTGCACATACACATATAATGGCTCTCACATTCACCAGTGAAGCTCTCACGCGCACTGAAAAAGCGTGTACATAACATCTAAATGCTTGCACACACACCCTAAATCTTCTCATATTACATTACATTACATTATAGTCATTTGACAGACGCTCTTTTCCAGAGCAACGTACATAGTGCATTTTCGAACTAGGAACAAGTGTGTTAAAACGACCCTAAAAGGTAAATACGAATTCAAGTACCAGTGTTCATATAAACACAAAGAGCTCGCACATACACGTACAATGGCTCTCACATTCACTAGTGAAGCTCTCATGCGCACTGAAAAAGCTTGTACATAACATCTAAATGCTTGCACACACACCCTAAATCTTCTCATATAAACACAAAGAGCTTGCACATACACGTACAATGGCTCTCACATTCACTAGTGAAGCACTCACACGCACTGAAAAAGCTTGTACATAACATCTAAATGCTTGCACACAAACCTTAAATCTTCTCATATAAACACAAAGAGCTCACACATACACGTACAATGGCTCTCACATTCACTAGTGAAGCACTCACGCGCACTGAAAAAGCTTGTACATAACATCTAAATGCTTGCACACACACCCTAAATATCCTCATATAAACACAAAGAGCTTGCACATACACGTACAATGGCTCTCACATTCACTAGTGAAGCACACACGCGCACTGAAAAAGCTTGTACATAACATCTAAATGCTTGCACGCACACCCTAAATCTTCTCATATAAACACAAAGAGCTCGCACATACACGTACAATGGCTCTCACATTCACTAGTGAAGCTCTCATGCGCACTGAAAAAGCTTCTACATAACATCTAAATGCTTGCACACACACCCTAAATCTTTTCTCATAAACACAAAGAGCTCGCACATACACGTACAATGGCTCTCACATTCACTAGTGAAGCAGTCACGCGCACTGAAAAAGCTTGTACATAACATCTAAAAGCTTGCACACACACCCTAAATCTTCTCATATAAACACAAAGAGCTCGCACATACACGTACAATGGCTCTCACATTCACTAGTGAAGCACTCACGCACACTGAAAAAGCTTGTACATAACATCTAAATGCTTGCGCACACACCTTAAATCTTCTCATATAAACACAAAGAGCTCACACATACATGTACAATGGCTCTCACATTCACTAGTGAAGCTCTCATGCGCACTGAAAAAGCTTGTACATAACATCTAAAAGCTTGCACACACACCCTAAATCTTCTCATATAAACACAAAGAGCTTGCACATACACATATAATGGCTCTCACATTCACCAGTGAAGCTCTCACGCGCACTGAAAAAGCGTGTACATAACATCTAAATGCTTGCACACACACCCTAAATCTTCTCATATTACATTACATTACATTATAGTCATTTGACAGACGCTCTTTTCCAGAGCAACGTACATAGTGCATTTTCGAACTAGGAACAAGTGTGTTAAAACGACCCTAAAAGGTAAATACGAATTCAAGTACCAGTGTTCATATAAACACAAAGAGCTCGCACATACACGTACAATGGCTCTCACATTCACTAGTGAAGCTCTCATGCGCACTGAAAAAGCTTGTACATAACATCTAAATGCTTGCACACACACCCTAAATCTTCTCATATAAACACAAAGAGCTTGCACATACACGTACAATGGCTCTCACATTCACTAGTGAAGCACTCACACGCACTGAAAAAGCTTGTACATAACATCTAAATGCTTGCACACAAACCTTAAATCTTCTCATATAAACACAAAGAGCTCACACATACACGTACAATGGCTCTCACATTCACTAGTGAAGCACTCACGCGCACTGAAAAAGCTTGTACATAACATCTAAATGCTTGCACACACACCCTAAATATCCTCATATAAACACAAAGAGCTTGCACATACACGTACAATGGCTCTCACATTCACTAGTGAAGCACACACGCGCACTGAAAAAGCTTGTACATAACATCTAAATGCTTGAACGCACACGCTAAATTTTCTCATATAAACACAAAGAGCTCGCACATACACGTACAATGGCTCTCACATTCACTAGTGAAGCACTCACGCGCACTGAAAAAGCTTGTACATAACATCTAAATGCTTGCACGCACACCCTAAATCTTCTCATATAAACAGAAAGAGCTCGCACATACACGTACAATGGCTCTCACATTCACTAGTGAAGCACTCACGCGCACTGAAAAAGCTTGTACATAACATCTAAATGTTTGCACACACACTCTAAATCTTCTCATATAACATTACATTACATTACATTATAGTCATTTGGCAGACGCTCTTTTCCAGAGCGACGTACATAGTGCATTTTCGAACTAGGAACAAGTGCGTTAAAACGACCCTAAAAGGTAAATACGAATTCAAGTACCAGTGTTCATATAAACACAAAGAGCTCGCACATACACGTACAATGACTCTCACATACACTAGTGAAGCTCTCACGCTCACTGAAAAAGCTTGTACATAACATCTAAGTGCTTGCACACGCACCCTAAATCTTCTCATATAAACACAAAGAGCTTGCACATACACATATAATGGTTCTCACATTCACCAGTGAAGCTCTCACGCGCACTGAAAAAGCTTGTACATAACATCTAAATGCTTGCACACACACCCTAAATCTTCTCATATAAACACAAAGAGCTTGCACATATACATATAATGGCTCTCACATTCACCAGTGAAGCTCTCACGCGCACTGAAAAAGCTTGTACATAACATCTAAATGCTTGCACACACACCCTAAATCTTCTCATATTACATTACATTACATTACATTATAGTCATTTGGCAGACGCTCTTTTCCAGAGCGACGTACATAGTGCATTTTCGAACTAGGAACAAGTGCGTTAAAACGACCCTAAAAGGTAAATACGAATTCAAGTACCAGTGTTCATATAAACACAAAGAGCTCGCACATACACGTACAATGGCTCTCACATTCACTAGTGAAGCTCTCATGTGCACTGAAAAAGCTTGTACATAACATCTAAATGCTTGCACACACACCCTAAATCTTCTCATATAAACACAAAGAGCTCGCACATACACATATAATGGCTCTCACATTCACCAGTGAAGCACTCACGCGCACTGAAAAAGCTTGTACATAACATCTAAATGCTTGCACACACACCCTAAATCTTCTCATATTACATTACATTACATTACATTATAGTCATTTGGCAGACGCTCTTTTCCAGAGCGACGTACATAGTGCATTTTCGAACTAGGAACAAGTGCGTTAAAACGACCCTAAAAGGTAAATACAAATTCAAGTACCAGTGTTCATATAAACACAAAGAGCTCGCACATACACGTACAATGGCTCTCACATTCACTAGTGAAGCTCTCATGCGCACTGAAAAAGCTTGTACATAACATCTAAATGCTTGCACAAACACACTAAATCTTCTCATATAAACACATAGAGCTTGCACATACACGTACAATGGCTCTCACATTCACTAGTGAAGCACTCACGCGCACTGAAAAAGCTTGTATATAACATCTAAATGCTTGCACACACACCCTAAATCTTCTCATATAAACACAAAGAGCTTGCACATACACATATAATGGCTCTCACATTCACCAGTGAAGCTCTCACGCGCACTGAAAAAGCGTGTACATAACATCTAAATGCTTGCACACACACCCTAAATCTTCTCATATTACATTACATTACATTATAGTCATTTGGCAGACGCTCTTTTCCAGAGCAACGTACATAGTGCATTTTCGAACTAGGAACAAGTGTGTTAAAACGACCCTAAAAGGTAAATACGAATTCAAGTACCAGTGTTCATATAAACACAAAGAGCTCGCACATACACGTACAATGGCTCTCACATTCACTAGTGAAGCTCTCATGCGCACTGAAAAAGCTTGTACATAACATCTAAATGCTTGCACACACACCCTAAATCTTCTCATATAAACACAAAGAGCTTGCACAGACACGTACAATGGCTCTCACATTCACTAGTGAAGCACTCACACGCACTGAAAAAGCTTGTACATAACATCTAAATGCTTGCACACAAACCTTAAATCTTCTCATATAAACACAAAGAGCTCACACATACACGTACAATGGCTCTCACATTCACTAGTGAAGCACTCACGCGCACTGAAAAAGCTTGTACATAACATCTAAATGCTTGCACACACACCCTAAATATCCTCATATAAACACAAAGAGCTCGCACATACACGTACAATGGCTCTCACATTCACTAGTGAAGCACACACGCGCACTGAAAAAGCTTGTACATAACATCTAAATGCTTGAACGCACACGCTAAATTTTCTCATATAAACACAAAGAGCTCGCACATACACGTACAATGGCTCTCACATTCACTAGTGAAGCACTCACGCGCACTGAAAAAGCTTGTACATAACATCTAAATGCTTGCACACACACCCTAAATCTTCTCATATAAACAGAAAGAGCTCGCACATACACGTACAATGGCTCTCACATTCACTAGTGAAGCACTCACGCGCACTGAAAAAGCTTGTACATAACATCTAAATGTTTGCACACACACTCTAAATCTTCTCATATAACATTACATTACATTACATTATAGTCATTTGGCAGACGCTCTTTTCCAGAGCGACGTACATAGTGCATTTTCGAACTAGGAACAAGTGCGTTAAAACGACCCTAAAAGGTAAATACGAATTCAAGTACCAGTGTTCATATAAACACAAAGAGCTCGCACATACACGTACAATGACTCTCACATACACTAGTGAAGCTCTCACGCTCACTGAAAAAGCTTGTACATAACATCTAAGTGCTTGCACACACACCCTAAATCTTCTCATATGAACACAAAGAGCTTGCGCATACACATATAATGGCTCTCACATTCACCAGTGAAGCTCTCACACGCACTGAAAAAGCTTGTACATAACATCTAAATGCTTGCACACACACCCTAAATCTTCTCATATAAACACAAAGAGCTTGCACATATACATATAATGGCTCTCACATTCACCAGTGAAGCTCTCACGCGCACTGAAAAAGCTTGTACATAACATCTAAATGCTTGCACACACACCCTAAATCTTCTCATATTACATTACATTACATTACATTACATTATAGTCATTTGGCAGACGCTCTTTTCCAGAGCGACGTACATAGTGCATTTTTGAACTAGGAACAAGTGCGTTAAAACGACCCTAAAAGGTAAATACGAATTCAAGTACCAGTGTTCATATAAACACAAAGAGCTCGCACATACACGTACAATGGCTCTCACATTCACTAGTGAAGCTCTCATGTGCACTGAAAAAGCTTGTACATAACATCTAAATGCTTGCACACACACCCTAAATCTTCTCATATAAACACAAAGAGCTCGCACATACACATATAATGGCTCTCACATTCACCAGTGAAGCACTCACGCGCACTGAAAAAGCTTGTACATAACATCTAAATGTTTGCACACACACTCTAAATCTTCTCATATAACATTACATTACATTACATTATAGTCATTTGGCAGACGCTCTTTTCCAGAGCGACGTACATAGTGCATTTTCGAACTAGGAACAAGTGCGTTAAAACGACCCTAAAAGGTAAATACGAATTCAAGTACCAGTGTTCATATAAACACAAAGAGCTCGCACATACACGTACAATGACTCTCACATACACTAGTGAAGCTCTCACGCTCACTGAAAAAGCTTGTACATAACATCTAAGTGCTTGCACACATACCCTAAATCTTCTCATATAAACACAAAGAGCTCGCACATACACATATAATGGCTCTCACATTCACCAGTGAAGCTCTCACGCGCACTGAAAAAGCTTGTACATAACATCTAAATGCTTGCACACACACCCTAAATCTTCTCATATAACATTACATTACATTACATTATAGTCATTTGGCAGACGCTCTTTTCCAGAGCGACGTACATAGTGCATTTTCGAACTAGGAACAAGTGCGTTAAAACGACCCTAAAAGGTAAATACAAATTCAAGTACCAGTGTTCATATAAACACAAAGAGCTCGCACATACACGTACAATGGCTCTCACATTCACTAGTGAAGCTCTCATGCGCACTGAAAAAGCTTGTACATAACATCTAAATGCTTGCACACACACACTAAATCTTCTCATATAAACACAAAGAGCTTGCACATACACGTACAATGGCTCTCACATTCACTAGTGAAGCACTCACGCGCACTGAAAAAGCTTGTACATAACATCTAAATGCTTGCACACAGACACTAAATCTTCTCATATAAACACAAAGAGCTTGCACATACACGTACAATGACTCTCACATTCACTAGTGAAGCACTCACGCGCACTGAAAAAGCTTGTACATAACATCTAAATGCTTGCACACACACCCTAAATATCCTCATATAAACACAAAGAGCTCGCACATACACGTAAAATGGCTCTCACATTCACTAGTGAAGCACACACGCGCACTGAAAAAGCTTGTACATAACATCTAAATGCTTGCACGCACACCCTAAATCTTCTCATATAAACACAAAGAGCTCGCACATACACGTACAATGGCTCTCACATTCACTAGTGAAGCACTCACACGCACTGAAAAAGCTTGTACATAACATCTAAATGCTTGCACACACACCCTAAATCTTCTCATATAAACACATAGAGCTCGCACATACACGTACAATGGCTCTCACATTCACTAGTGAAGCACTCACGCGCACTGAAAAAGTTTGTACATAACATCTAAATGCTTGCACACACACCCTAAATCTTCTCATATAAACAGAAAGAGCTCGCACATACACGTACAATGGCTGTCACATTCACTAGTGAAGCACTCACGCGCACTGAAAAAGCTTGTACATAACATCTAAATGCTTGCACACACACCCTAAATCTTCTCATATACACACAAAGAGCTCACATATTCACTAGTGAAGCTCTCACTGACACATGAAATCTCTTACACGCACTATGTTCATGCTCTCACACGTTCAAAAAATCCTCTTGCATTAATTACTAGACCACTCACATAAACATACAAAGCATTCACTATTTGTTCTCACATATTCATATAAACAACACACGTACACAGTAAATATTCAGAATTGATATGTGTGTGTGTTATATGAATGTGTGAGAACTTTGTGTGAATGTGAGAGGGTTTTCAGTAGTATGTGTGAGACATGGCTAAGCCAATCAGAACGCTATATTTTAGCCACCTTCCGTTTCAACTGAAATACCATCCGGTTTTCAACTGAGATGTCTCACATCTACTACTTAGCGCGCACATAAAAAACATATCTAGAGTAGCTTTCTTTCAGTTAAGGACATAGATAAAATAAGGCACTTCCTATCAGAGGGGGATGCAGAGAAATTGATCCATGCTTTTGTTACGTCTAGGATTATTGTAATGTCCTGCTATCTGGCTGCCCTAAGTCCTTGCTAAATAATCTCCAGCTTGTGCAGAATGCAGCCGCTCGCATTTTAACTAGATCTAAGAAATATGAGCATATTACCCCAGTACTAGCATCACTTCATTGGCTACCAATTAAGTTTAGGATAGACTTTAAGGTTTTGCTTCTGACTTTTAAAGCTTTAAATGGACTTGCACCAGTGTATGTATGTAATCTGCTTTTACCATATAAGCCGAAAAGATCACTTCGTTCCCAAAACGCAGGCTACCTAGTAGTCCCAAGAATATCTAAAAACTTGACGGGTGGTAGAGCTTTCTCCTACAGAGCTCCACTACTGTGGAACACCCTGGCAAAATTTATAAGGGAATCAGACACAGTCTCAATATTTAAGTCTAGATTAAAAACTCACCTTTATGATCAGGCTTATAATGAGCTATAGTCTGGAGACAGGACCAGAGAAGCATTTAGCCATAGAGTAATGTGGGGTGTCATCCTTTCCTTACTGTCACCTGTCAACAGCTGTGACCCCATCTTCCTGGGCTGGCTCTTGATAGGTGGGTAGGATTGTTTTCCCTCTCATGCAGCCATAGATTACTCCTGGCGGGGGCACTTGTCCAACCCTCCCACCCCTCCCCCACCCCCCCACCCCCCCAGTTGGTGCTGCTGCTGCTCTATTACACGTTCCCTAACTGTTTTCTCTCTCTCTTTTTCTACATTCTGCCGGCGGGGCTTAAATATGATAGTAATAATTAATGAATCACACAATTGGAGTCAGAGACACAAAAATCACCTGAGCAGAACAGAGTGAATCTGGTGGCAGGGGTTGTGTTTCCCTCCAACATTAATCTGTAAAGAGAAACTCAACCTGAAAAAGCCTCTGGGCCCTGCTGCATGCTGATGACATCATCATAGAACTCTGGTGCATCTCCCTCCAGCAGCTCCCCTTAAAGAGAGAGAGAGAAGCAGCAGCTCTACTGGTTAAACTGGGTACACAGGTTATAGTGCTTATAGCGGCTACACTCTTAAATTCATTATACTGGTTATAGTGGATGTACTTGTTAAACTGGACACACTGGTTATAGTGCTTATAATGGTATCAGTGCTTATAGTGGCTACACTCAAATTCATTATACTGGTTATAATGGATGTACTAGTTAAACTGGGCACACTGGTTATAGCGCTTATACTGGTATCAGTGCTTATAGTGGCTACACTGTTAAATTCATTATACTGGTTATAGTGGATGTACTTGTTAAACTGGACACACTGGTTATAGTGCTTATAATGGTATCAGTGCTTATAGTGGCTACACTCTTAAATTCATTATACTGGTTATAGTGGATGTACTTGTTAAACTGGACACACTGGTTATAGTGCTTATAATGGTATCAGTGCTTATAGTGGCTACACTCAAATTCATTATACTGGTTATAATGGATGTACTAGTTAAACTGGGCACACTGGTTATAGCGCTTATACTGGTATCAGTGCTTATAGTGGCTACACTGTTAAGTTCATTATACTGGTTATAGTGGATGTACTGGTTAAACTGGGCACACTGGTTATAGTGCTTATATTGCTTTCAGTGCTTTTAGTGGCTACACTGTCAAATAGATTATACTGGTTATAGTGGATGTACTGGTTATAGTGGTGGTGTTGTTTGTACCAGTAATTTTTGAGAGAACATTTTGTTCAATGCTGATTGCATATCAATTTTCAACTGCAAGAACTGTCCTGTATTATCAAATAATTTCAGTAATGCACAAGTTTTATTCCTCTAAAAAGGAATTAACACAATTAAAAAGGAATTAACTAATTAACACCAACAATTAATTAAAATATTTATTATAGTGAATGCATATAGGTATGGAGGATTATTCAGCCCAAAATGAAAATGAAAAGTAAAATTAAAATGAAAACGAAAACGAAAGCAAAAACGAAAATGGAAAATGAAAATGGAGGATTATTCAGCCCAAAATTAAAATGAAAATTAAAAACTTTTCATTTTCATTTCCATTTTCATTTTCAAACTGTATCTATGTAAATGAGTATGGAACACGAGAGTGCCACAATAATAAATAAATAAATGTGGAAATAAAAAAAAGAATAAATAAATAAATGTGGAAATAAATAAAAGAATGAATAAATAAATGTGGAAATATAAAAATGAATAAATAAAAGAATTTGGAAATAAATAAATAAATCTGGGAATGAATATAGAAATGTAACTGTATGTGCAACTAATTTTAGTTATTACATTTATTTATTTTCAAATATCTTTTCAAATATATTAATTTATTTATTTCCATATATATTTCCCAATTTATTTCCATATATATTTACCTATTGTCATTGTCATTTCCCAACGGGCACAATCTGTCAATCAACTTGCTTTGCTCCACCCACTAAATTCGCCTCGTTCACACCCTTCTAACTGTATGTGTTCAGTGTTGCCAGATTGGGCGTATTCCAGCCCAATTGGGATATTTATTTTTATGTTATTGTGCGGCGGAAAATGGCTTTTTGCAGCTTGTCATAATTTGGGCGATTTTTTTGTTATATTTGGCATTTTTTCATCTTCCTCTTTCAGCTAATTATTCACATTAACTCTGCTGTAGTTTGTCCCTCCTCTCTCTGCCTAGTCCTTGGTTGTCATTGAAACCAGTTAATAGTCGCTGCTTTTGTTTGATATGCAGAGGCTTGCCAGTGTGTTAGAAAGACAATCGTGAAAATCAGAAAGAACGCTGACTTTCAGTTGCTCATGGAAAAGTAGGCTAGTAGCTGTTATGCTGTGTTCATGCTTTAACGGGGAGACAGGAGACGTGGCTGATTTGTAAACTTTACTGTTGTGGAAAGTTTCCTGCTTATGCAAAATAGGGCAACATAGAAGTAGTGGGCGGGAAATAAGCAGCCTATGTTTCTATGTTGCTCAACTTGCTTTTTGTGTGTGCAAGCTTGCTTTCCCCGATTTTGCGTAAGCACGAAACGTTTAATAAGAAAATAGCTTAAACGAAAAGACACGGCAGTCAATGTGCTTTCAAAGATAAGACAGGGTGGACGACACAACAGTAAAGTTTACAGATCAGCCACGTCTCCCATCTCCCCGTTAAAGCATGAACACAGCATAACAGCTACTAGCCTACTTTTCCACGAGCAACTGAAAGTCAGCGTTCTTTCTGATTTTCACGATTGTCTTTCTAACCCACTGGCAAGCCTCTGCATATCAAACAAAAGCAGCGACTATTAACTGGTTTCAATGACAACCGAGGAATAGGCAGAGAGAGGAGGGACAAACTACAGCAGAGTATAATTAGCTGAAAGAGGAAGATGAAAAAACGCCAAATATAACCAAAAAAATCGGCCAAATTATGACAAGCTGCAAAAAGTCATTTTCCCCCGCACAATAACATAAAAATAAATATCCCAATTGGGCTGGAATACACCCAATCTGGCAACACTGAACACATACAGTTAGAAGGGTGTGAATGAGGCGAACTTAGTGGGTGGAGCAAAGCAAGTTGATTGACAGATTGTGCTCGTTGGGAAATGACAATCGGGAAATGACAATGACAATCGGTAAATATATATGGAAATAAATTGGGAAATATATATGGAAATAAATAAATGAATATATTTGAAAGAATATTTGAAAATAAAAATAAATGTAATAACTTAGTTACGTGTATTAGTTGCACATACATTTACATTTCGTATTACATATTCATTCCCAGATTTATTTATGTATTTCCAAATTAAATGAGGGGGTATGGTCCTCCAATAAATCAAAGCAAGCAGCGTGGGCGTCATACAGGTTTAGTGCAGTAGCACTTAATGAACACTAGGGGGAGCATAGCATAGGGATGGGTAACAGTCCATGCTTGATACTATACTCTCAGGGCACTCGTAAGTTTTAATGGATGAAATGATGAAGAATCTGAGCAGTGTTATAAAGTATTCTTGTTTTATGAAAGAAACGGAGCTAGCTAGCCAGCGCTACGCTGTGTAGGCTATAGGTCAAACCTGCGAGGTGGAAAATCCACGTTCAGAAAGTGAAAGTCCTCCCCAATCATTTGTTCCAATCACCTGGATTTGCTAATTATCACAATTCTTCAGCCAAGAGTTAGGAGCTATCTAGGCTAATTAGTGAAATCATGAGTTCATGGGTGGAAGAAACACGGCAGGACTTTTACTTTCTGACCCCTGGAATTACCACCTCTGCAAACCTGGTAGTAGCCTACGATAGGCTACATTGTGCCAGGTTAAACGTTGGATTGGATCAGTTGTGTTGGACTGCTGGAAATAAATGAAATCCTCTCTTAAAATAAATGAAAAGACCGGAAATGTGTCACTGGATCGTTTAAACTTTTAACCTGGCTCCGGTACTTTAAGCAAACATTAAGGCATTGCTTCAAAAAGTCTATCGACAGCCAGATTCTATTCTATATATGTTATGCAAAATGAGAAATGTTAATGTAGGCTATTTGAAAGTGAGTCGGCTTCGTCATACAAAAAATCCAGGGTTAAATCTTAAATTGAGCTTACTAGCTGTTTATTATTATCCTTAAATAGCTCTCATAAGTGTTTCTGAGGGAGGAGCTAACTAGGCTAATTAGTGCCAGGTTAAACGTTGGATTGGATCAGTTGTGTTGGACTGCTGGAAATAAATGAAATCCTCTCTTAAAATAAATGAAAAGACCGCAAATGAGTCACTGGATCATTTAAACTTTTAACCTGGCTCCGATAGATCTAGCTAGCCTACTTCAAATTAACATTAAGGCGTAGCTTCTAAAAGTCTATTGAGACATTAATGTATTTGAAAGTGAGTTGTCGGCTTTGTGATACAGAAAATCCAGGGTGGAAATTTAAATTAGCTCTCTAACCCCTTAATCTCGCTTAGTAGCTAGGCTACACCTCTGCTTCGTGAAATTCCCCCAGGGAAAAAACAACGACACACTTGGCAGCTTCCAAGTTTAGACATTCTCGTTTATTTCTCAGGATTCTAGCTCCGATGTGTATTAAAACAGCCGGATAGAATAAAACGCCATTTTGTGCGTTCCATTTTCAGCTGTGTTCAGCAATATTTTTTCTCTCATAACAATGCAAAGACGCATCTTTCATGCCCTAGCCTATTCATATTTGCGACCATATTTTTTGACGACCGTCATGAATCTAGCTATCGACTTTTAGAACTATGCCTTAATGTTAGTTTAAAGTCGGCTAGCTAGATCTATCGGAGCCAGGTTAAATGTGTAAACGGTCCAGTGACTCATGCACACACATGAAGTGTGTAATACAGTAAATACAATTAACGATAGATGGGTAACAGAAACAATTATGAGAGCTATTTAAGGATAATAATAAACAGCTAGTAAGCTCAATTTAAGATTTAACCCTGGATTTTTTGTATGACGAAGCCGACTCACTTTCAAATAGCCTACATTAACATTTCTCATTTTGCATAACATATATAGAATAGAATCTGGCTGTCGATAGACTTTTTGAAGCAATGCCTTAATGTTCGCTTAAAGTACCGGAGCCAGGTTAAAAGTTTAAAGGATCCAGTGACTCATTTCCGGTCTTTTCATTTATTTTAAGAGAGGATTTCATTTATTTCCAGCAGTCCAACACAACTGATCCAATCCAACGTTTAACCTGGCACAATGTAGCCTATCGTAGGCTACTACCAGGTTTGCAGAGGTGGAAATTCCAGGGGTCAGAAAGTAAAAGTCCTGCCGTGTTTCTTCCACCCATGAACTCATGATTTCACTAATTAGCCTAGATAGCTCCTACCTCTTGGCTGAAGAATTCTGATATGAGCAAATCCAGGTGATTGGAACAAATGATTGGGGAGGACTTTCACTTTCTGAATGTGGATTTTCCACCTCGCAGGTTTGACCTATAGCCTACACAGCGTAGTGCTGGCTAGCTAGCTCCGTTTCTTTCATAAAACAAGAATACCTTATAACACTGCTCAGATTCTTCATCATTTCATCCATTAAAATTTACGAGTGCCCTGAGAGCATAGTATCAAGCATAGACTGTTACCCATCCCTATTCTCCCCCTAGTGTTCATTAAGTGCTACTGCACTAAACCTGTATGAGGCCCACCCTGCTTGCTTTGATTGATAGGAGGACCATACCCCCTCATTTTCATTTTCATTTTGGGCTGAATAATCCCCCATATATAGGTGTATTCATGATTAATATTGAATCATGAATACACCTATATATGGGGGATTATATATATATAGGTGTATTCATGATTAATATTGAATCATCCCACCAACCAATCAAAACACTCAAGACTCTCACCTGCCACACTGTCTGGGAGCTGATCTGCAGTGATGACATCATCATAGTTCTCTGGAGTGTCCTCCATCACCAGGTCCCCTGCAAGCAGAGAGAATTTTGGGTAATGGCTTAATCTCAGGACTGTTACACAGCAGGGCAGCAAGGCCTTTCAGAGCAGCACTGAATAACACTTGAGCTAGCTGTGTATTCACACTGCAGCCACGGCTGACTGATGGTGTGGGGACACATTACACTGTAAATGATCCCATATTTAAACCTTGGAATGTGGGTGATGGAGAATCCACTTCACTGTGTCCCACAGGAACTGAACTGACCCGGCAACAACACAGAGACAGAATACAGAGCAGCACAGTTCCACACAAAAACAGAACACAGAGGAGCACAGTTCCACACAGAGACAGAACACAGATGAGCACAGTTCCACACAGAGACAGAACACAGAGCAGCACAGTTCCACATAGAGACAGAACACAGAGGAGCACAGTTCTACACAGAGCAGCACAGTTCCACACAGAGACAAAACACAGAGCAGCACAGTTGCACAGAGAGACAGAACACAGAGCAGCACAGTTCCACATAGAGACAGAACACAAGCAGCACAGCATCACCACCTACACCCACAGAGCTCCGCCCGTTTACCTGAGAGGGAGTGTCCCTCGCCGTCCCCCACGTCATCGTACCCAGAGGGCGGATCCTCATATAGGCCACTCCCTGTGAACAGGAAAGAGGATTAGTCCTGACCCCGTCCACACCGCACATGTTCTGAGGAGGTCTTCCACAGTGTGATTGAGACTCTATTCTATTGTGAGGCATGAGGAGGACGGATCAGACTCGCTCACCCCACCGGGGGGCGCTGTAGGTTCTCTCTCTAGCCGGTTTGTACTCGATCTCCTCATAGATGGCCTCTTGCAGAGGGGCATGGTCCCATTGAGACAGGGCTGTGTGAGCAGAGACAGAGAATGAGAGAGTCAGTCCCCTCTAAGTGAGCACATCTCTCTCTGCATACGAGCACAATGGGACACGGTCAGCCTGCCAACTGAATCGCTCCCATGGCAACGTGGCAGCCAATTAAGCAGCGCCCTGAAGTGTCCTTGCTTTCAGGGGGCCTGGTGGTGGAGGACTACACTGTGGAGCTCCACCCACACGCACTGGCACAGGGTCTTAACTGGGCGGAGCTCCACCCACACGCACTGGCACAGCGTCTTAACTGGGCGAGCCACCAGTCAGCCCCTATTCAAAGCTGTTAGGATAAGCCACTGAGCCGATTACTGAAGAGGCTTCTTCAGTCTCAGTCAGCATGTGATGGCGGTTCGCCCAGCGTCCCTCCGCCCCCTACCTCTCCTCAGTGCTCTGTTCTGGAAGACTACAACACCCAGCACCACGAGCAGCAGGAAGTACAATGCCCCCATCACCAGGAAGGCCACTGCTGGGATAGGCAGGCTGGGTGGTACTGGGGTCACTCTCCGTTTGGTCCCAACTGAAAAAGGGGAAGACAAGGGGTTGGGCATCAGCAGAGAACAGGGCACACTGCTGCTACTCAACTTACAAAGACCACTTAGCTGGATTTCCACCTATGCTGATATAGCCAGTCATCTAGCTACCGATAAAAGCAAAGACACTATTTGAGTTAAGCAAACTAAGTCACTCTACAAGATACCCAATACAGTAACGTACAAATGTGGTCTGAGAACTAGTGTAACTGTAGCTTTTGCTATCAGTACAATAATCTGGTTGTTCTCCAAGATTGTCCATTTAAATTTAGCAAACTATTGGCTTGATGTCAGTATTCACAGAGCTTAGCTAGTCACACCGTGTTTGGTGTTAGAGAGAAAATTGGTGGATTACATTCTGTCTTAATGCATTCAAAACCAATGCAGAAGTAACTGGCAAAAAAACTGCAAGAAGTAGTTGTGTGTTAAGCAATAAGCGTGGTCATTCGAACATTTGTACTTATTCATGTTACTTAGCCATCTACCCAGGGTAACAGTCACCACCTAGCTATAGCATTTCTGTCGTGGAAGGCAACACAAAGAATTAATGGAAAAGCTAGTTTTAACAGCTGAAATTAGTTGTGAGATAATAGTTCCACCTTTAACTGTGTAAATGACTCCTGGGGCAGCTTTCCCTGTCTGTGTAGTAGATTTGGTAGTCATTCTGGGAACACCTAAAAAAAATTAAATAAGCAATGAAATAAACTGCAATGTTTTCTTTATGGAGCCTGAGAAAGGCCTTAGTGTTTGTGTGATTGACAGGGCTCTGAGCTCTGCCTCAAGTTTTATCTCCCAAACTCTCTCCTACACCATCCAGAGGACGTCTGTACCTGCAGTGGTGCTGGGGTCAGATGAACCTGTAAAATAAAAATTATTATTATTTATTAATTTAATTGTTCCACTTCCTGTTCCTGCACACTGTTATGGGCTGTGGCCCTGATGGTGTCATATCCTCTCGGCTCGTTGCCTAAACCTTTATGGATGAGCTTCAGTAATCCACCCTAGATAAGAGTTTCTGCTAAATGTAAATGTAGTTCCAATGTATCATTATCTCTACTTGCATTATTAGTGAATGTATAAATAAAGTACTCAAAGGTGTACTGCAGGGTGGATCTTTAAGCTGCTCCTGGGGGTAAGGGTGTGTATTTCTGTCAGGGCTCCAGTGACTAATCTTCACAGAAGCTGTTATTCAGCCCGTTCTGATCTGGATGCCCTGTCTCACCTGTGCAGGTGAGCCCAGCCTGGTTCTGGTGTTGGCAGCGGCTGTGCTGTTGCACAGAGTGTGGGCAGTCCCACAGGTGTAGCTCAGTGCCCCTGCAGTTCACTTCCTTCAGCCAGATGGTGCCATTCCTCATCCCAAAAGTAGCATTACCATGAGCCTCCTTTGCTGACCCACAGCCCAGCTGTCTGCACACCACCTGGACGTCCATCATGTCCCAAGAGTCACCACACACCGTCCCCCAGGAGCCCCCATGGAACACCTCCAGTCTCCCAGAGCACCCGCTTTCACCCCCCACCAGCCGGAGGGGCCACTGACCTAGAGCAGGAAAAACAGATGAACTGAGCAGCCTCATTATGTTTAACATCTCCTACAGACACATCTCCGCTAACATTATGGCTGATCTCATTACGTTTAACATCTCCTACAGACATATCCCCACTAACATTATGGCTGATCTCATTACGTTTTACAATCTCCTACAGACATATCTCCACTAACATTATGGCTGATCTCATTACATTTAAAAATCTCCTACAGACACATCTCCGCTAACATAATGGCTGATCTTATACAAGGTGTAATTCTATACATGCAAAATTGTTTACTATGAGATTTTAATCTGAGTTATCTTAGAACTGTCTCAGGCATTGTAAGACACTCTCAAGAACAGCCTTCTCCTGAATGACAATCACAGTATTTTTAATAAACTAACATCGATGTCGATGACATTTGACTATCACTGCCCCAGATACATCCCCTTTCCCAAACCAGAGTGCATTTGTGACAAAGGATACAGCCTCCTAATCGCATGGTGACATATCACAGGACTCAGCCCAAATACACGTACTTGGGCAAGCTCTCCCATTTGCAGTTGGGGAACATGACAATTTGCTCCGGGGAACTTGTCCGTCCTCTTTTACTATAACATGGAAAAAAATTAATATATGAATGAAAAATAAATTACAGACAGAGACAGAGACATGTTCATGCCATATCAAAAACAAACAGCACTATTGAAAGCTTCAGAAACATCTGGTTAATTCTACTGTTCCCAACAGAAGTAATTCTGTCTGCAGTAGAGAGAGGTGTATTCTACTGTTCCCAATGGGGGTAATGCTGTATCTGCAGTAGAGATACAGTAGGTTTACCTGTACAGGTGAGCCAGGCCACGTCATTTTGTTCGCATTTATTCTGACCCCAAGGATCTGATGGGCACTGCCACAGTGTGGAGTCATGTTGGCGACATTTGATTTTATCCAGCCAGTTTGGAGCTGATCTCAGTCTTGACTGTGTAGGTTCCACAGAACCACGCTTCCCACAGTTCAGCTCCTGGCATATTAAAGTAGCTGTGTCAAAATTCATTTGATTGAAGCACACGTTGCCCCAGGTGCCATTGTAGAAAACCTCCAAATTCCCAGAACAGCCTTCGGTCAGTCTCATCTCCTTGAATTCTACAACAATAAAGTCAGAGTATCATGCATTTACAGTTCACACCGTTCTATTGTCAGTGTAACAGCAAAAACTTTAGATGCTCCGCTGAGTTCCAAACCTGAACACACGACCCCCACGTCCTCCTTGTGTCCACAGTCAGTTTGTCCCCATGGGTTCTTGGGACAGTCCCACAGCGATGTCTCGTTCCCCACACAGCCCACCTCATCCAGCCAGACGGGTCCATTTCCTGGCCCAAAGAAGGAGGGTAGTGGGGCACTGAGGGCCGTCCCACACTGGAGCTGCCTGCACACCACCTGAGCGTCCTCCAGGTCCCAGGAGTCATCACAAACTGTCCCCCAGGAGCCCCTGTGGAACACCTCCAACCGTCCCGCACAGTCCCCCCCTCCCCCCACCAGCCTGAGGGACCTGTGGTCTGAGAGAGGGAGAGAGAGATTTAATAAGCCCTTCATTAAAATGATTTCTAACGTACATGACCTCAGAAATACTCAGTTTTTCTTTTTAACAAAACGAAATTTTCCAAAAACTAAGTAGTAACACAAACATTAAAATATAAAAACCAGACAAACAAAAAAAAGCTTCAAATATTATGTACCAAAGGGGAATATAAAAATTTTTATTATCTGAATTTTGAAAATCCTTCCTATTGAGTGCACAGTCAGCAGCTATAGACTGCAGTGAAACTTCATTAATAGCCTATACTCACTGGAACAGACGATTGACACCTGTTCCCTGGAAGCGCAGGTGAGATTGTGCGGAACAGTGCAGTTCCCCAGGTGAGACTCTCTCCCGGAGCACTGAAACCCCATCAGACACACGCCACTGTCCCCCGTCCCAGACGGAGAGGAACTGTACACCTGCACTGCAGAGCCACAGCCCAACTGTCTGCAGGTCACTGAGGCCTCCCTGGAGCTCCAGGGTACCAGCACTCTGCTCCAGGTCTGCTGGTAGTACACCTCCACCTGGCCCTCACACTCACTCCCTCCAGCCAGCCGTACCGTCCCGTCTAGAGCTGAGAGGGCAGAGCCTGAGGATCACAGGTGTATTACTCACATGCATTTAGGCAGGACTACAGATGTATTACTCACATGCATTTGGACAGGGTCACAGGTGTATTACTCACATGCATTTGGACAGGATTACAGGTGTATTACTCACATGCATTTGGACAAGATTACAGGTGTATTACTCACATGCATTTGGACAGGATTACATATGTACACTCCTTTGTATGAATCCAAGGGCATTTGACTTACACACAGAACATCGTATGTGCACAGGATACTCTACCCTTTGATTTCTAAAATCTTTTTACTTTTTTATTTTTAGTTTTGCTAAAGACAGCCCACACCCAGATTGAGAGTAATGTCATCTACCAAATACTAGCCTTCCTTACCGAAAACACGCACACCAAAAATAACCTTATTCTTCTACATGCTTTATTGATTTAAAAGAGCATTTGATTCGATTGGTTTATATTATAATGTTCTCCAAAATTGACAAATTGGCTTTCGATGAAGTCACTGCAGTACTGATCATGTTTACACTCTACACACCCTAATTAATCAACATGTACACTAAAAAAAAAAAATGTTGCTTTAAATGCATGCTTTATTGAATAAAAAAAATTATTTTGATTCTATGGGGCAAGAAGGCTTATATTATAAGATTCTCCAAAGTGGTGTAGGGGGTAAAGTCCATTACATACTTAGATCAATATGGAAATGGAAATAATAAATGCAGAGTAAAAATTGGCAGTAAAAGAACTCTTCACTCACAGGCGAGGTGTTTTGCAGGGATGTAACTTGTCCCCTACTCTATTTAATTTCTATATAAATGAGTTAGCGGTGTTATTGGAACAGTCTACATCTCCTGGCCTAACACTAAACAAGATGGAAGTTAAATTCCTCCTCTGCTAGAGCAGTACTGCCAAAACTGGGCCCTGACAGTAAACCCTAAAAAATCTAAAATAATGATCTTCAAAAAAAAGACAAGATCTCAGAAAAGCAGATGCTTTCTAGGAAACACCGCCCGAGAACACGCCACATTTTATAATTACCTAGGACGGAAAATCAGTGCCTCAACAAACTTTGGTGTGGCAGTAAATTCACTGAAAGGAAATGCCTGCAGAGCCTTCTGTGCAATCAGAAAAAAAAGTTCTACCTGATTGATATTTCAATTAGAAATATTTGACAGTGTAATTCTGCCACTTGCTTTGTATGGAAGTGAAGTGTTGGGTCCATGCAGTCAGCACGACTACAATAGGATGGGAGAAGCATCTGATTGAAGCCCTACAAGCATAGTTCTGCAAGACAATTCTAAACATCCACAAAAAACCACCAAACAACGCATGCAGGGCTGAATTAGGACGTTTTCCATTTGCTATAAACACATAAAAGGGCACTCAAAATTTAGATGCATCTCAAATCAAGTCTGAAAACAATGCTGGAGTTCCATGCATTTCAAACCCAAGAGCTGAACCCTGAAAAGAGTCCACTGGCACTGTCGAAACTAACTAATGATCTCACACCTAACAATGATATATTTGAGATGAACACTGCTTTAAAAACACAAATCAGAATAAACCAAACTGTTAAACAAAATAAAACTATTTATCTGGAACATTTATTAGAACAGCCAAACCAAAACACAAAACAAGCTTAATTGCTACCTGACCCTAAAACGAGAATACAAATTAGTTGAATATGTTGTTACTGACTGAGATATGAAGCAGAAACTAGTCCTTACCAAGCACAGGCTCAGTAACAACAAACCTAGCTATTGAAAAAGGCAGACATAAAAAATCCTGGCTACCATATGAACTGAGAATATGTGGTCACTGCACGACAGATGAGCTTGAAACTGAAGTGTGAGACATTCCGTCAGAAACAAACCAATTTCTGACCTCACCAGTTTAGATTTGAATGATTTCTTTTATACATGTTAAACTATATGAGAGAGTGTTAGAATGTGGTTTGATTAACCAGAATGACCAATCATTCAGGAGATGGGAACCCTCAAGGGTGACCCATATTGGACCCCCCCACCCTACCTAAAGACACAGATATCTTCTTTAAAAAATAAACATAACAGTATGCTTCTGTTATTATTGGAAAGTTTACAAACAAGGTTATCCACAATTTCAACACTTCTGGTCCAAAATAAATAAATATGCAAATTAGGTGATTTTTGTCCTTAAACCTTAATATGCAATTATTATTTTTAATAGATTATAGGGTAGACTCTTCTTTACATCTCCTGATGTTTTCATGCTGTGACCACTATCAGTACAGTTGACTGAGTATATGGTAGGTAGGTCAGGTAAATTGGTGCCATGCACACAGTACAGAGACAGGACTCCTCACCAGAGCAGATGACTCCAGCATCCTGTCCATGTGAGCATGTGACTCGGCTCCATGAGGAAACAGCACACTGTGAGAGGCGTGTCTCGTTCCCATGGCAATCAAACACATCGGCCCAGATTGACCCACTCCCCTCTCCAAACCAGGCCTGTCCTGGCACTGCCACTGCAGTCCCACAATTCAGCTGCTGACAGAGGACATTGGAGGCTTTCCTATCCCAACGTGCATCACACACTGTCCCCCAGGTACCCAGGTACTGCAGCTCCACTCGACCAGAGCAGTTATTAGAGCCTCCAACCAGCCTGGAGTCTGTGTACCCTACACACAGGACAGTGGGGTTAGCATCTGACCAACACTGAGATGATACAAGAATAATACAGGAGACTTATGGAAAACACTCACACAAATACACAGGTACAAATCATATGCACACACACGCACACACGCACGCACGCACGCACGCACGCACACATTGGCACACACACACTGATCACAGATACTGAGAGCTCCTGCAAACTTCACACAGATTAAACTCACACAAACACTGGGAGATCATGGAGCTGAGAGAAGAAGCCATTGCTCAGAAATCCCTGTATGTGAATGTAAAATTCACATAAAAGCAGAAAGCAGTGATTTGTAAATTCTCTTTTACATATAATTAATTGAAAACAGTACGAAGTACAGTACGAAAACAGTACAAAGCACTGCTTTCTGCTTTTATATGCATTTTACATACTTTCCCAACTTTTCTGGAATTAGGGTTTGTACATAATCTGGGTTTCCTCTTCATTTGTGTCAGGTGTGACAGATGAGAATCTAAGGCAAGACCGAACACCACAAAAGAGCCAGATGCCAACCCCCAAACAAATTAACTTACAGTATAGACAGGCCCACAGTTTACATAGTTCAAAGAAGGGGGGTGGGGATAGTGAATCAATTAATTTTGTTATTTTCGTGACCAGCATGTGAATCCCCATCAGCCACACCCATCTCTGTCCCAGGGTCTACGCCAGTAATGGCATTTTCTTCCTCTCTGGGCAGATGAGGTCACAAAAGAGCCAGGGGTTGGCTTCCTGGTCTGTCTCCCACTGGGTCCCTTTGAAGCTCTGAGAGAGGAGCGAGGCTTTCTTAGGAACCCCCTCTCTGTTGGGGCCCTGTCGTACGGCTTGCGGGACATGGTGTTGTCAGGGGTAGTGCCCATAGGAACTGCCGCAGCATTCCTGAGAATATCTAAGCCCATCCACTCCTCCTCCTAAGCCTCCCCTCTCCAAGTCACTGAGCAGAAACCCTGTTCTCCCTTCTCATTGGAAGCACAGGAGTGAGCAAGTCCACAGAGCACGCCCCTTCTGCCTGCACAGCTTTGCCATATCAAATTACACCCACTCATCCTCTCACTATTGCTCTCTCACAGGCCGAAACACACAGTGCATAGAGGACTCTTACCAGAACACACCAGTCCCACATAGTTTCCATGGGAGCAGGACTGATTCTGTGAGGGTGCTGTGGGACAGAAGTAAATCTGAGATTCGTTGCCTCTACACTGAATCTCCTGTGCCCACACCTGGCCCTCAGCCTGCCCAAATGCAGCTGCCCCCCGAAGCTCTTTAGGAGCGCCACAGCCCAGCTCCCTGCACACAACCTTTGCGTCCTGCTGGTCAGAGTCAGCATCACACACCGTGCCCCAGGAGCTCCCATGAAGCATCTCTACTCTCCCAGAGCACAGGTTAGCCCCGCCCACCAGCCTGACCTTTCGATGGGCTGCAGTTAAACAGGAAATAAAGAGAGAATCATCAGCAGTGACTGGCACCTTATTTCAGAGACATTCAGTAGAGGTATGAATACAGGACTGCACAACTATTACACCTGGGGTACGGAACGCTGACACTCTGCTTTTGATGTCAATTAGTCCTTGGCCTCCCTCATTGGCTGGCAGATAGAGCACTGCTGCCCTTAGCCAGTGATGCCCAGACCAGAAAAAATTCTGCAGTGTCTTCTGTATTTCTTCAGCCAGATTCACTGAAGGGTCCAGCACAGTGAATCTGTGCCAAAATGTGGTAGCGACCAGATTATTAATGATCAGGACTCTTCCCCTATACGATAGCTGAGGAAGCAACCATTTCCACTTAGACAATTTTGCACACACTGTTTCCACTGTGCCCTCCCAATTCTTGTTTTTATATTCTTCTGTGCCCCCCCCACCCCCCTAGATGAAGCTTGCTTACCCGTTCTACAGTCAGTACATCTCAATTAGATCAAAAACGTCTACGATGTAAAAAAAGCCAAGTTACTCACGCATACCCTACATAGCGCTGTCTATAAGTTCTTAATTCCAACTTGCAAAAACTAGGCCTGCCTTTAAAAGTCTTGATATCAAAATGTGGCCAAGTTACAACTAACAATATTGCCTATCGTAGCTCACACTAAATAAACTAGCTCTATTCCAAAGCAATGCTATCCAAACTTTCCTAAATTATTTAATGCAACTTGGCCCTGTGTTTCTTCATCTTTGCATGTGAAGAGATTGTGCCTCATGGAACAACATATACTATCAATGAATGTTTTTAACAGTTGATAAATAATTACACTCCAGAAAGGATATGGTTGTACTTTGTTGGCAAGTTTACTTTAGAAAATGTATAGGTTTTAAAATGTTAACTGCTGCTACAGAATTCTTTACAATTCACAAACAGACATTTATATGAAGAAACATCATGTACAATAGAGAAAGGGGTGATGAATAAATAAATGCAGATAAAAATTAATAATATTTTTACCTAGAAAATAGCGCACATATAGCATTTTTACAAATGTATCCACATGTGTTTATGGGTCAGATGGTGGCAAATAAGTAATAGTACCAGTTTTCTTAACATAATAGTATTTATGATATTTGCAAACAGAATTTTGTGAACACAAGGATATCTATGCTCTGTAGGACCACACAGGTTTTGATAGAAATCCAAATAAATAAATAAATACATAATAATAATAATAATAATACATTTATTCATTCTGTGCTTTTCATAGACCCAAAACAGTGGATGCAGACAATTGTTCAAACATGCCCTATAGTGTAGTCATTTTTCTGTTTAATTTCTAAGTGCAACACATCTGAATCAGAGTATTTCCACTATAAATTATTTTCATTTCGCAGTTTCATTGACCACATTCTCTTGAGATGGTAAGATGAAGAAACACAGGGCCAAGTTGCATTAAATAATTTAGGAAAGTTTGGATAGCATTGCTTTGGAATAGAGCTAGTTTATTTAGTGTGAGCTACGATAGGCAATATTGTTAGTTGTAACTTGGCCACATTTTGATATCAAGACTTTTAAAGGCAGGTCTAGTTTTTGCAAATTGGAATTAAGAACTTATAGACAGAGCTATGTAGGCTATGCGTGAGTAATGGAATCGTGACTGGACCCCCCCCCTTAACGACCGACTCCTGGCGGTCTCATGAGCTTCTCAGGGTGGTCACCGTGAAAGTCCTTCAATCAATCAATCAATAAATCAATATTTATTTATATAGCGCATTTCACAACAAGTTGTCACAATGCACTTCACAGCAAAACAGCAAAACCCAGCCTAAACTCCCCACAAGAGCAAGCCAAAGGCAACAGTGGCAAGGAAAAACTCCCTGGTGTAACTAGGAAGAAACCTTGGAAGGAACCAGACTCAATGGGGGAACCCATCCTCCTCTGGTCGGCTCAGGGTCTAGGGCTTAAGGACCAACATGGTCAAAACAGCCAATGTCCATGATAATACAATTTGCAGCAGCTAGATGACAGTCCAGATGTGGCGGCAGTGATGGTGGGGAACCGGGCGCCGATGGCGGCGGGAGCAGCTGGCAGCGGTGGTAAGGAGGGAGGGGCAAGCGGCAACGGACAGGAAGCCGGACAGCAACTCTCGAGATGCGGGGCATAAGCCCCGCCGGCAGAATGTGAAAAAAAAGAGAGAGAGAAAACAGTTAGGGGAAGTGTAATAGAGCAGCAGGAGCACCAACTGGAGGGGTGGGGGGTGGGGAAGGGGTGAGAGGGTTGGGCAAGTGCCCCCGCCAGGAGTAATCTATGGCTGCTATAGATTAGCTATGGCTAATCTATAATCTATAGCTATGAAGACAGAGTTTGAGGAACCATGCAGTCATGAGAGGGAAAACAGTCCTACCCTCCTATCAAGAGCCAGCCCAGGAAGATGGGGTCACAGCTGTTGACAGGTGACAGTAAGGAAAGGATGCCACCCCACATTACTCTATGGCTAAATGCTTCTCTGGTCCTGTCTCCAGACTATAGCTCATTATAAGCCTGATCATAGAGGTGCGTTTTTAATCTAGACTTAAATATTGAGACAGTGTCTGATTCCCTTATAAGTTTTGGTAGGGTGTTCCACAGTAGTGGCGCTCTGTAAGAGAAAGCTCTACCACCCGTCAAGTTTTTAGATATTCTTGGGACTACTAGGTAGCCTGCGTCTTGGGAACGGAGTGATCTTTTTGGCTTATATGGTAAGAGCAGATTACATATATACACTGGCACAAGTCAATTTAAGGCTTTAAAGGTCAGAAGCAAAATCTTAAAGTCTATCCTAAACTTAATTGGAAGCGATGCTAGTACTGGGGTAATATGCTCATATTTCTTAGTTCTAGTTAAAATGCGAGCGGCTGCATTCTGTACAAGCTGGAGATTATTTAGCAAGGACTTAGGGCAGCCAGATAGCAGGGCATTACAGTAATCTAGCCTAGACGTAACAAAAGCATGGATCAGTTTCTCTGCGTCCCCTATTGATAGGAAGTGCCTTATTTTAGCTATGTTTCTTAACTGAAAGAAAGCTACTCTAGATATGTTTTTTATGTGCGCGCTAAAGGTTAGATCTGGGTCTATAGTAACACCTAGGTCTTTCACAGCTGAGTTTGGAACAATTAAACAACCATCGAAATTTAAAGTAGATGTACCCAGTTTCTCCCTTTGTTTTTTTGGACCTAAAACCAGCATTTCGGTCTTTTCTGAGTTTAGGAGCAGGAAATTGGAAAGCATCCAGGCTTTAATATCTGCAATACAAGCCTCTAACCGAGAAAGTGGTAGTGCCTCACCGGGTTTCATGGAAATGTATATCTGCGTATCGTCCGCATAGCAGTGAAAATCTACCCCATGTGCCCGAATAATATCACCAAGGGGTAGCATATATAATGAAAAGAGTACTGGGCCTAGCACTGATCCTTGTGGAATACCATATTTCATTACTGAGTAACTGGATGATACTTCATTTATTTTAACAAACTGCTTCCTATTGTATAAGTATGATCTGAACCATGCAAGAGCTTGACCATTTAGTCCAACACAGCCCTGGAGTCTGTTCAGTAGAATTTCGTGATCTATTGTATCAAAAGCTGCACTTAGGTCAAGAAGTACAAGAACAGACACAGAGTTTTGGTCGGCTGATAATAGTAAATCGTTAATAACTTTAACAAGTGCCGTTTCAGTGCTATGGTAGGGTCTAAATCCTGACTGGAACATTTAGAAATGGAAGATTTGAAATGGGTCTATAGTTTTCCAGTTTGTCAGATTCGAGGTTTGGTTTCTTTAGTAATGGCTTAATAACCGCCATTTTTAGTGGCTCTGGTACATATCCTGTTACTAAGGATGTGTTAATAATTTTTAACATATGCTGGCCTAGTATGGGGAAAAGTTCTTTAACTAATTTTGTAGGGATTGGGTCGAGTAGGCAGGTAGTCGGTTTTGAGGACATAACCAGTTTAGACAGCTCCTCCATGTCAATTGGCTTAAAACAGTTTAGTGCCACTGTTGATACATCTTCCTGTGTTAACCAGGATTTGGGCTGTTCATTGATTAAGGGAGGAGGAGGCAATTTGGAGATCTGGTCTCTAATAGCTTCAATCTTTTGATTGAAAAAATTCATGAAATCATTATTGCTGTAAACGCTGGGGTAGGATGAAAATTCTAATGATGGTTTTTTAGTCAAATTGTCCACAGTGCTAAACAAGAATTTTGGGTTACATTTGTTTTGTTCAATTAATTTAGAGAAAAAGGCAGATCTAGCTGATGCAAGAGCTTGTTTGTACTGGAGGAGGCTATCTTTCCATGCAAGACGAAATACTTCTAGTTTAGCTGACCGCCATTTTCGCTCTAGTTTTCTTGTGGACTGTTTCAGGGCACGGGTAGTGTCATTGTACCAGGGAGTACGGTTTTTCCGACAAGACTTTCTTTTTAGAGGGGCAACCATATCAAGGGTGCTTCTGAGAGTAAAACTTAACTGGTTAGTCAGTTCGTCCAGCGATACTTCAGTGTTATTTCCTTTGTTTGAAAGGAATGATTCCGGAAGCATATCTATAAACTTTGGAATGACGTCAGAGTTTAACGACCGGCTGTAATAGTGTCTTGGCTCTGATATAGAAGTGGTCGTTGCCTCGATTTCAAAAGTAATAAGGAAATGATCAGATAATACAGGGTTATGGGGTGCAATAGTAAGATTAATAACATTGATACCATAGGATAACACTAAGTCTAGGGTATGGCTATGGTAATGAGTGGGTCCACAGACATTTTGTTTGAATCCAACAGAGTCAATAATAGAGGCAAAGGCTGTTCCTAGGGGATCACCTGGTTTATCCACATGTATGTTAAAGTCACCAACAATCACAACCTTGTCTGCCGAAATAGCAAGGCAAGACAAAAACTCAGCGAATTCTATTAGAAAATCCGAATAGGGCCCAGGTGGCCTGTAAACAGACACTAGGAAAGAGAACTGCATGTTACCCCTTATTTTAGCTAAGTCATGCTGTACACAGTTCTTAGAAAGAACTTCAAAAGATGAGAACGTATGTCCACACTTAGGGGTTAAGCTTAAGGTGGACTGATAGATCGCTGCAATACCACCCCCTCTTCCTGACTGGCGCGATACCTGAGTACTTAAAAAACCTACAGGAGACGCTTCATTAAGTGCGACATATTCACCAGGTCTTAGCCAAGTTTCAGTCAGACATAGTACTTTGAGATCATGATCTGTGATCAATTCGTTTACAAGAAGTGCTTTAGGAGCAAGAGATCTAACATTTAGTAGTCCAATTTTTAGGAGTGATTCACAACAGCTGCTAGCAGCAATATGTTTTAATTTGAGAGTAATAAGATTATCCGCGTTGACACCACGGTTTGCTTTACATTTGGCATATATGCGTGGGGCAGACACAGTCTCAATATAATGAATACTCATTTCTAGCTCAGATATGGGATGGGGATGAGTACTATTGCCAATTTCTAGCTCTGAAACGCACCTTGCAGACAACGGTGTTGGGCCATGTGTCTGAGTCACGGGCATTGGGAAACGCGTTGGGAAACGCACAGGCTCCGATGTAGGATCAGAGGCCTGCTGCCTGGCCGGCGCCCTGATAAGGTGTCAGGATCTGGCCTTACTAAGACTAGCATCTAAGTTATTTGCTAGGACAAGAGCACCTCTCCAGCTCGGGTGGAGTCCGTCTCTCTTCAGTAGGCCAGGCATTCTCCAGAAGTCAGGCCAATTATTGACGAACCCTATGCCACTAGATGAGCACCACTCAGACAGCCAGCGATTTAGCGACGTGAGTCTACTGTAGACCTCGTCGCTCCTACGAACTGGGAGCGGACCAGAGCATATTACTTCCCGACACATCTTTTTAGCCATCGCACACACCGAAACAAAGTTATTTTTGGTGACCTCCGATTGCCTCAATCGGACGTCATTTGTGCCGACGTGAATAACAATTTTAGAGTATTTACATTTACTTTTAGCCAGCACTCTCAGACTAGCCTCAACATCGGTAGCTCTGGCACCAGGCATACACTGCACTATGGTCGCTGGTGTCGCTAATCTCACGTTTCTCAGAATACTATCCCCTATAATCAGGGCTTTCTCAGTGGGTGTGTTACTGAGTGGGGAATATCGGTTTGAAACGCGAGTAGGGTGATGCTCGGCGGCTCTAAGCCGACAGCTATGTTTCTTTTGCACCGTGATAAAATCGTCCCGCAGTGCGGACTCTGATGGGGGAGAAATACTAGCATCTAAACTGGCATCTGGCTCAGGTAAGAGGGAATCTATCAAACTCTCACTCTCCTGGATCTGATATAACGTCCGGATGCGGGCCTCTAGCTCAGCTATTTTCTGTGCTAATTCTGAGTTAAGCTGACACTTTGCACATATACCATTACTGGTAAAATTAGCAACAGAACTAAGGCTAAACATGAAACACACCCCGCAGGAAACACTTGCAGTGGAAGCCATAATGTGCGCTTACCTTATTTATCCTTAGTTGTCGTTAGATGTGATCAACTTAGAGCGGTAGTCACAAAAGTGGGAAAACGTAGAAGTCGTGGAAATTGTCGTTGAAAAATCTAAATTAATGCAGTAGTATTTAAGATATATATATATATATATATTTTTAAAAGTTCGTTCAGTTGAGCAAGCGAAGCAAACACGCCTTCAGTTCAGATTCAAACAGCAAACAGGAAACAGGAAATCCAACATCCTTGATCAATGACTTATCAATAATAAGATTGGGAGCGATCCAGGAACGCTCCACTGGGCCGTAACCCTCCCAGTCAACCAGGTACTGGTAACCACGACCCCTCTTACGAATGTTCAACAGTTTCTTGACAGTGTATGCTGGATGGTTTTCAATGATGCAGGGAGGAGGGGGTGGAGGGTCGGGGGGAGAAGATATGGGTTTGATACAGGAAACATGGAACGTGGGGTGGATCTTGAGGGAGGCAGGGAGTGACAGCTTAACGGATGCAGGGTTGATGGAGAGAATCTTGAAGGGGCAAATGAAACAGGGTTGCATTTGTGTGAAGTAGACTGAAGGGGAATGTCCTTACTGGAAAGCCAAACGGAATCACCTGACTTGTAAACTGGGGTTGGTGTGCAGTGGCGATCAGCGAAGCGTCGATTGCGGTCTGCCCTGCGTAACAGCGCGGCCCTGGCGTCCCTCCAAATCTTAACACAGCGTCTCATGTGGGTGGCGAGGGAGGGAACAGCGATCTCGGCTTCCTGGTCGGGAAACAGTGGAGGTTGGTAGCCAAGGGCGATCTCAAATGGAGACTTTCCGGTGGCAGCGCAGGGAAGGGCGTTGTGCGCATATTCCACCCAGGTGAGCATCTTGCTCCATGAAGCCGGGTTCTGGGCCGAAACGCAACGTAGAGCGGCTCCCAAATCCTGGTTGGCCCTCTCGGTTTGCCCATTGGACTAGGGGTGGTAGCCAGATGAGAGGCTAGCAGTGGCACCGAGGGCCAGGCAGAAGGCTTTCCAAACCTGTGAGATGAATTGAGGCCCTCGGTCGGATACGATGTCCGCGGGGATGCCATGGATGCGGAACACCTCTTTGACTAGCACCTCAGCGGTCTCTTAGGCAGTGGGTAGTCTGGGCAAGGGGATGAAGTGGGCCACCTTGCTGAACCTGTCCACGACGGTGAGGATGGTGGTGTTACCTTCGGAAGGGGGAAGTCCGGTAACGAAATCCACCCCGATGTAGCTCCAGGGTCGGCTGGGCACAGGCAGAGGTTGGAGCAGTCCAGCTGGAGCCTGGTGGGAGGCCTTGCTTCTGGCGCAGGTGGTGCAAGCCTTGATGAAGCGCCTGGTGTCAGGGATCATGGAGCTCCACCAGAACGTACGCTTCAGCACCGCCAAGGTGCGGGTAAAGCCGGGATGGCAGGACAGGAGAGACGAATGAGCCCACTGAAGCACCTGTGTCCGAGCAGCTGAGGGGACGTAAAGGCGTGTGCCCGGGTTGGACCTGGGATCGGGGTCCTCACAAAGAGCCCTCTGGATCACCACCTCAATCTTCCAGGTTACAGAAGCGACAGTGCAGGAAACAGGGAGGATGTTCTCAGGCGTCTCTCGCTCGGAGCAGGTGTTGAATTGTCGGGACAGGGCATGTGGCTTAACGTTCTTGGAACCCGGGTGGTAAGTGAGTGCGAAGTTGAACCTTCCAAAGAATAGCGCCCATCTTGCTTGGCGTGAATTCAGTCTTTTAGCTGTCTGGAGGTACGCCAAGTTCTTGTGGTCTGTCCAGACTACAAAGGGTTTCTCGGACCCCTCCAGCCAATGCCTCCACTCCTCCAGTGCCAGTTTGACGGCGAGGAGTTCCCGGTTCCCCGCGTTATAATTCCTCTCCGCTGGTGAAAGCTTCTTGGAGAAGAAAGCACATGGGTGAAGCCGATTATCGGAGGAAGAAACTTGTGACAGCACGGCTCCTGGCGGGTGGGGTCGGGGTGCACCAGGATAGGAGCGGAGGAAAACAGTCTCTTGACTTTGATAAATGCTCCCTCCGCTTCGGGACACCCAACGGAATGGCATGGCAATGGAAGTAAGCCTGGTGAGGGGGGAGACTACTTGGCTGTAGGACCTGATGAACCTTCTGTAGAAGTTAGCGAATCCCAAGAAGCGTTGAAGGTGTTTCTGAGAGGAAGGCGTGGGCCAGTCAGTGACCGCCTGAACTTTCTTGGGATCCGCCCTGATCTGTCCCTTCTCCACAATGAAGCTAAGGAACTCGACTGAGTCGGTGTGGAAGACGCATTTCTCCGCCTGGACAAACAGTTTGTTCTCCAATAGCCTCTGGAGAACTTGCTTGACGTGGACCTCATGTTCCTTGGCATTGGTGGAGTAGATCAGGATGTCGTCAAGGTAAACAAATACCCAGTAAGTCCCGAAGAACGTCATTGACTAATGCCTGGAACAGTGAGGCTGCGTTAGTGAGGCTGAACGGCATGACCAGGTACTCAAAGTGTCCAAGGGTGGTGTTGAAGGCGGTCTTCCACTCATCGCCCTCTCTGATCCGAACCAGGTGGTAGGCATTACGTAGGTTCAGCTTGGTGAAGATCAATCCTCATCTAATGTTAGTAGATTAGTAAATAGACACGAGAGAATGAAACAATTAGGGAAGCGTGAGCGACAGCAAGAGAGAGAGAGAAACAGCATGAACGCAAGGCTGCGGAAAAACACGGAAATGTGTTTGCTAAACAGTGAACGGGAAACATAACATGAATCAAATATAAAACGTGACATGACAAGAAAATAAATCGTAACAATAATCAAACATGAAACATGACATGACATAAAAATGAAACGTAACAAGAATAAAACATAAAACGTGGCGTGACTAGACTAAACACAATACGTGACATTAACCTCTTGCTGCCAAACGCCCTCTAGCGGTAATGCGGGCGTTACGGAAATTATTAAATTATACATTTCATTAATTTAATAATATATGAATACACCTCAATATTTTGATTAAATATCCTTAAGATATATCCATTCCTTCTGGGAAAGTGGTTTTTAAGCCCAAAATGTAGAGTTCAAACTTTGTAAATTACGTTGGAAACAACAACCTAATTTCCAAACATGTATTGCAGCTTGATGTCACACCATAAACAATGTGCTGGTAAACTGTTCTGCTTAATTGTATTTCACAAAACTTTGGTTTGAAAAATCGTTTTACCTTTAGACTTCAAGAAAAAAATACTTTAAAACTTTCATATGGCTGTACATGATTTTTTTCACATTTTCAACCGACTTATGAGTCGTTCGGCTGTGTTCAGTTTGGCATTGTGAAACTCAGCCAGTTTCTGAAGTACCAATCCCGTGGCTTAGTATATTTTAGCCAAGGGGGTTTTGTACTTTTTTGCACAGTTATATGCAAAACCGTCATCAATTGGGTGTATTTCTTTGACTGATAGCACCATAGGCCTATCTGAAGTGGGAAAAACGCGCATCTACCCACCTCCACTCTGAGTGTGATTTGCTTTCCATTGGGTTTTTAAACTGTCTGTCAAATATGCCAGCCAATAGCAAAGACTCTTATCTTTCAGACAAGCCCTCATTCAACACAATGGGTTAGGTTGTCACGGAGAAACAATTGCGCGTACGAGGAGGAGACATCCAATGTAAAGTTCGTACCAAGATAGCGCAGAGTGTTTTAGCTTGTAGCAGCTAGCTACATCCCGTTTAGCAAAGTATAATTCATTAGGTAATGGCGGCTGTTCAGCTTTTTACTTTACAGTCTCTTTCATACAGTTTTTGGTTAGTTATGTCTAGGTTATTCAGGCGTTTCTCTGTGCAGCAGGTCCTAGCCTGAAGATGTTTTTGCGATGTTGTCTCAGTGACGCTGAGTGGTCAGCAAACATATTTTTTTGCCGGTATACCAGTGCGAATTCACTGTTATGTATAAAACGAATCCCTCTGAATTAAATGAATATAGCTAACATTACTATATTGTAACAATGGCAAGCTAGCCAGCAAAATTACACATAGCAGCTGGCTATCTATTTGTGTCTGAGACGAGCTGTTCCGAGTTTCTTTTGAATGAAATGGCGTCTGACGTGTTTGTTTAGAAGTTATTGTTCCACATTAGTAAATTGTTCTGTATGCAGTACAGCAGGCTGTGCAGGTAAACGAATAAGCAAATTATGCATGACGTAACATGAGGGAGAGATAACATGAGGATGAGTTTGTTGTTGATTATTATGCAGGGTTTTATTTTATCTAGGAAACTGGTGGACATTTGATCTCGTTTGCATAAGGTCCGTTTGGGCTCTGGTGGAATACAAGATTCACTGTGCTGCTACATGGGTGTGGAGAGCTTTTTGGGGACCACGGGTAGGCTAATTAGTTGTGTAATATGAAACACACCAAAGACACATCTAAAAATGAACTTTTATTGCCAGTTATCAAATTTTATTGTAAAACTTAAAAAAAGGAATCATATTGAGACTTTTCTGGAACCTTGCCATTTTGCACAATTTGGCACAATTTGTGCCAGCTTTAGAAACCGAAATGGTTCACCTGAAAAAAAGCTCTGTAGAATTTGAATGGTTTGATATATTGACACCATATTTTTAGCAGAGATAGGCAGCATATTGAGGAATCACAAAGAGGAGTTATTTCCTCCATAGTACTTGTAGCTATCAGGTAAAAAATCTGAAATTTGAATGTAGGTACCCGTTTTTTAGTTTAATTTCTGTACATAATTTGTTGTAATTAAATGTGTCTGTATATGAATTATGACTGCTTAGTCATAATAGTGGATATATAATATAATAGTTCTCTGTTTTAATAAAAGCTATGAACCATATTTGTAGTCTTTACAGTTTTTGAGATAAACAGCTTTGTTAGTCACTAGTAAAAACAAGCGAGAATTGGTATATTTTGCCCTTGGTATTAAGAGGTTAACAAGAAATCTAACTAAGACAAGAAAAGAAAAGAAAACGTGACATGACAGCTGGAATCGTGACAAGTAACTTGGCTTTTTTTTTTACGTCGTAGACGTTTTTGATCTGATATCACTTATTTTTTATAGCTAACTAATGATGAATAATGCATGAAGATAAACACGGAGAGACATGCATTCCAAAGAAATGTATGCAGACATTCGCGTAACCATAACGCCCTCTCTTGACAAGAATGAGAACAGTTATCCTATTACAGACAGCACACAATTACATTAAAAGAGTTTGTAGATGAGCAGTATTTATTGTGTAATGAAATACAATAAACAGCATCACCTGAGCTATGGATCATGAAGAAGCATGCAAATTAATGAACCAAGTCTATATGGAGACATGCATGCACAATGGGCTAGACGCAAACACATTCTAGCTGAAAGACATACAGCCTAAGCGTAGACTAGAGACACATTCGGAGGCTATTGTTTTTTGTTTTTTTAAAGTGACTAACCATGAATCAGATATGTTTGGGGGAATTGGCGGTTTATAAATCCGATCTCTTAAAAGCAAGCAGCTTAAAAGAGGCTATCATCAATTCTTAATGTAGGCTATTATCGTAAATTCTTAATTTTCCTAGTAGTTCATTTTATGGTGACCTTGGGTTATGTGTGAAAAGGATAAAGTGAATGGCTGAAGTGAAGAATTTCATGAATAAAGAAATGTTGGCCGAGGCAAGGGTACGTTGAGGTTCGGTTTCCACAGTCAGTCAGTCATGACCGCAAGAGCAGAGCGTAACACTCTCCCCAAACCAGACAAGAGCGAGCGTCCGGTTTGGGGAGGGTGTGATATAGTACAAGCGAAATACAAGTGAAACATTGAACAGTCAATATTGGAAACCTCTTTTGCCTTTGCAATAAAAATAGGTTAATGTGTTAATGTGAAAGAGTCTAAGAAATGAAAAGTACTTAACAGTTGCACATTCTTTTTGTGGAAAATAAGCATGTGCCCTGCTGGGCTCAAACCCACAATCCACTGTGTGAGAGACTGCAGGTCTAACCACTAGGTCACAGTAGCTTCTTGGAAAGTATGAAGCCATTAGCTACATTAACATTGAAAAACATTAGTATGAAGCGTTTTTATTGGACAATAAGTTTGATGAGCAGGTATGCGGACCATACCCTCAAATAATAATTCTCCCCATTGGATAACATCGCGATGGAGGCAGGCAGTTTGGCAGGAAAAATGGGAAGAAGAAGAATAAGAAGCGGAAGAGGAAGGAGAAAAACGGCAAAATAACCCAAGTTTGGGGCTTTATTGTGTGGATGTGTGAAGTTGTATCTGAATGCTGTGTGGTTAGATGAGGTCAGAACAAACAGAAGTTAATGTTTTTAAGGGCTGAGAGTCTATGGTCATTGTGGTTACTTCTGTAGGAAACCCTGAAAAGTGCCAAACTCTCGGTGCTGTATAGGTATGGGGCATGCCCCACCAAGCCGTAACTTGGCGGATGGCATACCTGCCATCCCAATTATTATCGCATATCATCTGCATAGGCAGACAACTTTATTGACTCCCCGTTTGCTTTCCCTTGGACATGTAGCCCCTCTAAATTCATCCACAGCATGCAGAGTAATGGTTCTATTGCCAACGTGTAAAGTTGGCCAGATAGGGGGCATCCCTGCCTAATTTCCCTCTGTACATTCACTGGAACGCTCAGACTCCCCCCTATTTTTACCATACACGTACCACCTGCATATAGTAGCTTCACCCATGACACAAAGACTTCCCCAAACCCAAACTTTTTTTAGTGTTTTAAATAAATATTCATGATCAACCCTATCAAATTATTTCTCTTGATCTAGAGAAAGAAAACCAAACTCTATCTCATGGACATTGGCATAATCCCACAAGTCACGCATCAAAAACAGATTTTTGTATTTTGATCTTTCTGGTATACAATATGACTGGTCATTCTGAATAGGTTTTCCTAACAGTTTTTAGTCTGTTTGCAAGACATCTGGAAAGTGTGGAAGTAAGCCGTAGGCCCAAGAAAGCCTCATATGCAAATATATAAATAATTAAATAATACAGTCAAGATCTAGTGGAAAAGTACTGAGATGGGGGGTTGTGAGAGGGTGCAGGATAGTTCTCTGTCAGCAAGGACGAGGGCATCTAGCACACCAGTCAAAACAGGAATGTTTTCCTCCTGTGTTCCATAACAAAGCAGGAGTTGAACTTATAGATTGTGCTGACCTAACAGGTGGGAGGAGAGTTCACAAACAATTTTATTTGATAGATCAAGAGTGCCCTCAAGCGCATAGGGTAAGAACAGGTCATATAACATATTAATGTTGTGCCTAATTTGTTATTGGATAAAATAAGATATTATGAAAAGGTGTTACCACATATCATTGGTGTATTAGCAACATAAAGGAGGAGTTATGATATTGTAAAAACTAATGTTTGTTATTGTTCGGGGAATTCTGAATCCTCTGCGTAGGTTTGTGGTTTTCCCATGTTGAATCAACATTTGACCATTTAATAAAAGATTATACTTCTGCTATTTCCTTCATCTTTATCTTGAGTATTCTTCCACTCGAAAAACCCATCTCAAATTGAACTTAACGAGGAGGGAGTCAAAGGACTTACTTCCACAGTTGGCGAGCCAGCCAGGAGACTCCAAGATCCCGGGGGGAGTACAGGAGGGAACCAACGGCGTGCGGTGTTTTTCTTCAAGTTAGAGACCGGTCAATAGTGAGAGGTAAGCAGACACCTTTTTAAAAAAAGTCTGCAGAGAGGAATTACCCGCACTCCGTTGGCCCCAAGTGTGGTCCTACACCGGTGACGGAGCTCCAGTGGGTGAGTGGATTAATTGAATTATATTGATTATAAAAACAAAATAGAGAGGATAAATAGGTAGAAAAATTATTGTGATGAAGTAGAAATAAGCAGAAGTGGCTCTGAGTGTCAAGATCTCTGAGTGTGTGATATTTTGTGATTTGAACTCTGAGTGTGACCATCTCTGAGTGTGTGATATTTTGTGATTTGAACTCTGAGTGTGACCATCTCTGAGTGTGTGATATTTTGTGATTTGAACTCTGAGTGTGACCATCTCTGAGTGTGTGATATTTTGTGATTTGAACTCTGAGTGTGACCATCTCTGAGTGTGTGATATTTTGTGATTTGAACTCTGAGTGTGACCATCTCTGAGTGTGTGATATTTTGTGATTTGAACTCTGAGTGTGACCATCTCTGAGTGTCACAACACTGTGGGGGAGTACTGAACTCCAAGTTAGCTAACCAAAAACTCTGAGCAACTCTTGAGCAATATAGAGCAATTCCGGATTGTGGGTCGCGTAGAGGTTGTGTGTAAAGGGACGCCTTTCCCTTCAAAGTCCGCCACAAACGGTGAATAGAGTGAAGCAGTTGAAAGATACTGCCACTGCTATATTACGGTAGGGACAAATAGGGAAACAGTGTTGTGAGAAAATAATCTTTCTAAAAGACAAAAAAAAAACTATTTTTAAAAAAAGTTATGTTGTGTGGCCAAATAATTTACTGTTGTTAATAATACTATAGTTATAATTTTTTGTAAATAGTACTATACATATATCTCAATTGATCAAATTAGAACAAATAGATCCATTGCACGGGTTGTACAATCAAACTGAAGATAATCGATTAAACAATACTGTAACAGGAGAACAATAGAAAAAAGATAAGGTGGTGTACTAACGTTATAATAATAACGTTATAATATAATTTGTTGTATTTTGGATATGCTGTATATAATGCTGAAGGAAATTATGTAAATAACAGGGTTTTACTTAGATAGGTAGTACTCCACTAGAAAAGTGGAAATATTATGTGTCTGTTATTGTGTATGTTATTGTGGGAAAAGATACAGTGAGAGGATAATTAACATGAGAACAGTTATATGGAGTAAAATCTCTGTGCTGCCATCCAGGGATTAATAAATCCCTACCCAAGGCCACAGAAACAGGAGAAATATTTAAAATATGTTTAGACTGGTGGGCAGACGGAGCCGTTTGGCTGGAGTGTACCCCAGTGAGGGAATTGAGAACTGAGGAGGTAGAAGGGGAAGTTGAGCAGGGGCATTCAGGGGGAGGAGCCACACGAGTCACAGTCACTAACTGGGAACTAACAGGATTAAAGGTAAAGGCGTGGCTACCAAGAACAGAGTGGTCCCCTGAATTATAATAATAATAATAAATCAATTAAGAATGAATTAATGAATTATAAATTAATTAATTATAAATCAATTAAGAAAAATCAATTAAGAAAATTTTTTATTTTTTGTTTTTATTGTTTATTATTTTATTTTTATTTTGTATTTTAAAAAGAAAAACATGGAGGCAAAGTTATTATAGTTGTAAGTTTTTCATTTAGTTTTACAACTATTTTTTTTTATTAGTTTTTAATTTCACTTTCTAATTTAGAGGGAGAGAAAGTGTAAATTATTAATATTGGTTTTGAATGTTTTAAATTACTCTATATGCAATCAGAAACTGAAACTAAAAAGAATTCATGATTCATTTTTATTTTTATTCGAGTTCATTTTGCACCACTACAGTTAGTTTTAAAAGTTTAAAAGTGACTTTATTTTTATTTTTATTTCAGTTAACTAAAATGTTTTTATTTTTATTTTTATTTTTTATTTTTTATTTTTGTTTCAGTTTTAGTTTCACTTTCAGTTAACTAGAATAAGCTTGCATGGGCTAAAGAAAAATAAAGATTTGAAAACGCGAAAGGGCGAGACATTAAAGACACCTCTCTCCTGCATGAGTGAATTATTTCAAACTATGAGACTTGAAATGGCCTAAGGAAGGTATTTTGGTATGGACTAAGGAAGGTATTTTTGGACTTCAATACCTGCAATCAGTGGAAGCAAATGGAGCTACAGGCCTGTATCCCCTATTGAACAGCACTGGGGAACAAGAAGATTTGAGCCAGGGGCCTGAGACTACTGTGAGGATGAGACCAGAGTTGGTGAAAGTGAAAGGGACCCTGGAAGTAGAAGGTAATTTGGAAACCGTTTTAATAAGATCAAAAGTTACAGCAGCAGGCCCAGAGGAAGGAGAATCAGAGACAGCCCAGAGTGACAGCCGAGGGAACGAGGGAAATCCCGCAAATAGCACACCATTGCCATGCCTCCACACACCTCATGATGGCCCAGAGAATCAGGGAATGACAAGTTGCAAGAAAGAAACAGTCAAGTCGTCGGGGGCACGTGAATCTGAAAGGAGCAGCAAGCTAGGATGTGCCACCAGATATCAACAGGCAATGGAAGAAGCAGAGGGATGTGAGAAGTGAGAAGAAGAAATGAAAAAGAAATGTGAGCAGAAGAAATGAAAGGAAAAGTGAAACTAAAGTCAACTGCCATTCCCAAAGATGAATCAAGCTCCTCTGATAGTGAAGAATCAGATGAAAGTGCAATAAGGAAGAAAAAGAAAGTGACGAAGGAAATGCTGAAAACAAACCCTAAAGGAGGTGAAGAAAGCAGAACAAGTATTGCTGCGCGAAGGAGGGTACTCGCAGCAACGAGTTCAAGAATTGAAGCAGGTCTATGACATCAGTAGTGATATCCAGAACACTGCCAGCAAAATCCTCAGGAGGAGCGGAAAAAGAAGGAGAGCACCTGCTCGATACAATCCAGGGGAAGAAGGAGACGAAGAGGATGAAGAAACCTTCCTGACCCCATTGCAAGTCCTACCCCAACCAGGGAAACAGCAGCCACTCACTAAGTACACCTCATGGTCAGAAATGACCTAGCGGACTTTGCACCAAAGGGGGGAAGCACTCTCATCCAGTACGTGGACGACCTTCTCCTATGCAGCCCAAGTATGACCGCACGCAAAGAGGACAGTAAGAAACTGTTACAAGAACTGACACTAAAAGGCCACAAAGTATCCAAGTCAAAGTTACAGTTTTGTCAAGAACAAGTGCAAAACCCGGGTCATACTCTTTAAGGAAGGGAGCAAAAGTATTTCAGCAGAACGAATTGAAGCAATTACGAAGGTGCCCAGACCGAGAACGGTGAAAGAAATGCAGAGATTCTTAGGAATGACGGGGTACTGCAAAAAGAGGACTCCAGAGAAAGGGCTGGCAGCAGCCGCCTTTGCAGTAGAGAAGGCAAGCAACGCCAATAACGGCAGGGCATGAAGTTACCCTGTATGTGTCACATGCAGTAGAAGCACTACTCAGTAGAGGGAAATCGTCCCTAACTTATCGGAGAGTATCAGGATACGAGATCCTACTCACACAGCCAAGATTGACCATTATCAGATGCAAAGCTGTGAACCCAGCTGAATTAATGATGACCCCAGAAGAAGGCCAACCACAGAAGCAAGAGCAAGAGCAAGAGAAGACATACACCAAGAACCACTGATGGCTCCGGACCACGTGTTTTTTTTGTGGACGGAAGCAATTGCACCAAACGCAGTAATAGAGGTCATTTGCAGAGCTGCCCATGGTGTTGGCCACTCTGCAAGGGGGGAGATGATGAGAGAAATACAGAAATGATGAGAGAAATACAGAAACACTAGCACAATATCAAGATGCAAAATTTGTCAGGAAGTAAGGTAGTAGTTGGTAATGGACTATGTAGATATGATCGATCATTGATATATTCATTGATATATTTTCAAGATGGGTAGAAGCATTCCCCACTGTGCATGCGGATTCTAAAACTGTAGCTAAAGCCTTGGCAAGATAAATTTTCCCCAGATTTGGGGTCTGTCAGACCCTGAGCAGCGACAATGGTTCTAAAAATTAAAAAAAAATAAAATAAAACAGTCGGAATAGATTTACCCATTTGACACCCCAGGAAATGGTGACAGGACGAGTAATGCCAATGCCCACAGTAAGACCAAAAAGTAGGGAAATAGGCCTGGAAACACTAGAAGAAGAACTCCATAAATACCTGAGGGGACTAACCCAAGTGAGGTCTGTCTATTCTCAGGCGAAAGAGCAGTCGAAGACCCAGAGCTATTGGTGAATCCAGGGGAGTGGGTCTACGTGAAGAAGTTTAAAAGAAAGTGGAAACAACCCAGACAAACAGGACCCTATCAGGTAATATTAGCCACTCCAACAGCAGTAAAGCTTAAAGAAATAGGACCATGGGTGCACCTGAACCATTGCAGAAGAGCCCAAGAACCGGAGACCAAGAAAGAGCCCAAGAAAAAAGAGGAAGAGGAATGAAGACAATTGAACGAATATGCGGATTCTGCTTTGTCCTGATAATTTTCATGTGGATGACTACTGGGATCGTGGGACTAATCAAGACAGGAACTGTGAGAAAGAGACAAATTGAGACAGCAATTAATGAAGAGATTATCAGACCAAGAAAAAGAAGAGATACGGAGTGGAGAGCCTTCAATTTCAATGCAGATTCCCTAAACATCTCAGACGCATGGGCAAGAAGGAACATGTGGTACCAACAATTAACACACTCAGTCCGAATGGCAACTGGAAGTAAAGGTCCCTGTATGGTTCGAGTGCCCGCACCAGGAACTTGGCCGGCGGTGGCGGAAGTTGATCCCCAGCCATTGGAATCAGGATGCATGGCGGACGCCATGTATCTGCTACACCATTATAACAGGAAAGTCTATGGCTATGACTATGGCTATGTTGCCAGACTCCTGTCATTAAGAAAATGTAGATTCTTACGGAAGCTGGCGTATGTACACCTTTCAACTAAGGCAGAAACAGTTGCAGAAGCCCCTAGTTCGTTGGAAGTAAAGAACAGTAAAGCCGGAGAGTGTTTCTGCTCTAATGGTACTAGCAGCTATGTGTCCTTCCCCATTTTTCTGGGGATATCAGATTGTACAACCTACATGACAAGTTTTGGAATAATAAGAGGAGGAAACAGGAATAAGAAATACACCCTAGCATTAAGAACTGGGCAAGAGAGGACCATTGAAGTGAATGGAGTTGAAAACAGGACGACATACGCAAACATCACCTTAGGGACATTTAGAGACTATTGGTGGGTATGCGGCGGTAGGGCTTACTCATTTTTACCAATAGGATGGACAGGATGTTGTTACCTGGCCACGTTGAAGCTCCCATATGAAGTGATGTCCATAAAACAGAAAGAAGACAACCAACAGGACAGCAGCAACAGGAAAAGAAGAGGAATAGCAGAGTTTCATAACTTAGAGTCATATCATTTCAGAGTTTCATTAGGGGAAAAATGGGGACTTGGGTTATTTCCCTGGTACGGAGTGGTCTTCCTAGCAGATCATTTCGACAACATAACGTATACCTTACAGGGTTTCGCCAATGAAACTATTAGAGGGTTCAGCACGTTGAGGGACACCGTCAGAAGCCACAGAATGACCCTACTTAAACACGAAATGGCCCTTGATTACATATTAGCACGACAAGGAGGATTGTGTATAACACTTAACCTGACAGAAGGCGCATGTTATACTTTGGTCCCTGACATTACAGATAATCTGACTAGCATAATACACGCCTTAGGGAACATTAAAGATGCGTTCGGACCATCGGCAAGTGCTGGATCCTCCGCAATGGGATGGCTGGGGAGCTACATGGGACCTTGGTGGGCGGGGTTAACACAGACTCTGATGCCCATAGGCATTGCAGTTGGGATAGCCGTCTGTGGATGCATAGTAATTTTGCCATGTATTAAAGTTATGATGTCCAAGTGGCTGGGAGCAATGATGGGGGAAGCAGGAATGATGATCCAGAAGGAAGAAGCCGTGGAAACACCGGTGGGATATGAGATGGTAGAACCCACAGACTTAGCAGAAGGCGAGGAAAACAATCCATCAGGTGATCCCATTGAAAGCAGAGAAGTAGTGATGAAACAGGCTAAGGCAGTCCACCAAATGTTCCTAGGAGTGCCACGGAGACGTGCCGTATGGGAACCATCCATACACCAGGTATTCCAGATGAGAGATGGATCTTACACGAACGAATATGGGGAAAGATGCAACGAGAAAGGAGGACCGCTGAACTGTCCATACGGAAATCCATTATGCGAATGGGGAGTGAAGCCAGGAGCAGGATGGAAATGCGTGAGAATGAAATATGGAGACAAATTGGATCAGATAGATTGGGAGAAGTATTTCATGCCAGGGCTGCTGGAGGAGTCAGAGGAGTATTTCCTGTACCCATGATCACACATATTACATACACTGACTACATGAAGAAAAGAACAACTCAAAGGGGACATAATAAAGCCCCAACTGACTAAAGGCCCTTAGGATAGATAAAACAGACACATAAATAGATTAAGGAAAAGGGCGAAGAAGGTAGGAGACGCCTGAGTGAAGTGCTAGTAACCTCTCCTCAGGTTTCTTAGAATATGGGCTCCTAAGAAGAGGAAGACGACATTACAAGTATAATCCAATTCTTTTTATATAATCTTTGTATAATTATAGAAAATCAAAATTAGATGATCATTAAAAATCATTAAATACAGTAGCTTTTTGATTAACGTTTGATATTATTAATTAACTTTTGATATTTTTGATTTAATTTTTGATATTTTTGATTAAATTTTTGATATTTTTGATTAACTTTTTGATATTCTTTATTATTTACTTATTTACTGTTTGAGAGATCATCTGTTAATTGTTAATTAGAGGAAATATTAACTTAGGTAAATTATGCATGAAACTAATCAACTACAAATGTTTATTTTTATCATACAATACTTATGTCATAACAGAACTCCACCACCAGGCGAAGTATCAACAAGAGAGTGTGAGACCGAAGGGTCTCAAAGGGGGGAATGTGGAAGTAAGCCGTAGGCCCAAGAAAGCCTCATATGCAAATATATAAATAATTAAATAATACAGTCAAGATCTAGTGGAAAAGTACTGAGATGGGGGGTTGTGAGAGGGTGCAGGATAGTTCTCTGTCAGCAAGGACGAGGGCATCTAGCACACCAGTCAAAACAGGAATGTTTTCCTCCTGTGTTCCATAACAAAGCAGGAGTTGAACTTATAGATTGTGCTGACCTAACAGGTGGGAGGAGAGTTCACAAACAATTTTATTTGATAGATCAAGAGTGCCCTCAAGCGCATAGGGTAAGAACAGGTCATATAACATATTAATGTTGTGCCTAATTTGTTATTGGATAAAATAAGATATTATGAAAAGGTGTTACCACATATCATTGGTGTATTAGCAACATAAAGGAGGAGTTATGATATTGTAAAAACTAATGTTTGTTATTGTTCGGGGAATTCTGAATCCTCTGCGTAGGTTTGTGGTTTTCCCATGTTGAATCAACATTTGACCATTTAATAAAAGATTATACTTCTGCTATTTCCTTCATCTTTATCTTGAGTATTCTTCCACTCGAAAAACCCATCTCAAATTGAACTTAACGAGGAGGGAGTCAAAGGACTTACTTCCACAAAAGGGCTCCTTTTTTTTGGAAGCAGAGACAGAACCGCATGCTGGCAGCTTTTGGGAAGAGTCTTTGCTGCAAAACTACACCTTAAAACGTTTAAAAAGTCCTGTCCGATAACTCCCCAAAATTCTTTATAAAACTCTGTCGGCAGTCCATCAATTCCAGGTGCACGACCCGTGGAGAGCTGGTGCACTGCCTCAGTCACTTCCTCAAATAAAAAAAATCTCTGTCCAAGATCTCTTGATCTTGCTGGTCCACTGAGGGAAGGAGCTGAAACAGCTCCTCTGCACAATGTCCTTCTGAGCCTTCTGCCCTAAACAACTCGGAATAGAAATCAACAGCGAGTCTGCGCATCTCCATTGCGGCTGATGTCTCTGTACCATCAGGAGAGTGGAGGCAGTGCATAGCTTTTTTCTGGGCTGTGCCCTTGCCCAAATAAAAAAAAAGAAAGTGGTAGGAGCATCGATATCATGTACCTTACGAGTGCCTCTTTGGTTTTTTTGTGCAGGACGTCGCCCAATTCCATTCTTTTTCCTCTTATAGTGTGTAAGTTTGTAGTGTACTGTAGTACCATGTGTGACTGAATTTTACTGATATCCTGTTCTAATTTGTGTATAGTTTGTTTCAGTTTTTCTGTAGAGTGAGAGGTATACTGCGGGCAGAAAACCCTAAATTGTGTCTTCCCTTCATCCCCCCATTGTAATTTACATTACAGACATTTAGCAGAATGCTTTTATCCAAAGCAACATACAATAAATGCATACAGAAACGTCATCGAAGTCACTACAGAACAGACAAGACAAAGCACATCCTTCCCATAAGTCCTGCAGGTAGGCGGGGCCTGTCCTATTGGCTGCAGTGTAGGCCAGGGTCAGAACTTTGAACCTGATCCTGGGTACAACTGGCAGCCAGTGGAGTGACCTCAGCAGGGGGGTTACATGGGAATATTTCTGGAGGTTGAACACAAGCCGGGCAGCTGCAGTATTAAGTTTTCATATTCGCCCTTCTGCTCACTCTAATTTCTCCAGAAAAGTTTAAAATTCTCACAAAAAACATTATCCTGTATAAGTTGAGAATTAAACTTCCAATAGGAACTCCGTGGCGTAGTGTGCAAGACTGTCAGGTTTACAGTAACAAAATGATGGTCTGAAAAACTGGTTGGAAACGAATGTGTAGCTATAAGACTGCTGATCACTGCCTTGCTCAAATATATTCGGTCTAAATGTGCTGCTCTTACCCTTTCACTGAATACCTTTGTCCAGGTGTAGAGCTTTACACCTGGGTTTCTCTCCCTCCACATATCGGATAAATCAAATTGAGTTGTAATCCCAGCTAAAACAGGTGTGGATTAAGTGGATAAAGCTCTTCAACAATTCTATCCATAGTAAAATCAAGGGTGCAATTCCAATCCGCCCCCAACACCAAAATGTCTTCACTATCAATGTTATTTAAAGCAGCTTTTAATTTGTTAAAAAGACTAATCCGATCCCCCCCTCTATAAGGGGCATATATGTTAACAAACGTGTCGTGGTTTTCCTTTATTTCCGCCCTAACGATCAGAATACGGCCTTTCTTGACTTCTAGTCTTGATAATATATTGACATTTGCATTTGGAGTAAAAGAAACTCCAACCCCTGCGCTTACATTTGAGCCATGACTGATGGCATATTCCCCATCCCACCATAACCCCGACTCTGCTTCATTATTTTTGTCACTATGTGGCTCTTGTAAAAAAGTTACATGCGTTTCATTTCAATAAACTCTAACAATATGGCCTGTTTGCCGTTATCCCTTGCCCCATTTATGTTTAAAGATCCTATCCGTAAAACGTCTATGGACTGATAGTGAGAGGGGGAAAGACGGAAAAACAGATGGAAAAGAAAGCAGAAAACTAGAAATATAGCCATGTGCATTTATTCTTGTTTTTTAAACGATCTAACCCTTCCAGTGTTTTTTACACTTTTCTCCTCTCAAATTCAAGTTAAATGTTTCTTTAGATGGAAACGTTTTTGCCTATCAAGAACATCATAACCAACGCTTTTCTATGCCTTTATGGCCGAAAAGCACAAACATATCAAGATTGGGGGGAAAAAACCCCAAGTCTACTGATTTCCCTTTAGTTTTGTCAAGAAAATCGTTAATTTGTTCTACAGAATATAGCGTTCCGTGATCGTTCATTTGGCTAAAAGAGATATCGGAGTTATCGGACCACCTATCCTCTTCTCCATTGCCTCATCCGCAACCTCTGCCGTCCCCAGTGATCTATTTTCAGAACTTTGCTGCACTCCCTGCTTAGCCTGTGGAGCACTGCATCTCCACCCATCACTGCTACCCGGCCCAACGCTGTCATCCTGACCTTCTGCGTTTACCAAACTATGTTGCCTCTGACCGTCACCCTTTTGCACAAGTCTGGCGATTCTGTACTTATCTACTGCGTAGGAAGGTCCTTCACCCGGGTCTACCGACTCCATAGTATCTCCTGAAAGGGTTTTCTCCATTACAACCACAGTACACTCCGGCATATGTCCGGCATGTTTTCGCTCCGTCTCGGCCCTGATTCAGTCGATCGGCTATTTTCTCTCTCTTTTTTCTTAAGCGGACACGTAAACCTCTTATGGGCAATGTCACCACACCCAAAGCAACGAAAACTATCAGTGCTGGCACTTAAAAACAATAAAACCAGTGCAATAAAAAGAAAAGAGAAAGAATGACCAGAAGAAGAGTGAGAAAAGATAAAGAACAAGGAAAGAGAAAAAGAGCATAAAACCCCAAGCACCGCCACTCTCACACGTGCACTCACTCCAGAGAGAGAGAGAAAGAGAGAGAGACTTCGAATTTTAAACATCTTTTTATTTACATTTGACTTGGATTCAAGATGCAAATCGTTTCAGGTATTTTATATTGTAAATGACTCTTGTATGGAGCCTCAACCAGGTGTCTCTGAGAAATAATCACACCCACATAAACACACCTGAAGTTAGACAAGCTGGTCAAGGACATAACACCACCTCCTTAAGATGGATGCCTATCAAGGCAACTACAATTACAGGAATAAAATTTAAGCTCTACAATAGGACACAACTTACAACTGAGAGGGCATCTGCCAGTACGTTTTCCCTCCGACTTGTGGCAGATCTTCAGGTTATACCCCAGTGAACACACAGTGCACCTTACCGTTTGTATGCCCAACAGGAAAACAATGAACCAAGCCCATGGCATACTTAAAATGACCCAAATAATGCTTTAATACATTAAAATGCCAAGCCTCCCAGAGTCACACACAAAACCCCGCCTGGAGTCACAGAAAGTCTTGCCTGGAGTCACAAACAGTCCTGTCTGGAGTCAGAAAAGACTACGAGGGCATATGAAAGACTACCAGTGGGCACAAAAAACTACCAGAGGGCACACACAAGCTCCAGAGGGCACAATAGCTAGCCACAGCAAGATGTATCCTTCACAAAATAAAAAACAGCACACAGCTACATTCACTACAGTCGTGGCATACACTAAATACTCTCAACTAAAGCTTCGAAAAACATGAACCTGCAAAAAGGAGCACTAAAGGATCACCTTCCCACAATGCAAGTTCCAAAAAGTGTAGGAATGGAAACTGGAACTAATACACCAATAGGACGAAAGAGATTACATTCAAACTAAAGACAAGTGCAAAGAGGAACTTTAAGTAATACTCCACCCTGTGGCCCTCAAGCCTTGACATACACACACAACACACAGCCTTGAAGTGCGTACCCCCACCAGGGACTTAATCCCACCCAGGATTACCTCAAAATGATAAAGGAAAAATAATAAAGTAGTGGGCCGATGGAAAACCAAACAAGTTTGATTAACAGGCGCACTCTGCGCGTACCTTGCTCAAGACAAAAGGCACCAAGGAAAACTCACTATAAACTAACAGCCAATCACATGTAAACCACAGTGTGAGATGGGCCAATAACATGTAAACTCCAGTGACACTTAGAATAAAAAAGAATAAACATTCTGATAGCTACAGGACAAGAGCAATACATCAGAAAATAAATATGAGTTTCTGGTGTGTAAATTCAGGATTAGTACAGTGACAATGCACACATTTACTTTATAACACAACATTGCATTAATATTTTACAATGTAATATAATGATTGAGACATACAGTCTGTATTATAATATATTTGTTTATGAAAAGTTATATGTTCCCATTTAAATCCAATTTACTGTGTTGGTATAAGAACGTTGACAAGAGCTGAATAACAGTCCTACCTGAGCAGATCACTCCAGCATCCCTACCATGATGACAGTAAGGGTGACGTTTACCCCATCCTCGATGCCCACACCCCTTCAGTCTGGATTCTGATCCCCTGCAGGACACTTTAGTCATCCATATGCGCCCAGACCCTTCTCCAAAGCGAGCAAATTGTGGTGCTCCTACAGCATCTCCACAGCCCAGCTGTCTACACACCACCCCAGCATCTGTCATATCCCAGTCATAACTACACACTGTCCCCCACTGTCCCCGATGGAAAACCTCCACTCTCCCAGCACAGGGGCTGCCACCATCCACCAGCCTCACATCTTCACTGTCTAGGAGAGAGAGAGGGAGAGGAAGAGAGAGGGAGAGGAAGAGAGGGGGGAGAGAGAAGGAGGGGAGAGAGAGGGAGGAGAGAGAGGGAGGGAAAGGGGAGAGGGAGAGAGAGAGGGAGGAGAGAGGGAGAGAAAGGGGAGAGGGAGAGAGATGGAGGGGGAGAGGGGGTGGAAGTGAGAAATTACAGCACTGTACTTGTTATAATTAAAGTAAATAACAAAAAATGAATGACAAAAGTTCCTTATACATTTGTCTGATACAGCAATGAGCCAGTCTGATCTCAATGGTGATGAATTAAAAATGAACAGTATCACTGCAGAATGACTTATCGTAATAGTCACACCGTAGAGGTTCCTAGATGCAATGTCATGTCCAAATTACTTGACTGAAAATAAATCAAAATCTTGTCAGTTTATTGACTATTGACCTGTCACACAAGCGTACTCATACAATGTTTGAAGTTGTAAAAAATGTTTGAATTGAATGAACAATAATGTTCCACATGTTTTAATGATTCCACTCAGTAAGTGACCACTGGCAAAAGAAAAGATTATGCATTGATATGTATACTGCATACAAGATATGAACATCTAGATAAACCTGCTTCTAACGTACAAACACTATGGATGCTTAATACTGCTTAGTCTGTTTGCAGTGGGTGAAACCCCAAGTTGTCACTGGATTCAAAGGATAGAACCCCAGCACTGTCTGCAGTAACACAGAGACACCACTAGGGTGTGCTATATCACCCTTTCTTTGTACACTGTACACCAGCAACATGAGCTCTGCCAGTGAGGCCTGCCTATCGAGATATATGAGAAGAACTGGGCTGTGTCCGAATCAGAGCCCTATCTACTGCGCCCTGTCTCCTACCTAATAGTATGGAAGGGTGCTGATTCGGACAGAGCCCTGGAGCCAGCTTCCGCTCACAGGCTCCATGGATTCCTATGGGTGCTTCTCATTGGCGCATGAAGCAATTTGTGGAGGCTGCCATGTTAGACTATGGGGGCTTTTTGGAACCAGACCTTGCACACTGGGTACTTAATGTGGCTTTTGGAACCAGAGGAGCATGCGCACTGGGGACATAAACATGCTGACCCAATTGGAAAGAAAAAAATCTCATAACTTCTTCTGTGGGGCACAGAAATGTTTTTTATTTTTATTTAAAAGAACTGTCCATAATGGTATAATTTGGCCTGGGTAATTTCGTAGTTTTAAAGGACTTCATGTGCCATGTGCATTTATTCTTGTTTTTTAAACGATCTAACCCTTCCAGTGTTTTTTACACTTTTCTCCTCTCAAATTCAAGTTAAATGTTTCTTTAGATGGAAACGTTTTTGCCTATCAAGAACATCATAACCAACGCTTTTCTATGCCTTTATGGCCGAAAAGCACAAACATATCAAGATTGGGGGGAAAAAACCCCAAGTCTACTGATTTCCCTTTAGTTTTGTCAAGAAAATCGTTAATTTGTTCTACAGAATATAGCGTTCCGTGATCGTTCATTTGGCTAAAAGAGATATCGGAGTTATCGGACCACCTATCCTCTTCTCCATTGCCTCATCCGCAACCTCTGCCGTCCCCAGTGATCTATTTTCAGAACTTTGCTGCACTCCCTGCTTAGCCTGTGGAGCACTGCATCTCCACCCATCACTGCTACCCGGCCCAACGCTGTCATCCTGACCTTCTGCGTTTACCAAACTATGTTGCCTCTGACCGTCACCCTTTTGCACAAGTCTGGCGATTCTGTACTTATCTACTGCGTAGGAAGGTCCTTCACCCGGGTCTACCGACTCCATAGTATCTCCTGAAAGGGTTTTCTCCATTACAACCACAGTACACTCCGGCATATGTCCGGCATGTTTTCGCTCCGTCTCGGCCCTGATTCAGTCGATCGGCTATTTTCTCTCTCTTTTTTCTTAAGCGGACACGTAAACCTCTTATGGGCAATGTCACCACACCCAAAGCAACGAAAACTATCAGTGCTGGCACTTAAAAACAATAAAACCAGTGCAATAAAAAGAAAAGAGAAAGAATGACCAGAAGAAGAGTGAGAAAAGATAAAGAACAAGGAAAGAGAAAAAGAGCATAAAACCCCAAGCACCGCCACTCTCACACGTGCACTCACTCCAGAGAGAGAGAGAAAGAGAGAGAGACTTCGAATTTTAAACATCTTTTTATTTACATTTGACTTGGATTCAAGATGCAAATCGTTTCAGGTATTTTATATTGTAAATGACTCTTGTATGGAGCCTCAACCAGGTGTCTCTGAGAAATAATCACACCCACATAAACACACCTGAAGTTAGACAAGCTGGTCAAGGACATAACACCACCTCCTTAAGATGGATGCCTATCAAGGCAACTACAATTACAGGAATAAAATTTAAGCTCTACAATAGGACACAACTTACAACTGAGAGGGCATCTGCCAGTACGTTTTCCCTCCGACTTGTGGCAGATCTTCAGGTTATACCCCAGTGAACACACAGTGCACCTTACCGTTTGTATGCACAACAGGAAAACAATGAACCAAGCCCATGGCATACTTAAAATGACCCAAATAATGCTTTAATACATTAAAATGCCAAGCCTCCCAGAGTCACACACAAAACCCCGCCTGGAGTCACAGAAAGTCTTGCCTGGAGTCACAAACAGTCCTGTCTGGAGTCAGAAAAGACTACGAGGGCATATGAAAGACTACCAGTGGGCACAAAAAACTACCAGAGGGCACACACAAGCTCCAGAGGGCACAATAGCTAGCCACAGCAAGATGTATCCTTCACAAAATAAAAAACAGCACACAGCTACATTCACTACAGTCGTGGCATACACTAAATACTCTCAACTAAAGCTTCGAAAAACATGAACCTGCAAAAAGGAGCACTAAAGGATCACCTTCCCACAATGCAAGTTCCAAAAAGTGTAGGAATGGAAACTGGAACTAATACACCAATAGGACGAAAGAGATTACATTCAAACTAAAGACAAGTGCAAAGAGGAACTTTAAGTAATACTCCACCCTGTGGCCCTCAAGCCTTGACATACACACACAACACACAGCCTTGAAGTGCGTACCCCCACCAGGGACTTAATCCCACCCAGGATTACCTCAAAATGATAAAGGAAAAATAATAAAGTAGTGGGCCGATGGAAAACCAAACAAGTTTGATTAACAGGCGCACTCTGCGCGTACCTTGCTCAAGACAAAAGGCACCAAGGAAAACTCACTATAAACTAACAGCCAATCACATGTAAACCACAGTGTGAGATGGGCCAATAACATGTAAACTCCAGTGACACTTAGAATAAAAAAGAATAAACATTCTGATAGCTACAGGACAAGAGCAATACATCAGAAAATAAATATGAGTTTCTGGTGTGTAAATTCATGATTAGTACAGTGACAATGCACACATTTACTTTATAACACAACATTGCATTAATATTTTACAATGTAATATAATGATTGAGACATACAGTCTGTATTATAATATATTTGTTTATGAAAAGTTATATGTTCCCATTTAAATCCAATTTGCTGTGTTGGTATAAGAACGTTGACAAGAGCTGAATAACAGTCCTACCTGAGCAGATCACTCCAGCATCCCTACCATGATGACAGTAAGGGTGACGTTTACCCCATCCTCGATGCCCACACCCCTTCAGTCTGGATTCTGATCCCCTGCAGGACACTTTAGACATCCATATGCGCCCAGACCCTTCTCCAAAGCGAGCAAATCGTGGTGCTCCTACAGCATCTCCACAGCCCAGCTGTCTACACACCACCCCAGCATCTGTCATATCCCAGTCATAACTACACACTGTCCCCCACTGTCCCCGATGGAAAACCTCCACTCTCCCAGCACAGGGGCTGCCACCATCCACCAGCCTCACATCTTCACTGTCTAGGAGAGAGAGAGGGAGAGGAAGAGAGAGGGAGAGGAAGAGAGGGGGAGAGAGAAGGAGGGGAGAGAGAGGGAGGAGAGAGAGGGAGGGAAAGGGGAGAGGGAGAGAGAGAGGGAGGAGAGAGGGAGAGAAAGGGGAGAGGGAGAGAGATGGAGGGGGAGAGGGGGTGGGAGTGAGAAATTACAGCACTGTACTTGTTATAATTAAAGTAAATAACAAAAAATGAATGACAAAAGTTCCTTATACATTTGTCTGATACAGCAATGAGCCAGTCTGATCTCAATGGTGATGAATTAAAAATGAACAGTATCACTGCAGAATGACTTATCGTAATAGTCACACCGTAGAGGTTCCTAGATGCAATGTCATGTCCAAATTACTTGACTGAAAATAAATCAAAATCTTGTCAGTTTATTGACTATTGACCTGTCACACAAGCGTACTCATACAATGTTTGAAGTTGTAAAAAATGTTTGAATTGAATGAACAATAATGTTCCACATGTTTTAATGATTCCACTCAGTAAGTGACCACTGGCAAAAGAAAATATTATGCATTGATATGTATACTGCATACAAGATATGAACATCTAGATAAACCTGCTTCTAACGTACAAACACTATGGATGCTTAATACTGCTTAGTCTGTTTGCAGTGGGTGAAACCCCAAGTTGTCACTGGATTCAAAGGATAGAACCCCAGCACTGTCTGCAGTAACACAGAGACACCACTAGGGTGTGCTATATCACCCTTTCTTTGTACACTGTACACCAGCAACATGAGCTCTGCCAGTGAGGCCTGCCTATCGAGATATATGAGAAGAACTGGGCTGTGTCCGAATCAGAGCCCTATCTACTGCGCCCTGTCTCCTACCTAATAGTATGGAAGGGTGCTGATTCGGACAGAGCCCTGGAGCCAGCTTCCGCTCACAGGTTCCATGGATTCCTATGGGTGCTTCTCATTGGCGCATGAAGCAATTTGTGGAGGCTGCCATGTTAGACTATGGGGGCTTTTTGGAACCAGACCTTGCACACTGGGTACTTAATGTGGCTTTTGGAACCAGAGGAGCATGCGCACTGGGGACATAAACATGCTGACCCAATTGGAATGAAAAAAATCTCATAACTTCTTCTGTGGGGCACAGAAATGTTTTTTATTTTTATTTAAAAGAACTGTCCATAATGGTATAATTTGGCCTGGGTAATTTCGTAGTTTTAAAGGACTTCAATGGGGAAATTAGGTTTTTGGCACCAGAGTCTGCAATACCTCCGGCGACCACTGGAGTTTGCGAGCTTCAAGGAGAATTTCAATCCCTGGTCCCCTGGGCCTGCCACATGACTGAATAAGGAGATGACGCTAGAGTTACAGCACTCATCACTCAGGGAGACAAAGCCTCTACAGACTGCAGTACAAAAAAATATTAGGTTTTAAATGTTAACAAACTAAATACATATATATTTTTGGCTTTCTCAGATGTAAGAAAAATTTTACTGTCATAAAAATTTGAAATGAGAATATTGTGAATATTGGTTTTAAAAACCTGTGAGTTGAAATTTGCAGATATGTCAAGTGGAGTACAGACACATAGATATACTGAAAATGCAATCAGCGTTATCAGCGTCTGCTTTCTATAGAAACTTCGTTTTAAAAGTAGACTGGCCCATAATGCATTTTTAACTTTTGCAGTTTGGACCAGTTATAACTTTCTGTTCCATTTCCTGGCGAAATGTTGTGTCAAACATGAACCTCAGTAAACTCTTGTGCATCGTAAAATGCCATTGTTGCAGACGTGCTGCCTCTAGGGGTGATACTCTCCCTTTCTAGGGGCGATACTCTCCCTTTCTAGGGGCGATACTCTCCCTCTCTAAGGGCCATACTCTCCCTCTCTAGGGGCCATACTCTCCCTCTCTAGGGGCGATACTCTCCCTCTCTCGGGGCGATACTCTCCCTCTCCTAGCTAGATCCTTTCAGTTTCGCTGGAATTACTTCAATTCCATCCCTGATCTTTTTAATGTTTTACATGAGTGATGATTTTGTTTTCACTCAAATGTTGTTTTCATCATGTGGAATGAATAAATGTTCATCTGAATTTTTAGAAAACATTTTATTTCATATTTTAGTGACTTTTATAGCTACTTTTTTATCTTCAGGAAATCCCTGTTAAACAATCACTTTTCTTCTTGTAGTATCCATCCATTTCCATCTACGGAATATGTTCTCGTAATATTTGTTAAATATCCATAATTGTTTTTATTTTAATGTTTTTATTCTTTTAATTCAGAAAGGGCATTTAAACTTTTGTGTGAAATATACCTCATATTTAAACTTATGTAAGTTTCAAATAAAATAATATGTTCCTTTTGCTGGTATAACCAGACATTGAGGATATTATCTGTTTGGAGTCTGTCGTTTTTAAAGATGACACAGGAAGTCTGACTCTGGATCAATGCTGCTTCAGTCCTGCTTTTGAAGTTGAGGTTTACACAGGTGTTACCACTGATGCACAAAAACGGTATGTTTAAATACAAGCAATATATAATTAATGTGCTACCATAATGCAATCAAATGTATTGCTGTGAAGAGAGTACGTTTAGATAAAAGTCGTCAGAGACTGAAGCCTTTTCACAAAATTAAAAAACTAAAAAGCAGCTTGCGACTACAAAAAGTGTGAATAATATATTAACTTATGACATAAATTTTACATTAACAGCATATGGTATTTTTGGGAGAGCCAGTTTGCGATTACCTGGACTTTTCATGAATATCAGGCACCAACTTATGAGAAATTATAAAAAGTACACTATTTAAATACACTGAAACACAAATACATGAGCAAACAAATAGCTTTCTACAGACTGGATTATTCAAATATAGAGGTTGATCTACCAGTGAATGAAATCCAGAAACATTTCCTAAATTAAGTCATAATCATTTTAAAAATGGCAATAAAATTAGTTCCATGAAAACTTCACAAAACATTCAGATAAATATGAACACAGTAAATATGAATACAGTAATCTCTGGTGTTTAGAGACTGCGTATAACCCTGCCTTTTGACCAGCTGACCCTCTGACCCCTTGGCCCCAACCACCAGTCTCTGAGCCCAGATTGGCTGTGGAGAAGCTGGAGAGGAGGATGAACTCAGTACTCACTGGCTGTGGAGAGCAGGGAGGAGAGAGAGAGGAAGAACAGACATCTCTCCGTCTTCATCAGCGCAGACAAACGGAACATTCCTCAGAGCAGACTGATGCTCACACCTTCAGCTCTGAGCTCTGAGAGAGACTGAGCCCTGTGCATGGACCCTGCCCCCCTCTAAGAGAGAGAGCACACTCCTCCCCCCACCAATCACACTCACTGCTGCCTTATAAGAGTACTGCAGGAACATTTCAAACAGTCACTGAGACAAATCAGCGCACGCCATTTACTTTTTCTCCATATATTCAAGCACTGCATCACTGCAGCCCATCAGGACTCCTCCCACCAGCAGAAGACCCCACCCCTGTGACATACTGCACTGACAGACACAGAAGAAGAAAGCGGCTGATTTATAAAAAGGATAAAGTTTTTAGTGCCGCGTTTGACTCTGCAGTCTGAAGCCCTCTGCAGCAAAGCGTCAACATCTAATATGACAGTGAAAGGTTCAATCACAACTAGATTAACATATTGTTCATGTCCTATAATAGATTAATTTCTTCACGTGTTTTCCCCCACATTTCAGCTGAAATGTAAAAGAAGCTGCCACATACAATACATATCCTATAGTGGCACTTACTGGAACAAAATCTGTATTGTGTTTAGTTGAGACCATAATCATTTAAAAAACAAGAAGATGATATTTTAGATTTTGCATAAATGAATGCTGTGAGAGGAAGGCAATACATTTTGTTTTTAAAATGATAAAAGTGATGAAAGATTTGCACTGCAAATGCAAACACATGAAGCAAATAAAAGGCAATGCAGTAATATGACAAGATATTGAATGTTTGTGAAAATGTGTGCATTTTTATTAAAGGTTGACCAATAATAATTATTACAAAGTTATTCAAACAAAAAAGTAACAATTCTGGCACCTAATAATAAACTGAGCTCCGATTGGCCAGATCAGTGAAAGGAAAATAAAGCGGTATTGTGGTAAACGGTTGCGAGGAAGTAGGTAGGCTAACAGTTTTTTTTTTTTTTTTTTACAGTACAAGTTATTTTATATATAGCACTAACTGTTTATAAGGTCATAACACTTACAGTCTTTTCTGACCCGATATTAGGCTACTTTAAAACAACCGATATAGAAATGCGTACATATTGACCATATAAAGTACTGTTAAGATCAATCGACCTCGTCTTCGGGCGCCCCCAAAAGATTTTGAAAAAGTCCAATGACCGCGTACTGTAGACCTTTGGATTGAAATCGGGCTGCATTAAATAATGCATGTTATAGTAACTGTATTATTAAACACAATAAACCATCTATAGGCCCTACAATACAATAAGCTTTGATATAGTGCTCTAAAAAGTATTTAAGATAATACATATAATTTATGAGCTCTCAGACATGGAATTGACAGCAAGATGTTCACCACAGTATAAACACAAACACAGTCGGGGTCCAAAGTACATTCACATTTCTACAGAGGAAGAAACCATCCGCATCTCAAACATTTATGCAATCGTGCACATGCACGCAACCGTTATTTTCCTGTCACATACAAGAAGAAACCCGCAGAACTCTTATAAAATATATGGGAGGAGCTTACTTATCGGATTATCTCCTGTACAAACAAAAATAGCGGACGCTGTGGTTGTGGCTCATAAGTTTCCATCCAAAAAAGCAAAAGTGCAGAAACCACACAAGCAGTTCTGACGTGCAGCTTCTTATAGCTCAGGCAGAGGAGAGAGAAGGATGGCACTAAAATTCAGAGGAATTAGATGTACTGTACATGATAACCAGTGCAGCTTCCTGCAGTTGGGTTTGGGTACTGCGATGCTCCTCAGTGTCAGTTAAATGTTAAATGTCAGGTCAGGTCAGGTCAGGTTCGTTAATATGGGCATATTAGAGTCATGTAAAGTTCTTTCATAAATGACAACTCAGGCAACATACTCAGGACTTAAATAGCCTAATATTTCAGTAAATAAATGTAAATATAGTTGCATGATGCACTTTAGGGGTTTCTGAGACTTTAATAGTTTATCTTTTAGTGGAGAGACAGTGCTTATTGTTGTTATGGTTACCGTGAGATTTCAGAGGCAGTGCAACACCCTTACTTTATCAAGTATCTGTTTAAGACAAAAAAAAACAAAAAAAACATTGGCATTTGGCAAAGTACAGACAGATTTCCGTTGCTGCTCTTAGTAAGGGCTTTCTTTGTGGAACATTTCAAAAGAGCCTCTTTTCCCTCATATTCAAAGCAAGAGACGTCATTGAGCCTAAGGTACGGATTGTCATATCTTGGGAAATGTACCGCAAGCGCAACATGAAGACGGCCTCCTGAATTATTTCTTGATTAATTGTGCAGTTTAGAGACCATTAAGGAGGCATTTAGATCCATCTTGCCTTCTGTGGTTAAGGCTGCACTCAGACCATGGCAGGAATATGAGCCGCACAGCTGTACAACACCGCCAGAGCCCTGAACTGCTGCAACACTGCGGTTTCCCTTTCTGTTTTACAGCCTGTTAAACTCCATACTTGTGACATCACTACTTTGAGCAAACTGAATTGAGAGTAATCTAAGAAATATTTGTGACTCCTGCTATCAAAAATCTGAAAAAAATAATCTAATGATCATATGTTACTGTATTGGAGGTTAATTGTATGGCAACAGAAGTGTGTGAAATGCAGTAAGGAAATGAGGAGAGGAGAGCCGTGTCTGAATCAGCGCACTTGCCTACTGTCTGTATTAGTGAGTCCTGCAATAAAATATAATTTAAAAATCATATAATCACATCTTACTCTATTGGAGTAGTTAATTGTACATAGCAACAAAAGTGTGAGAAATGTAATGTTTATTAAATATCAACAAAAACATTTTCAGCGTACAAAAAAGCCAAGTTACTCACACATACAAAGCACTGGCTATAAGTCATTATAACTTGCAAAATCTAGCTTGCCATTAAAAGTATTGAAATGAAAATGAGGCCAAGTTACAAGAGACAAAATCTGAGGTCACACAAACTACAAAAGCTCTATTCCAAAGCAATGCCACCCAATGTTTCCTGAAATATTTAATGGAACTTGAAATGTGAAATACTGCAGGAAACCATGTGACGTCCTTTTACTGGGATGCATATTTACTCTAAATAAGGACGTTTGAGGCTTCAGGCTGAAGCACTGTTAATTCTGCTCACAGTTCTCTCATCTGTTGCGTTTAAACGTGTTTGTTGATGTGCAGGGTCATCTAATGAAGCAGCTGTCAGATACACTGAAGAGAATGTGAAATTCCACCCATAAATACTTCACACAGGAGCTGGATGAGTGTGCTGATGTGGAACGAAGAAAGTTTGAGAGCTCAGGATTATTTTTCATTGTGATGTTTCTCAGCTTGCATGAGGGGAAATCCTTAGTGGGTGGGGAATCATGGGGATACTGGGTGAATTTTGGGAATGGGGACAGGAAGCCGTCATGCCGGCAGGATCAGTATAATCCAATCTGAGCTGTTCCTGGGTGCCTGGGATCAGTGGGCATTTCTCCTCTCCTGGTACCAATGCATTTCCCAGCCACCACACTCAACCTGCATTGCCACATAGCAGTACTAGCGACTGGTCCCTTCTGCAGGGCTGTGCCCAAATCCCAAAAGCCCCCTCTCCCCCTCTCCTTCCTGTGAGACATGGGCTATGTCTGAATCAGAGCCCTACACCCTTTTGAGTACGCATATTTGAGTCCACTTCATCAAAAAGCTTTTGAGTGGGCGACTTTTTCTCACAAATGGGGGCACTTAAAATACCAGGATGAACCCCTTATTTCCAGGGTTTTGTTGAGGGAATTCAGGAGCACACTCATCTGCAGAACTGTGTACTCGCCCGACAATTTCAGTAAATAACTCGGAAGTAAAAAAGTAAAACACGTAGAGCGTATATGCATATCTATGGTACAAGAGTGTTTGAAAACATTCAGTTTGGGAGACACTTTGGCAACATCCCAGGGTGCATCCCAATACTTGAAAAATGCAAGAAAGTTGCCTCCACTACCACCTCCTCTACTCCGTTCCCTGGAAACCGATCTCTGTGACCTAATCTAATGTTGCCGATTAGGCTACATATCACAAATGGTTACAAATTGATTAATGTCTCGAAGCAAACTGCAATGTCAGGTACATAGTATACTGCACATGCAACTATTCATACTCAAAACATTCAGACAGTTTTGCATACTTCTGGGTAGGAGGGGAGTGGAGGAAAGGAGGAGAGGAGTGAAGAATATTGTGATGCAGCCCCAATCCGCCCCATACACCCTCCTTCACCAACTCCCCTCGCTTGAGAGCGTGCTGCCCGTCATGTTGGGTGGGTTCCAATCCTGTAGGAGGTGAATCTGAGCGAGGGTTAGGGTTAGGGGAGTTTACTTGTGACCTCAAATTCCCCCTTCCAGTGAGTCTGCATCATGTGCTGGCTTCACGGCGAGGGGGTGAAGATTATTACCCATAACTCTTTGTGTTAGTTGTGGAGATGGCTCCAACTTCTGAGAAGTTGTTCTAGAAAGAGTGGGATGCAGCCGAAAAGAGAGCTGAAGAAGGAGGGAGGGATCTGGACAGATAGTCCCAAGGAAGGAGGGAAGAGAAAAAGAGATGGAGAGATGTAGTTCTTTTACTCCTCCTCTATTTCAGAGTCATAAATCTAAATAAACAACCTGAACTGTGTACTATACCTATCCCTGCTCATTTTCAAGCAAGAAAACCAAAAATAAATGAAAGAACAAAGTTTAATCAGTCTTTAATCTTTATTTAAAAATATCTCAATACATAAATATATACTGTATGTATTAACTGTTTAAAATGCTGCTATTGATTAAGGCGGCGAAGAAATACATTGTGAGCATTATAGCAAAATATAATATTTCATTAATATAAAATCTTGTCCATCAAAGCTGCATAATTATCCAAGCTGAATAATCCAAATATCTAAAAATACTATGTATAAAGAGTTTTTTGTTGATATTTAATCATTGGCAAAAGATTTTTAAATGTACACAGAAAACAGTTTTGTTATAGTTTGAATAGTACTGACAGTAGTATGAACCCTGCCTGCATTCCGTCGAGGCCTGAAGACACACCTCTTCAGACTCCACCTTGACTGATATCCTCACCTAGGAATATCAGTTCCCTGTGTTTTCCTGTCTGTTTGTTATAGTTTATAATAGTATTTGGAATGTTTTATCATAGTATAGTTTATAATAGTATTTGGAATGGTTTATACTAGCATAGTTTATAATAGTATTTGGAATGGTTTATAATAGTATTTGGAATGGAAGTGTGGTGTTGCTGATTTGCCCACAGCTTACTGTGAACTACAGTCAACGTTCATTGCTAGGGATAGCTGCTACATTATGCAAAGGATGTGCTTTGCCTCGTCTGTTCTGTAATGATGATGATGTCTCTGTACGCACTTACTGTACGTCGCTTTGGATAAAAGCGTCTGCTAAATAAATGTAATGTAATGTATGAAATGAGTAATTAAAATAGGCAGCCAAAACTGAACACAAATCTAAAGCAAAGGCTAACACAGATTAAAGCTAATCGTTTTCAGTTACATTGCTAAATATGTAATCTTTAATAATATAATATTTAATGTAATATTTAAGTGGACTATGCCTGAATTGTCATCACATCATCATCTAGCAAAAGTAATCACCATATCAATGAATGCAAGCTGTTATACCCAATGTAGACAAGTACCAGCATTTCTAATGTCCTGATTTATGAACTGGCTAAGGAACCTACTGGAAATAATTTCAGGTGAATTACTAACTGATGAATCACTGATCTAATAGGATGTGGTTTTATCACATTATAACATTTTCCTTGCGATGTCGTGTGGGTTAAAGACGTTGTTGTTGCTCTGCTATCCAAACGTGTGGGTTGATACTTCCAGACATGGGCTAGACCACGGGGACGATGTTGATTCAGCTATCCCATTCTCAAGCATGTAGTCGAGCTCAGCAGTAATATGCTTTCTCTTCTCATTCGAGACCCGGTAAAAGCATTGGGAGATAGGAGGATTTTCCCCGACGTCGATGTCATGCTCAATGAGCGTGGTGCGAGAAGGCGTGTCTGGGAATAAACTCCTGTGATTATCAATTAAATTGACCATATCTTTAGAACATTCAGAAGGCAGGTGGCTAAATTGAGCTTCAAGCTCCTGCAGAATTTCAGAATTATTCAGCCTTCCCTGAAATACACAGTCAGACAGGACCGGAAAATCCTCCTGTTTTACAGGGGGGGGGGCGACTCACCCTCAGTAAACCACGCCACGTCAGCCAAGAGGACAGACTTAAAGTCCTCCGAATCAGAATATACAGACGGGTCAACCGTGTCCAGTTTACAAGGCACTGCTGAGCAGGTAGCCGAAACATATGGCTTCAATAAATTCATATGACATAATTGTAAACAAGTCCGAATCAAATAGTTTCGCTCAGAAACGCACTTCTCCACGGTATAGGGTCCACTGAACCGGGCCTGAAATGGAGAGCCAATCACCGGCAACAGAGTAAGGACTTGATCCCCCAGCTGAACGCGGTGGATTTCAGCGTGGCGATCAAACAGACATTTCATTTTGTCCTGGGAGACGGCGATATTGTCTCTAGCGGTCTTACAGGCTCGGTACAGTCGCAACCGAAAATCATTTACATAGTCAATTACATTAGGCGGAGGATCAGTAGTTTTCCAATTGTCAGCGCTCACGGATAACGGACCACGCACCGAGTGCGCAAATACCAACTCATTCGGAGAGAAACCGGGTACTCTCCTGTGCCACTTCTCTAATGGCTAACAGCAGCCATGGCAATCCCTCCTCCCAGTCGCGTGACAATTCCACACAGTAAGTGTCCGATGGAAACGTTCCAATGCGCCCTGACTTTCGGGGTGGTACGCGGATGACACATTATGTGTTGTTTTTAAACTGGCCAACACCCACGCAAACACTCAGGACATGAAATTGGAGCCCTGGTCGCTCTGTATCACTGCAGGAATGCCAAATGTAGACATAAATCTAGTCAGAGGTTTTAAAACTGGCTTTGTCTTGATCGACCGGAGAGGGAAAGCTGCAGGATAACGGGTGCTTTGACACATTACAGTTAGTAAATATTTATGGCCTACTCGTGAAGGCGGTAGTGGCCCAACACAGTCAATGAGCAGATGGGAAAAAGGTTTCTCCACCACTGGAATGGGATACATGGAGCAGCACAAATTTTCTGACTATTCTCACCCGAGAGCTGACAAGCATGACACGCTTTACAAAAAGCAGCTATGTCCCGTTTTAACCGTGGCCAAAAGAATTGACGCAGAATGCGATTGTAGGTCTTTCTTACACCAAAATGTTCTCATGCAAGGCGCGTAACACGAGATCTCTGAAGTTCAAGGGCACCACAATTTGTGTAACGTCATCTCCCTGGTAGGAACCCGCTTTAAATGCCCTATTTACGGACCAATAAACCATCGTTCAGATAATACCCCGAAGGGGCATTCAATCGAACAGCCTTAGGGCTAACCATTGTCAATAATGGTTGGAGCGTAGAATCACTCTGTTGCGCAGCGATTACTTCCTCGCGAGAAATTGAGGCCAATGGCTCAATGAATGGTAAATATTCGTCTTTTACCTGGGGTGGTTCAGGGGCACAGGTATGTTCAGTTTGTGGAGGCAAGTCAAGATCTTCACTGGAATTACTGTGATCTGTCCGTACTCCAGGCGCTTTTTAACCACCACAGATGCATCTCCCCACACCAACGCACCGGCCAAGTCATTTCCCAGTATCACATCAACACCTTCCACGGGCAGCACAGACAAAACACCAACCACTACCTCGCCCCAAACTAAATCAGACTCCAGGTTAACGCAGTGCAAGGGAACATTTAGCTGCGTCGACCCGATACCGCAGACCAGCACGCTGTCCCCAGTAGCCGACTGCGAAGAAAAGGGCACAACAGTTTTTATCACAAAACTCTGGGCAGCTCCTGTGTCCCTCAGAATATGCACAGGGTATTTATTGGAGTTACCTACCAAAGAGACAAAGCCATCAGTGACAAACGGAGTATACTCATTTACCAAAACGTTATCCTCAAAAGAGGGTCGACCGGACGACTTCACATGAACAACATCCGGGTTGGGTGTATCAATCGCATGTGCTACGAAAGCAGCAGATTTAGTAACCGGGGTTACACCAGGAACAGACTTTGCGTCTTTATGCATGGGGCACTCTCCTTTCCAATGACCTCGGTTATTACACAAATTACAAATACGGGAAGCATCATACTTGCCATTTGTACCGGGAACAGATCTAATTTGGGGCGCGCTATCCGTTACACCCGGACGCCGATTAAATCGAGGAGCATTCCGCAGCTCTTGACCCCGAAAACGGGAGCCAGTCAAACTGTTTTTATGCATTAACATGAAGTCATCCGCTAAAACAGCCGCAGTAGCAGCAGTTTTAGGAGTCCGTTCACTGAGGTAGGTTGCGACCGACTCAGTGACCGAATTCCTAAACTGCTCTAGAATTATTAGCTCGCATAACCCATCAAACGTCTCCACCTGTGACGCTTTACACCACAGAGTAAAGTGAGATACCAACTCCCTCACAAACTCCACATGTGTTTGCTTATTGCCTCTTTTCCATTTCCTAAAGCGCTGTCTGTAACTCTCTGGAACACGTTCATAAGCCCTCAGCACAGCCTCTTTCACTTGCACATAAGATGACACCTCCGTATACAGTGCGGAAAACGCTTCTTGAGCCTTTCCGCTTAACACACATTGTAACATTAATTTTTGATCACTCTCCGGCCACTCTCTATTCCTCGCCAAACAAAGTGAAAAAGGTTTCATGATCACGTTCGTTGAATTTTGGAACTAGACGAATGTTAGAGGTTACACAATTCCGTCCTAATCTAGACACAGCGGAAAAACTCTCATTCGTTGTGCACTCCTCAACGGGCAATGTCTCTTGCCACTCACGAAACCTTACAGACTCTCGCTGTTTATCTCATTCAAGGGACAATTTGTTTTCCTCCTGCTGCAACTTAGCGAGCTCCAACTCATGTTGGTGTTTCATACGGTCACGCTCCAGATTATTCTGCCGTTGTTCTGATATCTCCTGCCGTTTTAATTTTTTTTTCTCCAGCTCTATCTCCGCCAACCGAACCTGCAGCTTCTATCTCAGACATCTTTTTAACTATCAAACCTTTGGTTACGGCGACAGCAAACAACAAGTCTTTAAGTGCTGAGATAGAACGTTTACCTATCCACGACACCTCCCAATAAACCGCAAGCAAGCACAGCTCACTCCGATTTAGCAGATGGAAACTGGTAGGGGAGGGACGCAATAAGAATTAATTTATTTTTGGGTCGGTATGCAAGCTAACAAACCCGCCGCGTCTCCTCTGCATGAACCCCTCACAGCGCACTTATCCCGTGCAACAATGTATCAACGCTACTTCACAACAAGATAACCATGCATCCTACAGTTTTGCAACAAATGTGTCCTACAAAATACAAACGGTGCGCCGTACTCCAGGCCACACCCCAAAGCTTAACAAGCCCTGACAATCTGCTATTAACCAGGCGCCACTTCCTTTTGGTCAATGCCACCACGGAACACAGTTATCGGAAACCTCCATGCTTACACACAGTTCCCGAATAAAAATATAGCAGACGTCAGAAAAACAGACCGTATTTCCCCTGCTAGCCCAAGACTTATTTACTTTACTCATTTAACGTTACTCATAATTTGTTTCACCGAACGCATAAATTTATCACCGTCGGGAAAGAAACTGAGTACATTTACTGTTTTTCCTTTTGTCGCATCTAAAATCCCATTTATATCTTCGAGGGAATAAAAACTATGTTCTCCCTTTTGACTGGCCACACTTCCCGATAAAATAGAAGAGTCCGAAATCTCTCCATCGTCTTCATGCACACTGCCAGATTCTCTTGTTATTTCACAATCCACGTCAGTTATATTTTCCTGCTCAGGTTGACCTTGTGATTCAGAAAGTGACGGGGCTACAACTAATTTAGGAGCAACCACATCATCTACCGTATTCAAGCATTCTTTCACTACTCTACCTTTTTTCCTTTCAGTTGACTGGCCATTTTCATAACGAGTTCCCCGTGTGCCATTTGATTTACGTTTGTCCGCTCTCCCGAATCTACCGGTGTCCAGAATTCCCCGTACAGGTTGAACGTCCTGCTCACCCATATCCTCACCACCTGGTACAATTGACTCTGCCTCAGCCTTCTTTCTATACTCCTCCGATCCAACACCAATATCATCACCGCCCTGCTTTTCTACCTCAGCCTTCTCACTATGCTCCTCCGATCCAACACCAATATCATCACCGCCCTGCTTTTCTACCTCAGCCTTCTCACTACGCTCCTCCGATCCAACACCAATATAATCACCGCCCTGCTTTTCTGCCTCAGCCTTCTCACTACGCTCCTCCAATCCAACACCAATATCATCGCCGCCCTGCTTTTCTGCCTCAGCCTCTCCTTTAGGCCTCTCACTGGGCCGTTCATCTGAGCCCGTACCGGTCTCTTCACCAGCCGGCTTATTTGAATCCTCACCAGAATTCCTTTCTTTGTGTGGGCAAGATCGTTTTTTATGTCCTATGTCTCCACATTCCAAACAGCGTAAACTGTCCGTGCTAGCAAAAATGATAAAGCAGCTTTCCCCATGTCTCACCCTAAAAGAAATATCCAATGTTTTTGAGTCCGAATTTAAAAACATATAAATCTGTCTGCGAAACGACAAGATATGTTTCAAATTACCATTTTTGCAACCCAAAGGAATCATCTTCATCATACTGGCAAATTTCCCAAAGCATACAAGCTCTCTTTCAATAGCTTTGTTCTTTATGAAAGGAGGGACATTTGAAACTATAACTTTAGTGGCTGGTGCCGAAAGTGGAGTACAAACACTCCCCATACCCATATTCCACTCACAACAAGTTTAGTAGCCAAAACCACTGTTTTCTGCTTTATTCATCTGTGAAGCCGAATCTATATTTTCACCTCCTATCTGTTCTGAAATAGCGTACAAAACGTCCTCAACCGACGTGCTATTGTCAGTAACGCACCTTACCCCATGGTGGAGAGACAAAGTCTCTCCTCCTAGCTGAGAAGCTTAAAAAAAAACCCACCTAACCTACCGAAACCCCCGAATACCCCCCTTTCCCGAAATAAGTCTCTTGTATCCCACTAAACCGAAACAGCTAAGTAACTGTTTAAATCAGTAGGAAAACAAGTCAAATAGTAAAGAAATAGAATAAAATTTTTGTAACAAACAAGAGGTCTCACAACACAACCTCCACCTCGAGAGAGAGAGAGAGAGAGAGAGAGAGGGAAAGGGAGAGAGAGAGAGAGAGAGAGAGCAGCAGCAATGAGAATTTCCTAAAAATTTCTTCAATTTTTCTAAAATATTTGCGGTTTGATTTGTGATTAAAAAAATTGACATAAACGTTTATGAATAATAAGAGAAGAACATGAAGACATTTTGAATACAAAAATACCTTTTTAAAAAGGGTTAAAACAGAGACAGAGGAAACCTAGCACTTGAAGCAGGAGGATTAGACAGTGGAAACAGTCTAAACAGTGAGGCAGTGAAGGTAAGCCTCTGGAAATCAATATTATTACTTTTGTTGATTAATTTTATTAATTTTAAAAAAAAAGTTTAAGTTAATCATTATAATTAAAGAAAAGCCCTTTAAAAAGGCTAGCTAAAAATTAGCCATGAAGGGGGACAGCAAAGTGACAGTTGAAATGACAGTTGGGCCTGAGCCAGCAGGAGCAACAAATGTATCAATCTCAACTCCAGCCAGCCAATCAAAACCCACAGCTCAGCCATCACAGGGGTTTGAAATTCAATACCCTCAGCATATTCAGTCAGCTAAAGCCAGAAAACTACACAAAGACAAAGTCGTGAGGAGTCTCCCAGAGACCCTGGTGTCAGATTACTCTGGGCCAGAAGAGAACAGGGTCAGGTGCAATGTGCTGTTCTACACACAGTACCCCACTGCTTGGCACACAGCCCTCTGCCAGACCTATCCACACATTAAAAAGAATGGCATCAGCAAAGGCAGACAGATCTCTATACTTGATGACTCAGACAGTAGCAGTGCCATTCTAACTGTCAACATATACCACACTGGCACAGTCATGGTACAGGGAACAGAGTCCAGTCTAGGACAGTTTGAACTCGGCTTCCAGCCCCTCAAAAAACAGGCAGAGAAACACAAATGAGAGCCTGAGTACAAGACCCTTGAGCCAGAGCCTGAACCCTACAGCGCCCCTGCCAGTGAAGCACCTCCTCCTGCCCACTATACCCCCAGCTCCCCCAAAGTGTACAGCAGCATCAGGACCCTGAGAGGCAGTGCTGGAGCAGGAGTTCACACAGTTCAGGGAGGACACTCGGGCTAACTGCAGCAGCCACACACAGCAGGCTAACAGTGAGGTAGCCATGCAGCCTCCTCAGACAGCACAGGTGTGAGATGCAGGAGCTGCTATCACACAGCAGGCTAACAGCGAGGTAGCCAGCCTCCTCAGACAGCACAGGTGTGAGATGCAGGAGCTGCTATCACACAGCAGGCTAACAGTGAGGTAGCCAGCCTCCTCAGACAGCACAGGTGTGAGATGCAGGAGCTGCTATCACACAGCAGGCTAACAGTGAGGTAGCCAGCCTCCTCAGACAGCACAGGTGTGAGATGCAGGAGCTGCGATCCGCCATGAGACACCTGGAGGAGGACAACCAGGCCTTAAGGACAGAGCTCCGCAGAGTGAAAGAGGAGCTGGCCAAGGCTGACCAGCACAGCCACAGCCTGCAGAGAGACATGGAGGGACTCAAACACACACTGCACAACATCCAACTCCCACCCATACACACACACGCTACCTCCCCCAGTGCTAACACACACACTGCCCCACCCACACACACCAGCACCCCGTGCACTCAGACACACACTCCTACTACCCCTTCTAAAACTGACATAGACCCCACTCCCCCTATCACTGACACACAGTCTACCCCTTCTCATGTAGACACACACACCAGCACCCTCAGTCCGAACACTCCCAAAACCAGCAAACCCACAGGACAACACAATGAGGCTGATGTCATTATTCTATGTGACTCCAATGGAAAATACCTCAATGAAAGCCGGCTATTCCCTGGGAGAAAAGTCATAAAGCTTTGCTGCCCAACAACAGAAACTGCCCTGGAACTGCTGTCAGAGCAGAGACTAGGACATGCTAAACATGTCCTGATCCATACGGGGACCAACGACCTGAGCACACGCAGGATTGACGTAGCCAAGGCCCTGAAACAGGTGGCAGCTAAAGCCACTCAGGAGTACCCAGCAGCCAAAGTGACCATCTCCACCCTGCTGCCCAGGACAGACGTGCCACAGCGAATCATCCACAGCATCAATGCAGAGGTATCCCGAGGCTGTGCCCTGCTGCCAAACGTCCACCTGGCTCACCACCGTGACATCCGGCATTACCACCTTTACGACCAGGTGCACCTCAACAAGGAGGGGGTAAAGATGTTCGCTAGGGTCCTAAAGGACACTGCACTGGGCAGGACCTCCACCAGCAACTACAGCGACAAGAGAAATCCAGCCATCCACCGCCGCCCCCCCTCCCCCACACAGCACCCAGCACCCGCCCGCCCATGCAGCGCAACACTGGCAGCGTGCTGAACCTGCAGCAACGCCCAGCCCAGCCACACAGCTACGCAGCAGTGACAGCAGGAGCCGGAAACAGAGCACCTGGGGAACTGCGTCAGATAAGGGACATGCTCAACTTTATCTGCTCTAAACTAATCAGCTAAACCATTGCACATATGTTGGCTTTAGTTTATATTTGATAAAAAAATTTTTGCATTTATTCAATGTTCAATGTTTTAAATACATATAGTATATTGTGTAGTAAAATATATTGACCACTAATCAAACATCTTTCTTAAATATAGAAATATAATTGATGTCAACAATCTCATCTTTTAAAATCAGTAGTTGGAATATCCAGGGCCTGTACTCTTCCACCTTTGGGCTGAAGAGCACAGACCCTGACTTTGTACATTTTGTAAATAGTTCGGATATTATAATTCTCCAAGAAACATGGTGCCGTGGAGATGTACCAACACGCCCTCCTCTTGATTATAGAGAGCTGATAGTGCCCTCTGTAAAACACCGCCATGCCAAAGGTGGCAGGGATTCAGGGGGTATTATCATCTGGTACAAAGGGGAACTCCATAATTACATTTTGCCACAAAAGAGAGGTCAGACACACATTTGGATCCAGATTTTAAAAAAGAAATAATAAACACACAATTAGACATCTATCTATGTGCAATCTACATGCCCCCGTCTGAATCTCCATACTATATAGAAGACGGTTATCAAAATCTCCAATCTGAAATCCTCCATTTCCAACAATTAGGCTCTGTATTGATAATGGGAGATCTCAATGCCAGAACAGGCAGAGAGATTGACTGTGTCAGTGCAGAAGGAAATCTCCCTTTCTGTAGTGAACCCCCTTTGTGCCACACACAGGTCACCACACAAAGGCAGAGCTACGACAGTGTGGTGAATAAAAACAGCAAGCAGATACTGCACGTCTTTAAAGGCCTGGGTCTGTACATTGTTAATGGAAGGACCAGGGGGGACTCTCTGGGGAGATACACATATAGCTCAGTGCTGGGTAGCAGTGTGGTTGACTACGTCATTACGGACATGGACCCAGAATATATGAATGCATTTATTGTCATACCCCAAACACCCCTCTCTGACCACAGCCAGGTAACTCTGTACCTGAATAAAACAGAACGGGCCCTGAAAGATCATCACCCGACAGCAAAACTGTTCAACTTAGAGCCCACATACAGGTGGGGCCAGACCAGTACTGCAGAATACCAGGCAGCACTGAGCAGCTTTGAAATAGGTTACATGCTGAATGCCTTTCAGCAAACACAGTACCCAAGCAACATTGAGGGCTTAAACCTGGCAACGAAGCATTTAAATCATATATTTGTTAAATTGGCAATAAAATCAAACCTAAAACTTGCAAACATGAAAATAAGATCAAAAAATAAGAATCAGCCAAAAGAAAAATGGTTTGATGTGGAACGTTTAATGTCTAGGAAGCAGCTGAGACAGCTGTCTAACCATAAACATAGGGAGCCAAGTGACATTGAAGGACGCCTCAGATACCACCAGGCCCTGAAACTATACAAACAGCTCCTCAGAAAGAAAAAACAGCAATATATGTCCAAAGAAATCGACAAAATTGAAAACGCAATTAATCAAAACACGTTTTGGGATTTGTGGAAAAAACTAAATTCGTCAAACACTACAATACAGAATGGCAATATCTGGAAAAAAACACTTTAAAGAACTCTAAAGAATAATTTAATTCCAATCAGACCTCAATATACGAACAACTAAAAGACTTAGAAATAACTATTAAAGACAATCAAAACCATTTAGACACCATAATTACTCTGCAGGAGTTGAAAAGAAAAATACAGACCCTGAAGGCCAGAAAAGCATGTGGGCCTGATGGTATCTGCACTGAGATGTTAAAACATGGCAGCTCTAAACTACATGAGGCTATCCTCAAAATGTTTAATTTAACACTTAATACTGGGTGTTTCCCTGAGATCTGGAACCAAGGCTTGATTACCCCTATATAAAAAAAAGTGGAGATAAATTTGACCCAAACAATTATCGAGGCATCTGTGTGAGCAGTAATCTGGGGAAGGTTTTCTGCAGTATAATTAATGCCCAGATACTGGTCTTCCTTAAGGAACACAATGTCTTGAGTAAGAGTCAGATTGGATTTTTACCAAATCATCGCACCTCTGACCATATTTAGCTACACCCTACACACACTCATAAACAGGCATGTCCACCAAAAGAACAAAGGAAATATATTTGCATGTTTTGTTGATTTCAAAAAAGCATTTGATTCAATTTGTGTCATGGGGTTTGCTATCAGTTCCCTTTTCAGCGATCGTCCTTTTTTCGTTCTTGTTATATCGGGATTTTCCGTCTTCCGTCCCGTGATTTCTCTTTCACTCGCCACTCATTCCTTGCACCTGTGCTCGTTACCTGTTAGGTATTTAAGATCCTCCCTTCCGCTTCCTGGGGCTTCTGTATTGATTACCACTTGACATAGTAGCCGGTAAGGTAAAGATCTAGTACCTACAAGCGAACTTTTCCCTTTTGAGCTTGCTTGAGATTAACGCGGCTCTTACTTGTAAGGGGTTTAGAGTTTTCATTAGTAGGATTTTGTTTTTGCTCTCTTAAGCTTGCAGTCTCTCATTTTGGTTTAGCTTCTGTTCTTGTTTAGACAGATAGCGCTTATTTTCCTTCCTTACCTACCTCTCTAGTGCTCTCCTATATAAAGAACGAGGGGTTTTCTGTTCCTATTGTTTTCTCACGTGCCTACGTGCCGTTCGCCCAATTATTCGGGCTTTATCTCTGCAGTCCTCGTTTCACGCCTCATTCTCACTTCTTATTTGTTAGCTCGTTGCAGCTACTGATTGAGTATCTTCTTTTCCATTCCTTTTCACATGCCTACGTGCCATTCGCCCTATTTTAAGGGTTGATTTCTGTTCGCCCTTTTCCTAGACTCCCTGTTAGTATTTCTCTCCAGTCGAGAGTGGGAGCTAGTTTATTTGTTTGTTTTTTTCTGTTGGTATTGTTCTTCCCTTTATTACGGGGTATCTCCGTTTTATTGGCTCTTTTTTGAGCTTAAAGAATTCCTTCGCTGCATTTGGTCCTCCGAACCCAGCTTGCCCCCTTCACAATTTGGCACGATGGACTATTTTTAAAAATCTTACAAAGTGGTGTAGGGGGTAAAATCTATGACATCATAAAATCGATGTACACAGAGAATAAGTGCAGTACCAGAATTGGAAATAAAAGAACTGAATTCTTCACTCAGGGGCGTGGAGTGAGACCAACTACACTTACCTGGGGCTGGTGATTAGTGCTTCAGGGAATTTCGAAATAGCAATAAATGCATTACGGGACAAAGCACGCAGGGCCTACTATGCAATTAAGAAAACTATTTCCAAATTCAATCCCCCTATAAAGATCTGGCTAAAAATATTTGACTGCATTATCCAGCCCACTCTCCTTTATGGGAGTGAAATATGGGGCCCTCTATTGCACAACAAAAACAAAAAATGGGATAAAAATCAAATTGAGAAATTTCACCTGGAGTTCTGCAAAACTGCACTACATGTCCACAGAAATGCCCCAAATAATGCATGCAGGACCGAATTAGGCCGCTTCCCCCTCCTGATGCCAATTGCAAAAAGAGCACTCAAATTCTGGGTTCATCTGAATCAGGCTGACCCATACTGCTACCAGCACAAGGCACAGAAAAGCAACCAGCTCTACCCAGAGAGGGACCCCCTCGGACAACTGGCCATGAATAAACAATTTGAAGAATATGCTACAACCACAGCATTAAAAAAATTTGACAAGATCAACAAAAATCTGTACATTGACAATTGGCATGAAGGTGGTGGTGGTGGTGGTGGAGGTGAGTTTCCCCCTCGTCACTGTAAGCGCTTTGAGTGTCGTGAAAGGCGCTATATAAATGCAAGGTATTATTATTATTATTATTATTATTATTATAAGAAATTAAATTAAACAATAAATTGGAAATGTACCGCACTCTAGGTCGAAATTACTCCCTTTCTGAATACCTGACATGAGTAAAAAACCCAAAACAAAGACACACATTAACAATGTACAGACTCAGTGACCACAGCCTTGCCATTGAAACTGGTCGCCACAAAAAGACCTGGCTGCCAAAAGAGAACAGGCTGTGTGCGCACTACAACCTGGCAGAGGTAGAGACAGAGGCCCACTTTTTACTTTACTGCCCCAAGTACCTCTTAATTCGAAGCCAATATTTTTCCAAATTCACTGCGCAAATTCACCAATTTGAATATCAATCAAAATTAAACAAATTAAAAGTAGTTCTGGGAGAAGAGGATGCCACAATAGAAATGGCAGCTCATTACGTCTCTGCCTGCCATCATTTAAGAGAGGCTGTGGAATAATTTAAATAGTATTGGTATATAATATCTGTGTTCTTTTTAATATTGCCATGGTTCATCTACTGTATATTACATCAGATCAAAAACGTCTACAACGTAAAAAAAAGCCAAGTTACTCACGCATAGCCTACATAGCGCTGTCCATAAGTTCTTAATTCCAACTTGCAAAAACTAGGCCTGCCTTTAAAAGTCTTGATATCAAAATGTGGCCAAGTTACAACTAACAATATTGCCTATCGTAGCTCACACTAAATAAACTAGCTCTATTCCAAAGCAATGCTATCCAAACTTTCCTAAATTATTTAATGCAACTTGGCCCTGTAATAGGGCTATTACATGAACATACAGAAGTTAATGTTTTTAAGGGCTGAGAGTCTATGGGCATTGTGGTTACTTCTGTAGGAAACCCTGAAAAGTGCCAAACTCTCGGTACTGTATAGGTATGGGGCATGCCCCACCAAGCTGTAACTTGGCAGATGGCATACCTGCCATCCCAATTATATTAGCCTATATGTAACCTATAAAACTACTGCAAGTAAGCGGTAGGCCTATTTAGTTTTTTATATTTAAGGACTGAGCAACTGTAAGAAAAAAAGGAACGTCTCCGATGTTCGTTGAAAATAACAAAGTTTATTCTTTGTAACAGCAGTTGTCAGAGATACAGCAATGCACTCTGGATTCAGCAGAGTAAAATCTGAATGCTGTTCTGTGAAATGTACGACTTTAAATACCCTTTTTCGGGGTCTGACTTCTTAAGGTGGGAAACAGAAATGTATATTCCAAATGATGTGATTGATTTAAGGAAGCCACTGTCTGGCTCTCTTAAATCAATTAGTCTGTCCATCAGTAGGGGGTCTGAAGGTTCAACTTCCTGTGGTCTATCCAGGAACCAGTCTATTGTATTGCTAATCTGGTCTCCTTGGTTGAAATAGGCCTTGATCACTCACTCCCAGCTGCTATTCTATAATTGAATACGATGCCTATCAGTGGCGACGAGTCACTGCTTACACTTATGTTTTAACCTACATTGTATTTATGATAAGTTGGTTGATTCGGCCGGTGGCGTGGTTGATTTGGCAGTGTTTGAGTGGATCATGTAAACTTAGAATCTTACACAACCAATGATCATAGCTGAACATACCCCTTTCATGCCAACTTGAAATGTATAGGTCTACGGCTTGAAATAAATAGGCCTACGCCTTGAAATAAATGCGAGTGGAAATAAATAGGCTACTCATTGAAATAAAAGCGATGTAAAATAATGAATATTTATTTTGACACACGCCAATAACAGCTTGTTTAGCCTGATCTTCCGAGAAAAAATCCAAGCCTGATTTTGAGGTTATATGATTACAAAATAGGCATTTGAAGACTAAATAACCATTGTTTTTTTCTGTTACCCAGTGAGCATTTTTGTGTTGAAAAGTCGCTGGAAATACAATGGTGGTGTACATATACCCACTGAGCACAAACCCATATAAACGTTAAAATGTTGGTGAAATATGGAATACCATCCAAGCTCTCATTTGGCCCTTTTTAGACTGGCTAAAATCTACAATGTAAATGTGCACATTTTGTGTTATAATTTTCATATGTGATTCAGTTTGGTAAATTCAAAGACAAACACTATGGATTAATGTGGATGCATTTCTCAAAATGTCATGGCTTTGGCAAGCGAAATCGGGCCTACACGTAGATGCAATTTCACCGCATGAAATGTATCACTTAAAATGTCAAAACATTAGCCAATTTGTTGCCACAAAGCTGGGCAAACAACATGGCACAAGTTTCTATTTTAGGCAGACAGAGTTTGTGCCCAAAAATAATGTTCCACAAATTTCTGCTATGCACATGTGTGTGGACTTGTACATGAGTCAACAACTTGCCTGTCCATGCTCGTTTGTGATATAATTAATTAAACACTACAACAGAGCTGCAAACATGTGGCCTTGATGGCTCAGTGGAAAAGCAGTAGTCTTCAGATTTGAGGATTGTGTGTTTCATTCCTGCTTGCTGTGATGTTTTTTTACATGAAAAATTTGGTTGAAACGTGGTATAAACAAGAACTCTTGAAAGAGGACAGAGGTCAAAACTAATAGATGTAGAAAGAAATTAACTTTGGAACTATTTTAAGAGGTCTTTTCACTGACTGCAATAGACATTTATTTTAGGGCTTTTAGCCTGAAAATTGCTCACAGCAAGGGACAAGGTGCGATTTCTGTTTTCCACAACATGGGTTCAAATCCGGCTCAAGATAAACCTCAAAGGCCATTCTCTCTTTCCCTTTGATTTTCTAGTCTCTCATTACTTATTGGATTACTGTCCAATAAAGCCGAAATGCCGCAAAAATATATTTAAATGGGACTACATATCACCATCTACTCGGCAGCTGAAGAACAGGCCTAAGATCTAATAATAGTTACACAATCAAGTTGTAGGAATGTTCTGAGGACTTGAGAGGAACTCAACATTATGACATCCAGGGAACGCAATGCAACATTTGTGACATTTATGGGATGTTCCTGGAATGTTCTTTTGTTATCTTGGAGTAACATTCCCCTATACACCCCAGAATGTTCCAAAAATACCATTGTGTAATGACGTGGCAAGAATGTGTAAGGAATGTTAGCAATATACTCCGGTCTCACAGTAAGGGAACGTTAAATCCAAGCGTTAGAGAAACCCAAAGGGAACGTTTCGACTAACATTCCTAGAATATTCCACTTATTTTACATAGAATGTTCCTGTAATATTTGTGGAATGTGAAGGGGAAGTTCCACAATCAAGTTTTAGGAATGTTCTGAGGAATTGAAGGGAACTAAACATTATGACATCCAGGGAACGCATTGCAACGTCTGTGACATTTATGGGATGTTCCTGGAATGTTCTTTTGTGATCTTGGAGTAACATTCTCCTATACACCCCAGAATGTTCCCAATGTAATGTTCTGCAATGAATATGAATAGAACTATGAAAAAGTCACAAATAGACATACTGGTACACATGTACATTTACCCATACTAGGAGGAGGAGAACTGGAGAACTGGCCAGACCAGCTGGACATCCTTTGAAACAGGAAGGAGTGGTCAAAGTGCATGGATACGCTAGTGCATTACATGTTTAAAAACCTAACGGCTTGTGGAACAAAAGAAAATTTTGATCTATTTTTAGTGAATAGAGGGGGGCAATATCGTTGCCCAGATGGCAGCAATACAAATGAGGAGGCAAGGGGGTGCCTCTGGTCCCCCACAATGTTGTTTGCTTTCTTCATCGTTCTATCTCTGTAGATACATTCCACACTAGGTAATGTAATTCCTAGCAGTTTACTGGCCGTTGTTACGGTTTTTCTGACAGTCTTTTTCTGTGCCTCAGTAGCATTGCCAAACCAGCAGATTATGCAGAAGGATAAAACACTTTCAATAAAAGCACAGTAAAACATTTAATATAAAGTTCTATTCATATTCATGACATTACAGGGCTGTATAGGGAACATTCTTTAAAGATTCCAAACGTTCCTCGTTACCTGGGTATAAGCCTCCCGTTTCCTTCGTTCGGGGCTTCGATATTGATTGTTTGTTTGTTTTATATTTGTGTTATTTACATTGTCTGGTGTGAGTTATTTGTACCATTTACGCTACTCGCCTATTTTAACGTCTCTTTACTGAGGCAGGGCATTTGTTCTTGCTGGCTTTTTGGTTACTTATCTCGTAGAAATATGGGACCGCAGATCTCTGCTCTATTCGCCTGTAAGATGTTTCCCTCTCCTGGGAGATCGGGCGTTCACGCTTCTACTTAATTACTTAGCTAGTATAAGTATAGGGTAGCAGTTTGTTGTTCCATTTCGCCTTTGTTTGGTTTTCTTACTGAGAAACCAGGCGTTGGAGCTTCTACTCATTTCTGTGTTACAGTGAGCCGGTTAGTAGCTTCGGTACGTTTGTTCCCTGTTTTGTCTCCTTCTCGTGGACTACGTTCCCCTTTGTTGTGAGTCAGGGTTTTTTTAATATTGAGAGGCAGTGCGTGCTATTTTCTATTAAGTTTGCGTTGGTATTTTGGTGCAGCTGTCCTGTTTGTCCTTTTTACCTGCGGGACGATTTTGTTCGGAACTGTTGTTCTGTTCGTTCTCCGGGTATGTCTCTCCTTATATGGAGCTTGGTCGATGTTGTGGACATGTTTGTCTGTGACTGCGCGTTTCTGAAAGTAGTCTTGGAACTTTAGCTCTGTTCCTTCGCCTCGTTACATTTTCCCTTACTGAGAGGCTAGGGCGGTTATTTTCTATTAAGTTTGCATTAGTCATTTTGTCCGGTGCAGCTGTCCTGCTCGTCCTTTTTACCTGCAGGACGATTTTGTTCGGAACTGTTGTACTGTTCGTTCTCCGGGTATGTCTCTCCTTATATGGAGCTTGGGCGATGTTGTGGACATGTTTGCGTTTGATTGCGCGTTTCTGAAAGTAGCCTGGGAACGTTTGCTGTTCCTTCGCCTCGTTGCATTTCCCTTTACTGAGAGGCTAGGGCGTTTATTTTCTACTAAGCTTGTGTTAGTCATTTTGCTATTAAAGTTATGGGACGGCGGTGCTCCATCGGCTCATCTGTAAAATGTTTCTCTCTCCTGGGAGATCGGGCGTTTACCCCTTTATGTTTTCTGCGTGTGACTGCGAGCTTATGGAAGTTGCCATGGAACGTTATCTCTGTTCCTTCGCCTCCTCGTTACATTCCTCTTTACCAAGAGGCACGGCTTTTATTCTCTATCAAACTCGTATTGGTCTTCTGGCTGGTGGATGTCCGGTGCAACTGTCCTGTTCGTCCTTTTTACCTGCGGGTCGATTTTGTTCGGAACTGTAGTTCTGTTCGTTCTCCGGGTATGTCTCTCCTTATGTGGAGCTTGGGCGATGTTGTGGACATGTTTGTGTTTGACTGTGAGTCTCTGAGAGTAGCCTTAACCTCTTAATGCCAAACGCCCCCTAGCGGTAACGCGGGCGTGACGGAAATTATTAAATTATACATTTCATTAATTTAATAATATATAATAAACTGCTCACCTCAATATTTTGATTAAATATCCTTAAGATATATCCATTCCTTCTGGGAAAGTGGTTTTTAAGCCCAAAACGTCGGGATAAAACTTTGTAAATAACGTTGGAAACTCTGACCTAATTCTCAAACATGTATTGCAGCTTGATGTCACACCATAAACAATGTGCTGGTAAACTGTTCTGCTTAATTGTATTTCACAAAACTTTGGTTTGAAAAATCATTATACCTTTAGGCTTCAAGAAAAAATACTTTAAAACTTTCATACGGCTGTACATTATTTTTTTCCAATTTTAAACCGACTTGTGCTTTTTTGCACTTGATTACGACTCATTCGGCTGTGTTCACTTTGGCGTTGTGAAACTCAGCCAGTTTCTGGAGTACCAATCCCGTGGCTTAGTATATGTTAGCCAGAGTTGTTTTGAACATGCTTGCAGAGACTTATGCAAAACCGTCGTCAATTGGGTGTATTTCTTTGACTGATAGCACAATAGGCCTATCTGAAGTGGGAAAAACTGTCTCCCACCCGCCTCCACTCCGAGTATTATTTGCTTTCCATTGGGTTTTAAAACTGTCTGTCAAATATTCCAGCGAAAAGCCAAGACTTATCTTTCAAAGGAGCCGTCTATCAACACAAAGCAGTCGTAAAAAAAGGAGATCCTCCCGTGCGTATAAGGAAGTGGCAGTCACGCGTAATTATCGAACCAAAATGGCGCAGTGTTTTTACCTTGTAGCGTAGCTCGCTACATTCCGTTTAGCAAAGCACAATTAATTAGTTAAGGCCCGCAGTTACATTTTTTACTTTAGAGTATTTTTGATACAGTTTTTGTGTAGTTATGTCGAGATTTTTGAGGCGTTTATCCGTGCACCAAGTGCTAGACGAACTGGATAAGCCAGAAGATGTTTTTGCCGAGGGAGACTCATCCTGTCTCAGTGACGCTGAATCCACTGATGACCGAGATGATGTTGCTGACATGTAAGTTGTTTTATCATACTAACAGTGTTATGCTATAAACGCATTGAATTTCGCCATGGCAGGTAACGTCGTTAGGGCTGGTGGTATTACCGATTTTTCGATATACCAGTGTGAATTCACGCAATGCCATGCGGGTTCGTAATTACATTGTCAACTGTATTTTATTGTTTTTCATACAATTAATATTACAAATTGCACATTCCAACGGTATGATAGATAATTTATGAAGTAAACTTAGGGTGTATTGTCTGTGTTGACAAACTCGCACGTGTTACGTGGCGTTGCCAACAACACCGATGTTTGGTGTAAGCATTGAAGGAAATTTAGCTGCAATGCGTGAATCCCTGTGTTTCTTCTGTGAAGCTAACTAACCTTATATACTTATGCATAAAATCGGTCCCTCTCAGCTAAATTAATATAGATAGTATTGCCTTTACAGTGGCAAGCTAGCAAGCATCCCTGTGTTTTCCTGTCTGTTTATTATAGTTTATACGAGTATTAGGAATGGAAGTGTGGTGTTGCTGATTTGCCCACAGCTTACTGTGAACTACAGTCGACGTTCATTGCTAGGGATAGCTGCTACATTATGCGAAGGATGTGCTTTGCCTTGTCTGTTCTGTAGTGATCTTGATGATGTCTCTGTGCGCACTTACTGTACGTCGCTTTGGATAAATGCGTCTGCTAAATAAATGTAATGTAATGTAATGCAAGCAAAATTACAGGTAACAAGCAGCTAGCTATCTATTTGTGTCTGAGATGAGCTACTAAAACGATTTTTTTTGAGTGTGAAATGGCTTCTGGAAGTGTTTAGTAAAGTCATTGTTCCACCTGAGTAAATTGTTCTATATGCAGTACAGAAGGCTGTGCAGGTAAACAAAATGGTAATTTATGCATGGTATGAGGGAGAGAACATGATAACATGAGGGAGTACTTGTTGATTATTATTATTGTTGATTGTTGTTGTATAAGGGGGACTAATGGGTATATCAACATGGTGGACAATTCCATGGACAGGGTTAGTGGGATTTGTAATGATGCAGATTGCTCTCCTGAGGGAATGTGTAGTCTAAATGGCTTCTGTATGAATGGTTAAATAATCTCTCCTCAACCTCCACCCCCATGTTTTGATCCTTTACCTTTTTTTGTTTTTAGTTCATTTTTTTTAGCTTTTTGGACCCTGCCATTTTGTACTTTCTTTGTGTAAATACGATAACTTCAGCAATTAGAGGCAAGAATCTTTTTATTTGTTACAGCAGGGGTGTTTTTATTTTTTATCTAGGAAACTGGTGGACTTTTGATTTTTTATCCACTGCACTTTTAGTAGTACACCTTAGTGCACTTGTATATAGTTGATATATGTTTGTCATGTATAAAGTTTTGCCTCCTAAAACCCAACCCCAACGTCCCTGTCATAGGAGGTGGCAACAGAATAAAGGACAGGACTGGCAAGCATTAATGTGTAGGGAAGTTTCATACTATTCCCATTATTCATTTGAAAACCTGTTTGCACATTCCTGGACTCATTTCTGGCTAATGGGGCTCTGGTGAAATACACAAGATTCACTGTGCTGCTACATGGGTTTTGACAGCTTTTTGTAACCTTGGGTAGTTAGTTGTGTAATATGCAGAACACCAAGAACACGTCTAAAAATTAACTTTTATTGCCAATATTGACAAATTATCTCATTTTATTGTAAAAACCTAAAAAATAAATCATATTGAGACCTTTCTGGAACATTGCCATTTTTGGCACATTTGGCACCATTTGGCACCATTTGGATAACGAAAAAGGTTCACCTGAAAAAAACCCTGTAAAATTTGAATGGTTTGAGATATTGACACCAGATTGTTACCAGAGGTAGGCAGCATATTGATGAATCAGATAGAGGAGTCATTTCCTTGATTGCATTTGTAGCTCCCCAGGTAAAAATTCTTAAACTTGAATGTAGGTACCCGTTTTTTAGTTTTTTTATATTTTCTGTACATAAATTGTTGTAGTTAAGTATCAAAAACTGGATTTCTATGAGTTCTCACTGCTTAGTCGTAATACTGCAGGTGTCTGCTTTAATAAAAGCCATGAACCATATTTGTACCATTTATAGTTTTTGAGATAACCACCTTTGTTTGTCACTAGTGAAAACAGGCAAAATTTGGCCTATTTTTCCCTCGGTAGGAAGAGGTTAACGTTAGATCTCCGTTCCTTTTCGCCTCCCCGTATACTAATTTGTATTAGTTTTCAGTGTTTGTTGGCTGTGTGTTTTATGTGTACCATTTATGCTACTCGCCTATTCTAACGCCTCATTACTGAGGCAGGGCGTTTATTATTGCTGGCCTTTTAGTTACTTAGCTTGTAGAAGTATAGGGTAGCAGTTCCCTGGTCCCTTTCGCCTGGTTTTCTTACTGAAACCTGGCGTTTGCGCTTCTACTCATTTGCGTGTTAGTGTGCCGGTTCGTAGCTTCGGTACGTTTGGTGTGTGTTATTTGTGCCATTATGCTACTCGCCTGTTCTTATGCGTCTCGTTGCCGAGACAGGGCGTTTATTATTTCTGGCTCTTTCTTCAGTCACTTTGTTCGTAGAAGTATGGGAGCCCTGTGCTTTGTTCCATTAGCCTTGTTTGGTTTTCTTACTGAAACCTGGCGTTTGCGCTTCTACTCATTGGTGTGTGATGGTTAGCCGGTTAGTAGCCTTGGTATGTGTGTTCCTTGTCTGTTCTCCTTCCCTTAACTATGTCTTTTCCCATCATAGTGGCCTAGTGCTTAACAAATCCCCCTTGCTGCGTTTGGCTCCTCCTACCTCACACGTCACGCCGCATTACACATGCTCTATGATCAGTGAGAACACATCACATGCTTTGGCCCACCCTACCTCCTAAGCTACATCAAGGCAATGGCAAGCTGCGGCAGTGGTCACAGGCTGCATTACAGGTCAAAGCGAAAATGTATGTAGAGGTGCAGTATCAGGCCACAAAGAACACACTCCCCCTGTTTGTCATACAGGGTCAAGGAACAAGTCTTCTCGGACGAGACTGGTTTGATGCTTTAGGTATTACAGTGGAGGGGGTGCATCAGGTGTTCCTGCAATCCCTGGAGTCGATTCTAACTGAATATGCTGAAGTATTTCAGGAGTTTGGTGCTTGCCGCAACCCACCAGTGTCCATTGACATTGATCTGACAGTCACGCCAAAGTTTTTTAAAGCACGCCCCGTACCATTCGCCCGCCGACCCAAGCTGGATAAACTAGTGTCTCAAGGGATTTTCAAACCAGTGTAACACTCAAGATGGGCCACTCCCATTGTGCCTGTGGCTAAGAAGGATGGTAGCCTAAGGATATGTGGTGACTACTGCTGCACAGTCAACACAGCCATTAAGCCTGATGTTTACCCCTTACTGACAGTGGCTGAACTGTTCTCAAAACTGGCTGGTGGAGTGGTTTTCACAAAGCTTGACCTTAAGCAAGCATACCAGTAGCTCCTATTGGAGGACAGCACAGCAGAGTTGCTGACCATTAACACTCACAGGGGACTTTTCCATGCACGCCGTTTGCAATTTGGGGTGTCATCTGCCATGGCAATCTTCCAACGCTTTATGGACACTCTTCTCACTGGCATTACCTGGGTCCAACCATACCTGTATGATATACTTATCACTGGCAAAACCGTAGAGGAGCACAATGCCCGGCTCCGGACCGTGTTGAAACGCTTTCCAGAAGCAGGGTTGCTGCCAAGCAAGTTGAATTCCTGGGTTTCCGTGTGGATAAGGATGGCATTTGTCCTACCGGTGAAAAGCTGGAGGGTATTCAGAAAGCGCCATCACCCCGGAACAAAATGGAGCTCCAATCATTCCTTGGGCTGCTCAACTTTTATAGCTGTTTTTTGCGCAACAAAGCCACTGTTCTGGAACCCCTGCATTGCCTTCTTGATCAGACTGCAACATGGCAGTGGACTGACACACATGAGGCAGCATATGCAAGGGCTAAAGAATTGCTGCAAGCTGATGACATGCTGGCACATTTTGATGAAAAGAAGCCCCTAGCAGTGGTGTGTGATGCTTCCCCATATGGGCTTGGGGCCTTACTGTTTCATATGGAGCCTGATGGGGGCCTCCTTCCTGGCCATCTGCTTCGCGTCCCGGACACTGACCTCCACAGAGAGGAATTATGCACAAATTGACAAAGAGGCATTGGCCGTCATCTTTGCAGTTAAAAAATTCCATCAATACCTCTCTGGTCGTCACTTCTTCATTTACACGGACCACAAACCCCTTTTGGGTCTACTGCACCACTCTAAGCCAATGCCACCGGTTCTGTCTCCCCGCATGTTGCGATGGAGTGTGCTACTTAGCGCTTATGACTATGAGTTATGCTATAGGCCAGGCAAACAGCTGGCAAATGCTGATGCCTTGAGCCACTTACCATTGCCTGCTCCAGTCACTGTGACGCCACCGCCCCTGGAGGTACTTTTACTGGAAGTGGTGCCGAACGCCCCATTACATGCAACAAAAATCGCTGCCCTCACATTGCACGACCGTGTCCTGTCTCGTGTGTTGCGCTGGGTTCTGCATGGCTGGCCCTCGGATGTAGCGGGTGACTGGTTCAAGCCCTTTATCGCCCGTCGTCATGAATTATCTGCACATAAGGACTGTCTGTTACGGGGGGAGCGCACCCTGGCATAGTGCATATGAAGAGCCTGGCCAGAAGCTACGTTTGGTGGCCAGACATGGATGTGCAGGTGGAGGAAACAGTCAAGGCTTGTGAGACCTGTCAAAGGTCATGCCACGCCCCGCCTAAAGCTCAGCTGCACCCGTGGGAGTGGACAACTAAAAAATGGTCGCGGCTACACATTGATTTTGCAGGTCCTTTTTCTAGACAAAACATTCCTTCTAGTGCTTGACTCACACTCCAAATGGTTGGAGGTATCAATGGTGAGTTCCATGTCATCCTCAGCAGTCACCAGCGCGCTGAGGCTCCTGTTTGCGACGCATGGGCTGCCAGACGTGATCGTCTCCGACAACGGTGCTGCCTTCACCTCGGCAGAGTTTAAGGAGTTTGCCAAGTGCAATGGAATCAGACATGTGACCACAGCGCCATACCACCCTAGTTCAAATGGCCAGGCTGAACGTATGGTCCAGACGACCAAGGAGGCCTTATCCAAGATCACTGTAGGGGATTGGCAGACACGCCTTGTCAGGTTTCTACTGTCCCAGCATATCACCCCTAATTCTTCAACTGGAAAAAGCCCCACTGAACTTCTGATGAACCGGCGACTGACCACTGCCCTGGATCGACTGCACCCTGATATCGTAGATGAGATGCATCACAAACAAGAGTTGAATGCTGAGAAATGTCAGAAAACGACCAGGAGTTTTCAGCCAGATGAAACTGTTTACATGAGGAGTTATACAGGGGGGCACAAATGGGTCCCTGCGGTCATTGTGGATGCTACTGGCCCAGTGTCATACAGGGCAAAGACATCGGATGGTCAAGTGCTTCGCCGCCACTTGGATCAGCTGCGTGGTCGTGTGGCGCCCTACGCCTGTTTTGCTTCACGGGAGCCTTATGATCCGGCGGACCTGTCACCCGAGGGTTCACCCCCTGAGTCAGCTGTGCCCACCTCACCGAGATCCCCAGCGCTGGAGGTAGCTGTTCCCCGCGACCCTGATGAGGACCCTTCTGGTGCTGTGGTTGCACCTGAGCCCACTACCCCACTCCAGCGTCCGACAAGGGAGCACCACCGCCCGCGGCGTTTTGAGGACTTTGTGAACTGGGGGAAAGGGGTGTAATGTATTCAAGCATTTAAGTTAGACACTCAATATGTCACTATAACACGTGACCAGAAGTGCTGGTAAGAAGCCAACGAGACTGAGTTGTTGTTCACGCTCACCTGTTCTCTGATATAAAAACCCTGTTTACTCACATGTTCAGTAAAACATATTCTGACCTGAGTGGCGTTCCTCTGGTGCTTTTGACGATATAACAAGTGCAACCTGTATACATTCTAAATTCAGATGCTACAGGGTGGGCTAATTTTACATGCAGAGTAATGAGGAAATGGTCAGACAGCATAGGATTATTAATATAACTAATAGGATTAGTGAATTTTAACATTAACAATATCAATACCAAGATTTAAGACCAGGTCTAAAGTATGACTACAATAATGTGTGGGGCCAACGACATTTCGAATGAAACCAATTGATTCCAAAATGGTCGTAAATGCTGAGGTAAAAGGATCATCTGTATTTTCAAAATGCAGGTTAAAATCACCCAATATTAACATTTTGTCATGACTTACAGCTAAATGAGAAAGAGAATCTGCAAATTCCTGAATAAAGCCAGAATATGGGCCAGATTCAACTTCGTCCTCTCCTACCGACCCGGCTCCAAGAACGGTAAGCCTGATGCTCTATCCAGGCAGGAGGGGGCCTCTGAAGAACCTGCGGAGAGAGACACCATCCTGTCCCCTCATTGCTGGGTGGCGGCGGCACTGTGGGACATCGAGGCGGTGGTCTGCTCGACTCGGCGGGGGGGGTCCCGCTCCCAGTAGTTGCCCTGATAACCTGTTGTTTGTTCCCCAGTCTGTCCGCTCGCAGGTCCTGCAGTGGGGGCACTCCTCCTGATTAGCCTGTCACCCGGGAGCCCAACGTACCAAGGCCCTCATCCACCAACGCTTCTGGTGGCCCGCCATGGATGAGGACATCCGCAGTATCGTCTCCGCTTGCTCGGTCTGTGCCCAGAACAAACCCTCCACTACTCCTCCCGCTGGTCTGCTACGCCCCCTACCGATTCCCTGAAGACCCTGGTCACACATCGCCCTGGACTTCGTCACTGGTCTGCTCCCGTCTGACGGTAATACCACCATACTTACCATAGTGGACCGATTCTCCAAGGCTGTCCATCTTCTGGCCTTACCCAAGTTACCGTCAGCCAAGGAGACGGCTGAACTCCCTATCCTTCATATTTTTAAACTCCACGACCTACCAGTTGATGTGGTGTCAGATAGGGGGCCCCAGTTCACATCTCACTTTTGGAGGGCATTCTGCAAGTTGTTGGGTGCGTCTGTGAGTCTATCCTCAGGTTTCCACCCCCAGTCCAATGGCCAGATTGAGCAAGCCAACCAACGTCCTGCATGACTATGCATAAACGGATGCCGGTGTTGTTACGATAGTTGAAAGTTGAAAGAGTTCTCAGGGCTAGTTTTGCATCGGCCTACCTATCCTATTTGAACAGCAATCATCATTATGTGGTTAAAATAGGTGTTCATGGTGCAGGTATTGTTATCAAAATCTAGTTTTGCATCTACAGCCATCATCATTAGGTGTGGCTATACATGTGTTAATTGCTGATATTTTTATTAAAATCTAGTTTTGGACCTACAGCCATCATCATTAGGTGCTATACATGTGTTAATTGCTGCTATTGTAAGGGGGAGTGTAAGGTTCGGAGAACCAAACACGACCGATAAGGATTTCTAAAAGCGTATTGAGAAAGATACGCCACAAAAGCGGAAGTAGCCGCACCAGGATGAAGATAACACAGGATCGGGAGCAAAACTTCCCTAGCACAAGGCAAAACAAAGCAACCTCAAAAACTGAGGCGATCTCGAGAAACAGCGAGAATAACTAATTAGGCGTAACAAGAGGTGGTAAAACAAAGCAAAACTCGATAAAACGAGTGAAGGAAAAGACCTGTTATCCAGAGCTCTTGTGGTGAAAGAGCTGAAAACAAAAGATAACAGGTTACAAGAATAAAGAATAAAGACAAAGATAAAGAAATAAAAGAGAAAACCAATCTAATCCTAATTCTCTAACCGGACTTGCTGCGTTTCTTATTCATACGAACCAGAAATGCAGCGACCGAATTTCCTATATCTTACCGACTTCGTTGTCAACATAGCAAAGACAATATCGAAGTGAGGAAATGCAGAAGTCCTGAGGCATTTATAGCTGGCAGAAAACTTAAAACAGGTGCAGGGAATAATTGCCAGGCAAGATACAAACACCGGAACGGAGGTGGAAAAAATCAGATAGAGCGTCCCAACGACGCCAAAAAGGAAACCAAAAAGTAGAACCGCAGAGAACAGTGGAGACTGCCAATAACCATGACAGCTATATTGATATCAAAATCTATTTTTAAACCCATGAATTAATTTCTCTAAAAATTAGACCCCCTGTTACACGATATTATGTAAGTAATGTAGCCCATTTTGTTCAGAAAAAATGACTGCATGAATCCGTATAAGTGCGGATGCGAGTGGTGCATGCTTCCGGTATGTTTCTCAATGCCGCGAGCATTCACTTCTGGCGCGCGTGATTCTGCGAGATACTGCCGGTGTGTTTCGGGCGTAAGACAGGCTGCAATCACCTGATTTATCAGATAAGGCGCTGTTGTGCAGCGATACGGGGGCAACACAGTAGTTGATTGGCACTCCCCCTGGACTAAGGTCACAACTATGGCCATCTTTCTGCTTATCCAGTTGAGTTGAATAAAAACCACTTCATCACATCTTCCAACTTCTGATAAATTGATGAAGTGAGTGTGGAAGAGAGAAAGGCATTTTACCTGCATTAGCTACTTTCAGTAATGCAACCTTTATAACTTAAAAAGGCCTGGTAATATAGGCAACCAAAGGAATTATTCATTGTTCATGAATCAAAGAAGGTCTGCATTTGGATTCCCAAGCAACACATTCTACTGTAACAGTACATTTAGGCATTTAGCAGGCACTCTCTATACCCAGAGCAACTTTGCAATTGAATCAATTTTTACAGCTGGGTATTTTGACTGAAGACAAGTAGTCTACCTTGCACAAGCTGGGAATTGAGACACAACCTTTTAGCTACAAGCCCATTTACTTAACCGTTCTACTACACTGCCACCAAACCAAAGACTGGTGCATTACATTTTGGGCATTTAGCAGATGCTCTTATTCAGTATAGCTTAACAAACTTTACATTGTTTACATACAACTAGAGCAGAGGTAGGCAACCCTGGTCCCGCAGTGTTGGAGACGCTCCTGGTTTTTGCTTCATCCAAACCTCTAACTGCATATCTGGATTCATCTTAATTAATCAGATATAATGAATGCAGGTGCCCATGTTTTCACCATTCAAAATATTCAGGCTCAGACTTTTAATCATCCATCTAACTCTTGTGATCAAGCTCAGATGGAGCAAATAAGAAATTGCACTGCAGGAACAGGGTTGCCCCTCCAACTGAACTGGAGTTTTACTGAAGCAATTCAGGTTCAATAGTTTACACAAAGGAAAGATACGACAGCAGGGACCTTGCTGGGAATCAAACCTATATTATAAACCCAGTCCCCTAATCACTACGCTACCCTGCCAGCCCGTTGCCGAACAAAAGCAGGCCTTGGGTAAGACCAGGAAAACCAGGGGGGTATTTCATAAATTTGGATTATTGAGTTAGCTGGATAACTGCACTGAGTAAAACCCTCCCAAGTCTGAAACATGGACAGAAGTAAAAAGAGCTGTTCCGGATTTTACTCAGTTCAGTTATCCAGCTAACTCAGAAATCCAGCTTTGTGATATATCCCCCCTGGCCTTTTACAAAGTACATTAACACTACAGGCATTTAGCAGACCTCATCCAGAGTGACTAATGCAACCTTTGCATTTTCACATAATATCTACTTATGCAGCTTGATATATACTGAAGCAATTCAGGGTCCAATGGTAACACCGCTATTTAGAAATCAAACATGCGGCCTTGTTTTGCACACTGACAAACACCAGCACTCACCTGATACCTGTATGTGGACTACTGGACTGATCCTACCCCCTATACCTCTGTTAGACATCCCACCGTAGGCCGTGCTGTCTTCTGACTGATGCAGTACCTACCTGTGTCCTTTAGATCGCATGAACCGGGTGGAGTGCAAAGAAAAAATACCTTTTCTTTGCACTGTTTTCAAATAAATATATGTAAAAGCGAATGTACAAATCACTGCTTTCTGCTTTTATGTGCATTTTACATACTGTCCCAACTTTTTTGGAATTGGGGTTTGTATGATTGGAAGTGTGCTCTATGGTAAGATTAGACAAAAAATGCATTAAACAGATACTTGATAAAATAAGGGTGCTCCACTGCCTCTGAAATCACACTGTAACCATAACAACAATAAGCACTATCCCTCCACCAAAGGTTACGGAGTTGAAACATCACTTCTGCAACTTTGAAGCTCTCAGAACCCCCCAAAGTAAAACTCCTATTTACATACTGTTTACTAAAATATTATTTACATACTGAGGATGTCGCCTGAGTTGTAATTTATGAAATAAATTTACATGCTCAAATATGCGCATATGAACAAACCTGACCTGAACAGCTGGGAAAGTGAAACATTTAAAATTGAACATTTAACTGACACTGAGGAGCTCTCAGAGGAAGTTCCACCCCCTCCAAAATAGCAGAGCGACCATCGCAATACCGAAACCCGAACCCAACTGCAGGAAGCTGCACTGGTTATTGTGTACATCTAATTCCTCTGAAGTTTAGTGCCATCCTTATCTCTCCTCTGCCCGAGCTATATAAAAATATGCACGTAAGAGCCACTCGTGTGGTTTCTGTGCTTTGATCACATGCCTATGGATGGAAGCTTATGAGCTACAACCACAGCGTCCGCTATTTTTGTTTATACAGGAGATAATCCGATAAGTAAACTCCTCCCATATATTTTATAAGAGTTCTGCATGTTTCTTCCTGTATGTGACAGGAAAATAACGGTTGCGTGCATGTGCACGATTGCATAAATGTTTGAGGTGTGGCTGGTTTCTTCCCCTGGAGAAATGTGAATGTAGCCTACCTGTGTTTGTGTTTATACTCTGGTGAACAGCTTGGTGTCAATCCCATGTCTGAGAGCTCATAAAGTAGATTTATTATCTTAAATACTTTTTAGAGCACTATACCAAAGTGTATTGTATTGTAGGCCCTATAGGTTTTTTTTATTGTGTTCAATAATACAGTTACTATACCATGCATTATTGATTGCAGCCAGATTTGATCCAAAAGTCACCAGTAGGCTACTTGGCCATTGGAAAATCGGACCCAGGAGTGACCGCTGTCCATTCAGCACTTCGTGCTGGCTGGGCGCCGTCTCCCCTCAAATAGGGACAGCGTCCGCACTCCACACTGGCCACAGCTGCGTATCACGCGTAAACATGCAAGACAGAAGCTGCGATTCCTGTATTGTTAAATTCAGCTTTGGTGCACAAGTTGTAGCACTATCTCCCAAACGAGACCGCATTTGCTGACCAAGATCGAAAACGCAGTTTTTGAAAGTCTTTTGGGGGCGCCCGAAGACGAGGTCGGATCACGTTCTCACCACAAACGAACCGCACCAGAGTTTGTTTGGAAGCGTACCGAGACCACCTCTTCAACAAGGTCTCGGTACGCTTGTTTGGTCCGCTTTTGGTGCGCACCCAAGTACGATTGCTGTGTTCACACCTGCCCAAACGAACCGCAGCAAGGGGGAAAACTAACCAGAGTTTGATTCAATCAAACCAAACAATGCAGGTGTGAAACCGCCCTTAGTGAAAATATTAATATGGAAATGGGGACGGATAGTTAGATTGGTTTATCAGAGGTGTAAAATCCAGGTTCAGAAAGTAAAAGTCCTCCCCAGAATTTTCTTCCAATCACCTGGATTTGCTAATTAGTACAAAAACGGAGGAAGAGAGAGGCCCATCGCCCCGCTCCACCATCAGGCAAACCATCCAACAGACCCCTCCTCCCCACCCAGCCACCCTGAGGCCTGTCCCCACCCCTCACCTAACAGACCCCTCCTCCCCACCCAGCCACCCTGAGGCCTGTCCCCACCCCTCACCCAACAGACCCCTCCTCCCCACCCAGCCACCCTGAGGCCTGTCCCCACCCCTCACCTAACAGACCCCTCCTCCCCACCTAGTCACCCTGAGGCCTGTCCCCAGCCCTCACTCAATAGACCCCTCCTCCCCACCCAGCCACCCTGAGGCCTGTCCCCAGCCCTCACACAACAGACCCCTCCTCCCCACCCAGCCACCCTGAGGCCTGTCCCCAACCCTCACCCAACAGACCCCTCCTCCCCACCCAGCCACCCTGAGGCCTGTCCCCACCCCTCACCTAACAGACCCCTCCTCCCCACCCAGCCACCCTGAGGCCTGTCCCCAGCCCTCACCCAACAGACCCCTCCTCCCCACCCAGCCACCCTGAGGCCTGTCCCCACCCCTCACCTAACAGACCCCTCCTCCCCACCCAGTCACCCTGAGGCCTGTCCCCAGCCCTCACTCAATAGACCCCTCCTACCCACCCAGCCACCCTGAGGCCTGTCCCCAGCCCTCACCCAACAGACCCCTTCTCCCCACCCAGCCACCCTGAGGCCTGTCCCCACCCCTCACCTAACAGACCCCTCCGCCCCACCCAGCCACCCTGAGGCCTGTCCTCAACCCTCACCCAACAGACCACTCCTCCCCACCCAGCCACCCTGAGGCCTGTCCCCAGCCCTCACCCAACAGACCCCTCCTCCCCACCCAGTCACCCTGAGGCCTGTCCCCAGCCCTCACCCAACAGACCCCTTCTCCCCACCCAGCCACCCTGAGGCCTGTCCCCACCCCTCACCCAACAGACCCCTCCTACCCACCCAGCCACCCTGAGGCCTGTCCCCAACCCTCACCCAACAGACCCCTCCTCCCCACCCAGCCACCCTGAGGCCTGTCCCCAACCTTCACCCAACAGACCACTCCTCCCCAGCCCGTCACCCTGAGGCCTGTCCCCACCCCTCACCCAACAGACCACTCCTCCCCACCCAGCCACCCTGAGGCCTGTCCCCAGCCCTCACCCAACAGATAAACAGGAAATAGGATAAATTGCCTCCATGATTCAAGATGAGGTTTAGCACTAGCACTTCAATGGTCAAAAAGGTGATAGAAAAAAAAAAAGACCATGGCAGTTTATATATAGTACAGCTGGTGCGTTTTTTTAATTTCCTGCTTGTGTGATCAGTAAACCCACTACCCTCCTAATCCATCGCTGCTTTAGCTTCTAGTCTGCTGTAACTTAAAAACATAACTCCTTTTTTTTTTGTTAACATTTTTTTTATTTCAAGTAAGTTGTGGGTACATACATGGCAGCCAAGAGTATACTAAATATACAAAAATAGAGTACACTGCATGAAGAAAAAGGATTGCACACCCAAAACACTCATCCAATGTTAATTAAAGTTGGGTTCGTTTGACTCAACATGACACGGTAATTCCCTTTCATCTAGTAATACACTCAGAGAGAGGATCTGAATGTATAATTGACATACAGGTGCTTGAAAGCTGACCAAGACAGGACATGTTGAGAGAACCTCACACCATTGCAGTCTTATTTAGACTCCAGGGGGCAATCAAAATGTTACCCTTAGATGTGTGAAATTAAAGCTTTACTTTAAGTGAATAAAGATTGAAGGGGACGATTGGGGTCACTGTGTCCCAGGATGAATCTATCAGACTGGATGTTTCAGTGGACAGGGCTGCCCTGGGTCCAGAGAGACTGTTGTGTCTCTTGTGGTGTATTGTGTTAATGTGGTTTCTGGGTTTTTGGGGTGGGCAGGATTTGTGTGTTGGCGTAAATATGGACTTGGGCGATGGGACATTAGGGGGGTTTGGAGAAGCGGGCTGGTTTTTGTGTTGATGAATGTATTGTGTTGTTATAATGATGGAGTGTAAATAAAGATTTTTTTTTTTTTTCTAAATAAAAAAAAAAGTTCTGCAGGATTCATGTTTGAGTAATCAGGTTTAAACAGTTTGTAAAGGACTTTTGGGTCACATATACTAAATACACCATGGTTGTGTCTCCAACGAAGGCAGCTGCCGCATTGCCTTACTGCCTTGCTCCCTCTGAAGGTACCTCAAAAGGCAACAAATTTGGGACACACTTCGAAGGCAGGACGATGTCACGTGAGATCAGTGTTTGCAGTTGTTCATTATGCTATGTTAGCTTGCTAGCAAGTTAGCTGGCTAGTTACTGGAAAGCTCACAGGGGCTTAGAAACATCAGATACACTATTCCAGTGTATTAAATAATTAAAATTGATTGTTAGATATATAACTACAACAAATTATGGAGTTATCGCAAAGACTTATGGGATATCATACCCGGAGAAGGATACATGAGATGCTGTCATGAGATAAGGCACCTTAGAAGGCAGTACTTTATACAAACTTTCGAATGAGACACGCCTCGATGCCTTCCTGCCTTCAAATGCAGCATTTTTGCCGTTTGAGACACAGCCCATCTCACTGATAAAATCTGAAGCTCAGTGGCTCATCGCATTTTCCTGACCATTGTACACATAGGGCCTGAAGATCTTTAGCATGTGCAAAGCCTTTTAGCACACTGGTAGGAGGGACGTGCATATGCATCGGCACACATTTCTATCTTTCCTTTCTGTCCTATCTTTCCCTATTGCTGGCTGGTGAGATGGTGCAGTCCCCCATTTTGAAGTCATGAGAAGAGGCCATTTTGTGACTATTCAGGTGACTTGGGAGAAGGTATAATAAGGCCCATTTTTGAGTGCCCCATCCAGTTTTTGGCAGAGACTCCGTTTGGAGCACATTGGGTGCTCTGGTTACTACAGGCCTCAAATGCTGCTTGTTAGATAATATTGTTTGGGGTTGACTGCCTTGAAGAGTTCTTGTTGGCCTGGTGTTCACTGGCCAAGTTTAGTTTGTTTTGTGTTGTTTTGGTTTGATGATTCCAACCAAAGAAAAACAACTTCTGAAGACTCCTCCTTAGAGGGAGCTATCTCCTGCCAGCTTCCTTCTTCTCTGTTTTGTTTCCACCTAAATGCCTACATTAGACACACAAAAAGTATTTTTTAGGGAAGAGCTGTGTTTCATATTAGCTGTGTTTGACAGCAGTTTGACACACACACACACACACACACACGCACACACACACACACACACACACACACACACACACACACACACACACACACACACACACACACACAAACACACACATACACACAAACCAATAGTATTTATTTTGAACCAATCATTGGTTATGTCATTAGTTTTGTGTGGGTCTCTAAAGGTCTCAGTAAGTCAGGCCCAGAGTGTATATCTGCTGAAGATCACCCACCCATTTCCTGTGGAAAAAAAAAAGAAAAAAAAGCCAGCATCAACACAGGCTGGAAAACCACAGTTTCTCACGCTGAAAGACAGATAATAAAATAACTTGTACATGAGTCATATACATGCACACAAAGTGACTTGGATTAACTGCTGGTTTATGGAGACATTCTTTGCCGTCTTTCTTAAATATGTACTCTGGGAGTGGCCATAGCCACAATCCAAGTCACAATTCATCCTTAAACATTGACTTATGAAGGTCCATATTAAATGAATGGCTGGCTGTCCAGGAAGCGCATGATTGGCTATAATGCGGTCCATGGAATGGAAGTTTCAGTTTGTGGGGAATCCCCTCCCCCATCACAAAATGGCAGCTTTTCCGATTGATCAGACTTAGTGTAGCCAAGCAGCAGGCTGGCAGCATGCATTTGAAAGGATGGGGGTGCTAGTCTGTGCGCTAATACATTTACACAGGATAGGGGTGCTAGTCTGGGCGCTAACAAACTTATAGCCTACAGGATAGGGGTACAAATCTGTGCGCTAACAAATTTATACAGGCTAATCTGTGTGCTACAAAATTTAGACAGGATGGGGGTGCTAATCTGTGAGCTAACAAATTAATACAGGATAGGGGTGCTAAACTGTGCGCTGAAAAATCCTATACAGGATAGGGGTGCTAAACTGTGCGCTAACAAATTTACACAGGATGGGGTGCTAGTCTATGGCCCCTTAAACAAACACTGGATGTCACTGAGAATATAAGTAACTCTACAAGAACAGGCAGCATCAGAGGTGAAAAATTCAGACAAATATAATTATGTGAAGTCCAGTCCTACTGAAACAATAGCTATATGAATAGCATGTAGCGGCTGCAGTCTCCTGTAGGTATTAACCAATTTCAATTCAGTTCAGTTCAGGCTTGCAATTTAAATTAATTTCCATTCTAACATTGCTGGATCATATAAATTCTGTATCGTAAAAAATATGGTTATTAAAAGCACCAAAAATTCTTAGTCTGTTCTAGAACTCCATTGCTGTCAATTACCAGTAGTGATTGTTATATCAGCATTGCAATGTTCCGTGAAGAACATTCTAAGTACATATTTGTGATCTTACACCATAAAGGGTTAAACAGCAACACTATGAGCAGCTGCTGCTAATTTTTCTCAACCACCACAGAGTACAGTTATACTCACCTTCTGGGGATGTTGGAGATGCCGTCTTTCGGATGAGACGTTAAACCGAGGTCCTGTCTCACTGTGGTCATTAAAGATCCCATGACACTTATCGCAAAGAGTAGGGGTTTCCCCGGTGTCTTGGCTAAACTCCCAACCTGGCTCTTTCAATCTGCCACCTAAGTTTAATTAGCTAAAAATGCGTCTCTCCCTCTCCACCTCAGCTGACGTGTGGTGAGCATACTGGCGCAAAATGGCTGCCGTTGCATCACCCAGGTGGGTGCTACACATTGGTGGTGGTTGAGGCGAGTTTCCCCCTCATCAATGTAAAGCGCTTTGAGTGTGAGAAAGGCGCTATATAAATGGCAGGCGTTATCGTTATGTCACACAAGCAAGAAAGCACATTCATTTAAAGCAATTATTTTATTGATGAGACAGTCAAACAAATGCATATTGAATATGTTATAGTCTCAACCTAAAACATAAATACAGAAATCAAAGGTAAGTAACTGAAACTAAGATCACAAGTGCAGCCCTTATCTGAAGCTGACATTATATTATACTGATCCTGCACTCTGAAGGCATGACAGCTTCCTGTCCCCATTCCCAAAATTCACCCAGTGTCCCCATGACTGCACCCCCCACTAAGGATTTCCCCTCATGCAAGCTGAGAAACATCACAATGAAAAATAATCCTGAGCTCTCAAACTTTCTTCGTTCCACGTCAGCACACTGATCCAGCTTCTGTGTGAAGTATTTATAGGTGGAATTCCACTGTGGAAAAGTGAGTGCCACCCCTCGATTCAAGAGGCGAAGGACAACAGTTTGTTTGGAGCTTTACTCCGTTTATTTCAGTTGCGCCTTTTCTGGCGTTTTAAACAGACACACATACACACAAGTTTGTCTCCTCCTCGAACTCCCAGCAGTCTCCTTTTATGCCCTCAGGCTCACTGTCGAACAATCAAAGCAATTGGTTAATTACACAATTAATAAACAATCATCAATCACCAAATGCATGATTTCCGGCAGCTGTGCCGGCTCCACAAACCACACGAGTTCACTCTCTCTCTTGCCGGCAGCGCCTAAAACCATGCCCCCCTACCACATACCCCCACTGCCCGACTTAGGCCGGGAAGCCATCCGGCCGCTGACCAACCCCCCCCCCCCCCCCCCCCCTCCCCCACCGGGCGAGAGAGAAAGTCGGCCACCACCATCTGCGCTCCCGGCCTATGAATCACCTTGAAATTAAAAGGCTGTAAAGCCAGATACCAACGAGTGATTCGGGCGTTGGTATCCTTCATGCGGTGGAGCCATTGGAGGGGAGCATGGTCCGAACAGAGGGTGAATGGGCGACCCAGTAGGTAATAACGGAGGGACCCGACCGCCCACCGAATGGCCAGACATTCTTTCTCGACCGTGCTGTACTTAGCTTCCCGCTGCGATAGCTTCCTGCTAATATACAGCACTGGTCGGTCGACCCCCTCCACCTGCTGAGTCAAAACGGCCCCCAGCCCTCTGTCCGATGCGTCCGTCTGCAAATTAAAAGGGAGAGAGAAATTATGAGTGTACAAGAGCGGTTTCCCACAAAGAGCTTCCTTTACCCGCTCAAACGCCTGCCTGCACAGCTCCGTCCACTGGACCGGATCTGAGGCACCTTTCCGAGTCAAGTCGGTTAAGGGACTGGTCAGCTCTGAGTAAGCAGGAATAAACCTCCTGTAGTAGCCGGTCAGTCCCAAAAACCTACTCACCTCTTTTTTTGTCTTGGGTCGGGGACAGGTCGCAATCGCTGCGGTTTTATCCACTAGAGGCCGCACCTGTCCACTTCCCAAGTGGTACCCCAAATACCGTACCTCCGCTCGGCCAATTGCACACTTCTTTGGGTTAGCCGTGAGCCCCGTCTGTCTCAGGGACTCGAGCACTGCCCCCACATGCCGCACATGCTGAGCCCAGCTGCTGCTGTGGATGATGATGTCATCCAGATAGGCTGCAGCGAAAGCCGCATGTGGACGCAGCACCCTGTCCATCAGACGTTGAAACGTGGCAGGGGCCCCGAATAACCCAAACGGAAGTGTCCGGAATTGGTATAACCCGCCCGGAGCGGAGAAAGCCGTTTTTTCCTTGGACTCAAGAGACAAGGGAATCTGCCAGTAGCCCTTGGTTAAATCCAGTGTCGAAAAAAAACGAGCCGTGCCTAGCCGATCCAAGAGCTCGTCGACCCAAGGCATTGGATAGGCATCAAAACGTGACACTTCATTCACCTTACGATAGTCTACACAGAACCGAATAGATCCATCAGGCTTACCCATAGCACGATGGGACTATTCCACATACTGTTAGACTCCTCTATTACCCCCAATTCCAGCATTGCCTTTATTTCTGCCTGAACCAATTTCTTTTTATGTTCCGGCAGTCTATAGGGCCGTGAACGCGCCGTCACGCCCGGGGTTGTCTCAATGTGGTGGTTTATGAGGTTAGTGCGACCTGGTAGAGGGGAAAACACATCCGCAAACCGCTTTTGCAACAAGGCAAGATCCGCTCTCTGATTCGGTAAGAGATGGCTATCTGAAAGGGGTGAGGTTTGATTGGTAGAATTTGGTACCTCTGGCCCCAGCTCATCTCTTTCCTGATCGACCGTAACCAGGGAGACCGGTACCACCTCTTTCCATGCTTTTAATAGATTGAGATGATAAATCTGTTTTGCCTCCTCTCTATCAGATCGCTCTACCTCATAATCGACTTCCCCCACTCGTCGTGTGACCACAAAGGGTCCTTGCCACTTGGCGAGTAATTTTGTGCTGGAAGTCGGGAGCAATACTAGGACTTTATCTCCCGGTGAAAATTGCCGTAGCTTAGTTCCTTTATTGTAGTGCCTCAGTTGACGTTCCTGATCCTCGAGCAAATTCTCCCGTGACAATCTACCCAGTGTATGGAGTTTTGCTCGTAGGTCCATAACGTATTGAATTTCGTTTTTACTGGGACTTGGACCCTCCTTCCAGCTTTCTTTAACTAGGTCCAAGACACCCCGTGGTTTCCTACCGAACAACAATTCAAAGGGAGAAAATCCCGTGGAGGCCTGGGGAACCTCTCGCACTGCAAACAATAGAGGAACTAACCACTTATCCCAATTTCGGCTATCATCGTGTACGAACTTCCGAATCATCGATTTTAAAGTCCTATTAAAACGCTCACTGAGCCCATCTGTTTGCGGATGGTATACACTGGTTTTAATGGACTGAACTCCCAATAATTCATATAGTTTGCGTAATGTGCGTGACATAAACGAGGTGCCTTGATCCATCAGAATCTCTTTCGGGATTCCGACGCGGGAGATTATCTGAAACAATTCCTGCGCAACACTCTTGGCCGAGATATTGCGCAACGGCACTGCTTCGGGATACCGGGTTGCATAATCCACCAGAACTAATACAAATCGGTAACCCTGGGTGCTCCAGTCAAATGGCCCGATGAGGTCCATGCCCACTCTATCAAAAGGGATCTCAATTAACGGTAGAGGGCGCAACGGCGCTTTTGGGATAGCCGGGGAATTCACTAGCTGACAATCTGGACAGGCCGCACACCACCGACGTACGTCCGCCCAAATGCCCGGCCAGTAGAAACGGGCCATTATCCGGTTTAGTGTTTTTTCATATCCTAAATGACCAGACATGGGGTTGTAGTGAGCCGCCTGGAAAATTATTTCCCGGCGGCTTTTAGGTACCAACAACTGGGTTATTTCCTCACCAATCTGAGTGTCACGACTCACTCTGTACAATCTGTCCCTAATAATTGCAAAATATGGGTGAGTTCGTGCAGCATCCGGGCGCACTAGCTGACCATCAACAGATATCACTTGGTCAAAAGCGAAGCGTAGGGTATCGTCACAAGACTGAGCGAGTGGGAAATCCTCCACGGGGCGGAACACCGGCACCTGGGGAGTCTCCACCGGAGGCTCTCCCGATGCCGCCCCCCCCCTCGGCAGTGTCGGACGACCCCGCGTCACCATTGTCCACTGCACACACCTCACACGTGATCGCACCCCCATCAATTTCTCCGCTACCAGTTTAAATCCTGTCCAATCAGTGCCCAAAATCAGAGGGTGCGAGAGGCGGGAGCTAACCGCAGCCTCCAAAATATGTGTTTTATTTTTGATGCGGATTTCCACTGGTACTATAGGATACTTGTGTATATCCCCGTGCACACACTTAATTGTTACCCATCGTGCCAGTACCAAAGCCTCGGGTCGAACCAGGCTCTGTTGGATCATGGTCTGCCTAGCCCCTGAATCCAACAGCGCCCGGTGTTCACTCCCTTGCACCCTTACCGGAATGCAGTACGCCCCGTCTGGATCGGGAGCGGAGGTGGGCGGGCCGACAACCCGGACCACCTGCCCCACCTTCATGAGCGGACAATCGCGGCGCAGGTGGCCCGGCTGTCCGCACCGCCAACACCCCGGTCCAGGTGTCTGAGGAGCTCCCTGTGGGCCGGACTGCACCGCCACTGAGCCTGAGTGGGGAGAAGGGGAAGAAAAACGAGGGAAATTAACAAGAGGGAAGGAGGGGTTTTGGGGACGGGAAACAGGAAGGGGAATAGACCGGGGAAAAAACTTTTTCCAGGGCGCCGGCTCCGGTTTCTGCTGCTGGGTGAGGGGATGTTGTGCTAGGTGGTCCTCCGCCAGGGTGACGGCGTTATCCAGGTTGGTGGGCCGATGGCACTGGACCCAGCTGGCTGTATCCGCCGGCAACCCCGCGATGAATCATTCCAGGACCACCTGCTCCACTATTCCCGCAGCTGATCTTATTTCCGGTCGGAGCCAGCGCCTCGCCATGTCCGTCAGCCGCTGGGCGTAGGCGAATGGTCGGTCCTCTTCCGTCAGGGAGGTCTCCCGGAACCGACGTCAGTGGTCTTCTGGGCTGAACCCCGTTCGGTCGAGGACCGCCTTCTTCAGATTTGGGAAGTCCGCCCGAGCGGCTGCCGGCAGGCTATGCGCAGCCTTCTGCGCTTCCCCCGATAAGAGGGGCAGGAGACGTACTGACCACTCCTCTAGTGGCCACCTGCACACCTCCGCTGCCACCTCAAATGCCTCTAGGAAGGCTTGAGCGTCGTCGTCCGCGGTCATCTTCGGTATATGAAATTTTGGGGACGCGATGCTCTGCCTTCCCCTGGCCTCACCGGAAGCAGCCAGCTGTAGTAGCGCCTGGGTCTGGAGGTTAGTCTGCGCACGCAGGGCTTCCATCTGCTCGGTATGAGCAGCCGACTGTCGCTCCTGAATGGCAGCTATTCCCTCCAGCATTTTCCCCAGCGCTACTATTGATGACGACTGCCCTGGTTGTTCCTGGCTGTGGTCCATCCTGCCTCTTGAATTTTCTGACTCCCCGTACGGGCCACCACTGTGGCAAAGTGAGTGCCACCCCTTGATTCAAGAGGCGAAGGACAACAGTTCGTTTGGAGCTTTACTCCGTTTATTTCAGTTGCGCCTTTTCTGGCGTTTTAAACAGACACACATACACACAAGTTCGATCATCAATCACCAATTGCATGATTTCCGGCAGCTGTGCCGGCTCCACGAACCACACGAGTTCACTCTCTCTCTTGCCGGCAGCGCCTAAAACCACGCCCCCCTACCACATCCACATTCACTTCAGTGTATCTGACAGCTGCTTCATTAGATGACCCTGCACATCAACAAACACGTTTAAACGCAACAGATGAGAGAGAACTGTGAGCGAGAATGAAAACATGTTTTTTTAGAGTAAATATGCATCCCAGTAAAAGGACGTCACCTGGTTTCCTGCAGCATTTCACACAGAGTATAATGGTGACCAGCAGGAGCGGAGCAGCACCCAGGCCAAACACCAGTCTGTCTGTGGAGAGACACACACATGAGGGATATATATTGCTATATATTGCTCACTATATTGTAAGTCACTCTGGATAAACCCATCTGCTAAATGAATGCAGTGTAACGTAGTGCACTGTGAATATATTAACGATCATGAGCTATTATCCAAATTGAAAGTCCACCTGAGCCTCACCTGCAACAGTCAGAGTGATGGAGTCGCTGTGCAGTGATGTCACATTTCAGACCCAGCAGCACCGCTGACATTTACATTGTACTCCTTAGTGAGGGATGTGGCTCTGTGTTGCTGCTCTGTATACCAGAAATATGTCCAGTTGCTGTATGGGTCCACCTCACACTTCAGGGTGACGGTCTCTCCATGGTACAGTGGGCGCCATTTTGGCTCTACAGTCAGAGAGGCCTTAGGCATTTCTGTGGAAACAGACCGACTGGGTCACAGTTTATTCTGTCAGTCCAACCCCGGCTCGATGGGCCGCAACACAAATGATTTAAAACACAAAAGGGAGCAGTTACAAAATATTTTTTATTAAAATATCACAATAAAGAGACATGAAACAAGGGGAAAAGGTGTTGGAGGTATAAGTGAACGAGAAACAAGACAAGCACGAAAACGAGAATCCAAAGAGACTTCAACACTAAACACTAAGACCATGGCAGTAAGATTAAACTTCAAGGATGAGGGTTCATCAAGTTCATAATAAGTTCAGACCAGTGATTTGCTGATTCCATATGGTAGCTCCGCCCATGTTTGTCAGTCTCATGGGGTGCGTCCCAATACTCGAAAAAAAAAAACACCCTCCTTTCCTCCACTACCACCTCCTCTCCTCTGTGCATTTAGGATATTTAAGTTTAAAAGCTTTTTACTGTTTATTCACATTTTATATTTTCATTTTAATATTTTATTGTTTTGAATTTTAATATTTTATTAATATTTTATTTGATTCCATTTTCTTAATCAACAAGATCTCTATGTCCAAATGGAACATCCTTGCTCAATCCAGCGTCAGTGTCATATTATTCTTACGCGCTTAACTATAATGCTTTTTAGCCTCTTTTTTCATGAATAAACGTGGCTTTTGTTAATTATAAAGAATGAGTGTCAATATGGATTAAAGCACTTTATAATAAATGTAAAGGAACAGTAAAATTGCATTTGTTTGTTTGTTTTGTGCCTCCAACGCGGCTGATGTGGAGAGTGGTGGATGATTTATACACGCCACACGTTCCGAGAAAAGGCTTCCGCAAAGGCCACACTTGTATTTCCTTACTGAAGTATCCTCCGTTTGGAATGTCCTTAAAGATGGCGAACTTCGATCGATTTCTGGGTCAGGTGAGGGCCGAGGACATGAGAACGGATAAAATAAGCGATTGGAATGAACCCCAGGTGTTGAATCAGGTGTGCTTTGTCAGGATTGGAGTGAAAACCTACAGGACGGTAAATCTCCAGGAACAGAGTTGGCGATAACTGTTTTAGCCCATTTTCTCCCCTCAATGCTGCATTTATCTCTGGTCTCTGCCCTCTGATCTGAGTCACACACACACATAGTAATTATTATGACCTGCCTTTAATAATCAGAGTGACAGGAGCACTGTGTTGAGAGGACCGTGGTCTGGAGTCTCTCAGCCCTGCACACCAGTACTGCCCCTGGTCTGTGCCAGCAGCTGCAGTGATGGTATACCTGTCACAGGTGACGGTCTCTCTAGTGTACAGCGGGAGCCATTTTGGCTCTACAGTCACAGTGGCCTTAGGCAGTGCTGTGGAAACAGACACACTGGGTCACATCCCCTTCTGCCAGTGATACTGAGGCAGGATAAAGGAAAGTTGCTGTTTTAATATGAAGGAGTACGAGCCAGGGGCCTCATTTATAATACATTTGTATGCACGGATTTGATGCTGTATTCAATAGATTTGATCTTACGTGAAAATCGACAAACAAATTGAGATTTATAAAACTTTAAACTGACGTTAAAAAGGTCTTATAGGTAAACCAACTCCAGAGGACGTGTACAAACTTTTACTTGTGGCTATGCAGCTATGAAGTAGTTCCAACGAAGAGGCTTAATCACCGTTCCAGATTAATATTCTGTCTATGTTCTGCTGCCAAAGACATAGAGGGTGGGGCAACTGTACTCTATACCTGTCAGCACTCACCTGATACCTGTATTGAAACTGATAAAAAATAAATAAAACGTTAGCTATCGACAAATCGGTTGTCTGTCGTGTTAAGTTAGCTAATGTTAGTTAATAATTCTAAGGGGCCGTTTTATTCTTGTGCTGCGTGTTATTGTGTTGACTGGCGTTAGCTAGGTAGCTACAGTAACATGACACCTAACTACACATGAGAAGGGGTTGAAACTTAAAATGGCATGGCAGGCTATAGCCCCACCTAGCTACTATTACATGCCACGGCTGCTGCTACTGCTATAGCCCCGCCCACTTATACATGCTACGGCTGCGGCCAGAATTTAATGGCAGGTGACACGGTAGCTGCCATTCACTGCCTTCAAAGTGGCAGGTAGCTGCCAGAATATAATGGCACTGGCAGCTAGCAAAATTTAATGGCAGATAGGTGCCAGATAAACTGATATTTTTTTGTTTTTAAATAAAGCATTAGCTATAAGCTATCGTGTTAAGTTAGCTAACTTTAGTTAATAATTCTAAGGCCCGTTTTATTTTTGTGTTGCATTATCTGTTGATGTCTAACTTGGGGGCTATTCTGTCCAGTAATCTGGACATTTGGAATTAAGAACATACAATCTGTGACAGAGTTCTGCTATCTAGTTATCTTGCTATGCTGCATTTTGTGCAGTGTAGCTAGCGTGCTAGTTAGCCCCATTGTACCTAAAATGCAGCATACATATATTGGATAAATTACTGAATAATAAAACATTTTCATAAAGTTATTCAGGTTTCATTACATAGGAGGTTCTCCAGTTTCTGAATGTATACTAGATATGTATGCGTAACAATAATAATGACAACAATTAATAATAATACTAATAATAATAATAATAATAATAATAATAATAATAATAATAATAATTAGTAGTAATAATAAAAAGTAGTTGCTAGTATTTTTGATAGTTAAATACAAATATAACAATATATTGTGAATTAAAGTTGATATTGTAGTGATTATTTAATTTAGATTTTTCTTAGTAATTGTTTTGCTAAATGTTACCATATCCTGAGCAATCTGGACCATCCCAGAAGTTACCAAGGGTCTGACGTATCAAACAAGCCTTAAATCATCACTCTGCTGCCAGAAATACAGTAGATATGGATGGATAACTTGAAGGGTTTCTTCTCCTGACTTATTTTTCCATAGAGTTCAATAGGAAAATTTGTCAGGAGAAACAACCCTTAAAGTTATCCATCCATATCTACTGCATATCTCCAGCAGAGTGATGGTTTGAGGCTTGTTCGATACCTCAGACCCTTGATGCCATTTTACCAATCATGTATTCCATACTGTTCCAGCATAATTTACAGCTAAATCTACTCCCACCCCCCAATTCCCATAGAGATCCATTCAAATGCAGAAACGTTCTAGTATTGCTTGTAAGAGTACCAGGAAATAAGATATCAAGAGTCTTTTGATGTTGTTGGGTCACAAACATCAGGAAGTCATGGCATGCAGAGGATATGCGACCAAATATAAAAAATTTAAAGCCACAGTCAACTTAGTGTATGTAAACTTCTGACCCAGTGGAATTGTGATATAGTGAATTAAAAGTGAAATAATCTGTCTGTAAACAATTGTTGGAAAAATTACTTGTGTTATGCACAAAGTAGATGTCCTAACTGACTTGCCAATGCTATAGTTGAGTATGAGTTTTACTGACTGTCTTCAACCTAAGTGTATGTAAACTTCCGACTTCAACTGTATCTGTGTAAACTGGAATTCATGTGCCCTGCAATGGATCTGTGTTTACTTGGATATATCACACTTTGCATCCGATCCCTTCTGGGATACTGGCACCACATAGTGTCGCTTTGGGTGACCCACTGTGGAATAAAAATAATCCATTCTTGTCTATTTGGAGACAAAGGAACACATAACATTTTATGCATTGAACCCTGGACTTTTTGTTGCAGCCAGATTTTAACTCCCCACCACTAGGAGATGTTCTGTCCCATTCTGCCTAACTTCTCTGTTACGTATGGGTTAAGCTGACCTTTTTGAGGAAGTACAATTAAATTCTGGCAGCAGCCGTGGCATGTAAAAGTAGGCGGGGCTATAGCAGTGGCAGCTGCCATGGCATGTAATAGTAGCTACATGGGGGCTATAGCCTGCCATGCCATTTTAAGTTTCAACCCCTTCTCACCTTAGTTAGGTATAATGTTACTGTAGCTACCTAGCTAACGCCAGTCAACACAATAACACGCAGCACAAGAATAAAACGGCCCAATAGAATTATTAACTAACATTAGCTATCAACACAACAGCCAACCGATTTGTCGATAGATTAAAAAAAAAAAAAAAAAAACATTAGCTATCAGTTTAACTGACATCTATATCTGCCATTAATTCAATTCAATTCAATTCAATTCAATTTTATTTGTATAGCGCTTTTTACAGAGAACTGTCACAAAGACGCTGCACAGGGAAACAGAAGGAAAATTGAGCAAAAAACCAGGCCATAGCCCCCAACCAGCAAAATGAGGTAAAAAACTCCCCGGTAGGGGAGAAAAAAACACTGAGCAGTGGCGAGAAAAAACTCCCCAGTGGGAAGAAATCTCGGAAGGAACCTCCAAGATTAGTATTACCTGCCACACTAGTACCATTAAATTGTGGCAGCTACCTGCCGCTTTGCCGGCACCTAATGGCAGCGGCAGTGACAGCTGCCAGTAATTTGTGGCAGCTGCCCTGACATGTATAGGGCGGGGCTATAGCCTGCCATGCCATTTTAAGTATCAACCCCTACTGACTGAAATCTAGCAGTTTTGTGGTTGGAAGTGCAGTATTTATTCAGTTTGGAAATATTAACGTAACATAGCCTATGGCTTTACCTAATGTAGTCTAATGTAACACTATTGTGCATATGAATTGGTCCCTAGACTTCCTTGTATGCTTCTGAGACTTTATACTACTACTATGGTTCTACGTGGTCCGGCAGTGTGTCTCCCCCAAAGTGAAACCTACACCTATGATTGCAGCACTTGCTGTTAACATTATCAAGTGTGTAAAGTCTGCAAACCTTTATGAAAAATAAAACAATCTAATAGTAATAATACCTTATATGGTTTAAAATCAAATGCATAATTTAAATAAACATCACATAATGAACATCATGAAATATTGAAATATATAGTACTGAATACTGAAATATAACCTTAACATTGCTGTAAACTATTAAAACTGAAAGAAAAAGATCTAAAATGGCTATACCTCAATTTTATATCACGTGACAACGGTCACGTAGGGAGTTTATATAACAAAAAAAAACAGACCATATACAGTAAATTCACTGGGTGGAGATGACAAGCTCGTTCACATGCGCACAATTTTATTATGATTTCTTGATATCAACGGGTGATGTGTAGGAACATTTATTTGCGCGCATGGACAATTTATAAATCTTTTGTCTGAACATTTTAGGAAACAATCGTACGCTCACATTTAGGATGAATTCCAAGATGAATTTATAAATGAGGCCCCAGAGCTGTTGGATTTGCGCCACATTTCATCCCTGAGATTGCAATAGTTTTTTTTTTTTTTTTTTGAGAATTTTACATACGGCGCTAACAATTTAACCATTGAAATTCAGGATATTCTATCAATAGCCCTATCGGCAAGACATGTTCACATGTTCAGCCAACATGCACATCTTCATGCTACCATCATTGTTTCTCTATAGCCGACACAGTAGAGCAATACAATACATGCATATTCACTGGTAATTTATAGTAAGATTGTAATGAACGTCATTGAATACAATTACTTCATATGCAGGTAAATGTGGTATAATGGAAATTTACAAAAATATTATTCGATGAACTTGGTAAAATTGGTTTGCAAACAAACATCAATAAAAAAAACTACCAGAAAAGAAATGTAAAAATGTAAGAAAAGGACTAAAGTACAGCCCAAAAGACACTTTGGTTTCTGGAAATGAGCAGCACACTCACCAAATATAATTTCCTTTATATATGCCCTTTACAAAACATCTACCTTTTATAGAACAATAGGAATTTTAGAATTTTATTTTCCCTATCTTCTCTTAAACAAATTTTTTATCCCCATATTTCCTGTACTTTTTTATGATGCTATTGATCTTGCAATATTACAGGTTCTTAAGAACAAATGTGTTATTATAGGAATGAATTGCATTGTTGTTACAATATGGGACACTAGTATCAATACAATCATAAAATTTTTGTTATATTTTTCTCCCAATATCTTTGTGTCCCATCACAGTATAAAGGTGTGAACAGCCAAGAGCTGGCCAATTCAATAGATTTCATGTATTCTACTGCAAAAACATACATCTTACTGAGTATAAGATACTGAAAGTCATTGTAAAGCCAGAATAATGGGAATTTTAAATGCGATATTGAAATTAGAACTCAATTTCAGAACTTTATTACAGGCATTACAGGCATTTAGCAGACGCTCTTATCCAGAGCGACTTACACAACTTCTTATATCTTATTACATTTATCCATTCATACAGCTGGATATATACTGAAGCAAATCAGGTTAAGTACCTTGCTCAAGGGTACAACAGCAGTGTCCTACCTGGGAATCGAACCTGCAACCTTTGGATTACAAGTTCAGTTCCTTAACCATTACACTACACTGCCGCCCACTTTATGCTCAGGAGGTGTCTATCCAGCACAATAAAATTGCATTAGAATGCATAACTGCACTGTATATTATTTCTGTATATACGTAATATATGCTAAGCTATGTTAAGGTATGAAAGAAATATGTATTTCAAGTTCCAATGGCAAAGAAATTGACTTTTCTTCCCAATAGAGTTTTTTTTTTTTTGCTTTACTTGCTGATTTCTTGGGAGTTCAGGCCCAGTCAGTCCTAATTTCCCTGATTCCTGTTTCCTTGTAAACCATCTTTGTGACAGTGTCTTTGATGAAGATGCTGTACAAATAAAATGCCTTACTTGCTGGTTTCTTGGGGGTTCAGGCCCAGTCAGTCCTAATTTCCCTAATTCCTGTTTCCCTGTAAACCATCTTTGTGACAGGGTCTTTGATGAAGATGCTGTACAAATAAAATGGAATTGAACTGAAACACTCTGAACTATGATGTGCTGCCAGTGCATGGTGGAGTGTGTTAGTCCTTGGAGTGGCAGTACTCGATTGAATACCATGTTTGTAGATTGAATGTGAACTAGAAACATGTCTTTCAACATCACTCACCTGCAGCAGTCAGAGTGATGGAGTCACTGCGCTGTGATGTCACATTTCTGCCCTCCAGCCTCCCCTCACACCAGTACTTCCCCTGGTCAGACCCAGCAGCACCGCTGATGGTGACATTGTACTCCTTAGTGAGGGATGTGGCTCTGTGTCGCTGCTCTGTGTACCAGAAATATGTCCAGTTGCTGTATCGGTCCACCTCACACTTCAGGGTGACGGTCTCTCCATGGTACAGTGGGCGCCATTTTGGCTCTACAGTCAGAGAGGCCTTAGGAAGTGCTGTGAAAATAGACAGACTGGTCCACAACTCGGTTAAGATGGTGAAAACAACAGTTTATAATAGTGTTGGCCAACCCTAGCTTTAAAAACCTGCTGGCTTTGCTATTTTTAGTTTTCACTTCATAAGTCGGCAAGCACTTTTGAGCCAAAACACCAAATGAGTAGAATTGACTGTGTAATCAACTGGTTCAATTCACAAATGAAGTACTGGGTAACAATGAAAACCTGCACGCCTAACAGCTGTCCAGGACTAGGACGGAGGACTCATGCTCTATAACGGCTAATGATAATTATGTCATATCAGCAGTAACCAACAGGCTTTGAATCTGGGCAACACCACAGAAGGAATAACAACGACAAAATCCATTCAATCCATTCGAACACTGCAGGTGTTTTATGCCTAAGTTGTGTTCAAAAAAAAAAAAAATCTAAATAAATCAAAAATATACATTAAAATGAATAAAAAAATAAATCAAATAACATACTGTATATATTCAGACTAATCAGAACTCACCTGATACCCTGATATCGACGGGGTTACTGTACAAAGCCGTGTCGTTTCCAGCTACACACCAGTACTCCCCTCTGTGTGCAAAACTGACAGGGCTAAAAGTGCAGGTGTTATTTTCTGTCTTGGGAAAGAGCAAATCTTTGTACATCTCGATATCATCATAAGTCCCGCTTTGTCTCGTCTTGTACCAGTAATATTTCAAGCCAGCAGAGGGTGCTGTAACCCCACAGGAGAGAGTGACAGATTCTCCTGCATATATCTGTCTGCGTGGTGAGCAGGCCTGGGTTTCTCTGTAACAGAGAGAACAGACTGAGTCCTCTGTTAAACTGTAGCTTAGTAGAGCTCATTTTTGTCACATGAGTTACATTATGGTAAACCAGGGATGGGCAACTCCAGGGCTGTGACCGAATACAATCCCTTAACCCCTTTGGGGGCGCATATTTAAAACTTTGTCAAAAGGATTTTGAGTGGGCGACTTTTTCTCACAAATGGGGGCACTTAAAATACCAGGATGAACCCCTTATTTCTGGGGTTTTGTTAAGGGGATTCAGGAGCACACTCATCCAACAATTTCTGGAAGTAAACAGCACACTCAATGAGCAGCACACTCACCAAATATAATTTCCCTTTTACAAAACATATGCCCTTTACAAAACATCTACCTTTTACAAAACATAAGCCCTTTACAAAACATCTACCTTTTATAGAACAATGGGAATTTTATAATTTTCCCTATCTTCTCTAAAACTATATTTTCCCCATATTTCCTGTACTTTTTTTATGATGCTATTGATCTTTCAGCAATATTATTGGTTCTTAAGAACAAATGTGTTATTATAGCAATTAATTGCATTGTTGTTACAATATAGGAGTCTAGTATCAATACAATCATAACATTTTAAGAATGAAAAATATGAATTGCACAGTGTTCAAACTGTTGTCTTTGGGGTCACTTGTCTTAAGGTAAACATGAAGTAATCCTTGCTTTGGTAGAACTGGTTTTGTATTGTTTTAGATACACATCTAAAATGAATCTATAGTCCATGCTGCCATTTTTGTTATACTTTTCACCCAATATCTGTGTGTCCCATCACAGTATAAAAGTGTGAACAGCCAAGAGCTGGCTATTTCAATAGATTTCAAGTAAAAATACATCTTACTAAGTATGAGATATTGAAAATCATTGTAAAGCCAGAATAATGGGAATTTTAAATGCGATATGGAAATGAAAACTCAATTTCAGAACTCAAATTCTCAATTTATGATCAGTAGGTGTATATCCAGCACAATAAAATAGCATTACAATGCATAACTGCACTGTATATTATTTCTGTACATAATATATGCTAAGCTATGTTAAGGTATGAAAGAAATATGTATTTCAAGTTCCAATGGCAAATAAATTGACTTTTCTTCTCAATAGAGTTTTTTTTTTTTTGCCTTACTTGCTGGTTTCTTGGGGGTTCAGGCCCAGTCAGTCCTAATTTCCCTAATTCCTGTTTTCGGGAACTAAACTGGAAACAGGGAAGTGAGGAAAATTTCGGTAAACCGGAAGTAAAAACTACACTTGTAGTGCAAGAGCGGAACATATGAATTACTCTTTCTTTATTTTTGTTAATTCTATCTTCATTCATATTCTACACTTTGTATCAATCGTCATATGTTAACTGATTTATATTATCAATAAAACAAATATATATATTACAAACTACTTTCTCACTAGTTTGGAAAGAGTTTTGCAGGATTTCTTTCGCACACTGCTTTCAAAGTGGGGGGACAGGGCACATAGTAGACAGGGCTCTTAGTGCACAGGGGACAGGAGGCAGGGAACAGGGATCATATTCGGTCATGGCCGAGCCCTCGTGGGTTACCCAGTTACCCTGGCTCAATCAGCTAATTAGTGACAGTGGCGTAACGTCGGCTGTAAAATAGGCCTTCGGTAACCTTACCTTTATACGGATATTACTCTCAACCTGTTTCTACTTATAGTTCTTAATTATCAATCAAGCAATTCAATAACTGAATAACAAACATCAATGAATATATCAAGTTTTTCTGTGCTAGTATTTTTCTTTGCGTCATAAAATGGGTAGCACTTAAATATATGTAGCGACGGCCTGCGCGTTGGAAAAAGTGGGGATTTTGTTTATTTAGCTTCAGTAGCCTAACAATCAATCCATTCATTCTCTGAATAATCAAGACCAATTTGTAGCCTATAATGATTTAGAAATTATAACGACAAAGTGACAACTTAAGATTGTTTAACAAGGATCAGGCAATAATCTGAATGCGTTAAAGAATGTAATTAATTTTAAGACGACACTAAAATTAGTCAAAGCGATTTAAACATTAGAAAGCATAAATTTAAAGAGGACAGCCTCTTAAGTGTCTCGAATCGTTGAGAGCAGCGCATAATACAGGCTAGAAATACTCATTTACGAAAATCTACGTTGAAAATTTAAACATGGAGCATTTAAAAGTCAGAATCTTCGCATGATAACACAACATCATAAATGTCGATATACAAAAATGCAACAAGTTTATGTTGCACAGAACAATAATGCTATTTCAAAATAACTTGGTAGCCTAATAATTTACTTCTTGTTCTTGGTTATTGAGTGAATCAATTATTTGATTGACAATCAGGAAAAGTAAACGGAAACGGAGTGATCATCTGTTAAAGGTAAGTTTACAGAAGGCCTAGTTCTACTCCCACGGTACGCCACTGATTAGTTATATACACCAACACCGATTCACCTGTAAATTAGACAACAATTAAACGCTACAATACATGCATACAGGCACAGGGACATTCATCAGCTGCTGTTCATATGGTGGGATGTAGCTAAAATATCACATCATGTAAATTAACGGGCTAATTAAATAATTGGTAACTGGCGGCAGTGTTTGCTAACCTGGTAACGTGCTTTCGCCCATTAGCAGCTCAATGATATCTCCAGCTGTTGAATGAGGTGTTATTTCAGCGGTTTTGTTTTTATATCAGTAAATGCATTTTGACAACTGAACAACTGAATCTGTTTATGAGTTTTAAAAACCCTGCATTTTGAGTAGGGTAAAGATCATTATGGTCATTGTATTATAACAGTATTTAATTTCATTTTTTTATTTTAATTCTGATAAATCCACAACATCTGAAACTAAACTCACCTGAATGTGGGATTCTGGCCATCAAACCAACTACTGAAACAGAGGAAAAACCAGCAATACACTTAATTAATAAAAATACAAACCACAATTCCAAAAAAGTTGGGACAGTATGAAAAATGCACATAAAAGCAGAAAGCAGTGATTTGTAAATTCTCTTTTACATATATTAATTGAAAACAGTACAAAAAATATATATTTAATTGTTTTACCATATCAACCTTATTGACTTTTGTAAATATACGCTATTTCTGAACTTGATGCCTGCAATACGTTCCAAAAAAGTTGGGACAGGGGAAAAAAAAAAAAAAAGACTGGGAAGTTCAAAAAACACCTGTTTGGAACATTCCAGGTAAACAGGTGATGCTATCATGATGGGGTATTGAAAGGATATCAAAAGTCTCTTCATATTATTTTCAGGTACTCTAAGAAATACTATAACCTCTCAGCATTTGAATGGATGAATTCTCTATGGGAATTGGGGGGTGAGACTATAATAAGCTGTAAATTACAGGAGAATAGTATAGAACCCATGGTTGGCTAAATGGCTGCAGTATCAAATGAGCCTCAAACCATCACTCTGCTGCCAGATATGCAGTAGATATGGATGGATCACTTGACAGGTTGTTTCTCCTGACTTATTTTTCCATAGAGTTCAATAGGAAAATGAGTCAGGAGAAACAACCCTTCAAGTGATCCATCCATATCTACTGCATATCTGGCAGCAGAGTGATGGTTTGAGTTTCGTTTGATACCTCAGACCGTTGATGACTTACAGCCATTTCGCCATCCATGTATTCCATACATTTCCAGCATAATTTACAGCTAAATCTAGTCCCACCACTCAATTCCCATAGAGATCCATTCAAATGCAGAGAAATCATAGTATCGCTTGTAAGAGTACCAGAATATAAGAAATCAAGAGTCTTTCGATGTTGTTGGGTCACAGACATCATAAAGTCATGGCATGCAAAGGATATGTGACAAACTATTAAAAAGTATTACTTTATTCTACATTATGTTAAACTGTCCACTTCCTCTTCGCAAACCGCATTTCTGTTTGCCGTATTTTAAGAACGTAAACTACCTAATTCCATATCTGCTATTGACCGTACACACACCGCTGAATTCTTTCGAGAATCATTATTAGTTTTTAAGCATCGTGTAAAAATCTTTGAACTTCTTAGTAAGGTACGTGCTATGGTAACCCCCTCCCCCCCCCTCCAAAATAAATAAATAAATGTTTTCCCAGCATTGCCCAACACCACAGAGGTTGACAAAATGCACCTTTTCCTCTGATAAATATCAGTGGTGCTGAGACAGAGTGACATTTATCAGACACTTAAATCATCCACTCTTTAGCTGTGGGCCTCAGTACCATAGATACCTATCTAAGAAAATGTTCTCGCCACATCAGCACTGCTGTGCAATGCGAGAAACCTCACAGTTATGTCCAGGTAGAGCCAACACTCACTACAAAATAACAAAAAATAAGTCAATCTTAACAAGCATTTTAGCCTTATATTTAGACTTAAAATCTTATTTCTATTACTTTTTTTGCTAAATAAGACAAAGATTGCCAATGGGGTGACAGTCTTCCTCATTTCAATGGGGTAAGAATTTTACTTGTCAAGCAAAAAGTAACTTAAAAACAACCTACATTTTCTACTTGAGAAAAAAAATAAAAAAATTTAAGTCTTACGACAAGCCTTGTTCAGACAGACTTTCTTTTTCAGTGTAGATCTTTCATAAATCCCCTTTAAGAGCCAGCTGGGATAGACGCTGTTTGCTCAAACCTGGATGAAGCAAAACTCCACAAGAGACAAAGTTTCTCTCTGGACCAAGTGTAGCGCAGTTAGGCTCGTCGTCCACTCACACATCCAGCCTTATAGATCCGACCTGGGATACAGTGAGACCAATCACCCAAGCCCTTAGATTTAGATGTGATGATGTGCCTTAGAGCCTTAGAGTTAGATTTGAGGCATACTGGATTTAGATTTGGTACATATTTGACTTGGTGTGCTAAACAGGCCAGTTAGTCAGCTAGTATGTTACTTACTGGTCACTTACTGGTTGTGGGGGGCTTAACTTTTTCCCCATTTCCTGTTTATCTGTAAAACGTCTTTCTGACAGTATCTCAGGAAAACGTGCTGTATGAATACATTTTAATTTAAATGAATAGAGTTCAATGTTCAATAGTACAGTGTTACATGTATTGCTATTTAACAATTTTTTAAATTAAAACCGCGGGAGGTTGTGCTTTGCACACATGCATGTCACCAAACTTAGTACATTTATATTTTAGGCATTTAGCTGCTCTTATCTAGAGCGACTTACAATTAGTGCACAAAGAAAAAGGCCTAAGTTCATAAATCACCAACATTCCAAGTAGTAATTAGAGCGAGTGAGTAGTTGAGTGAGAACTTGTCCCTTAGAGAGACTCATCTCTGTTCTCGAACAGGTTAAAAGTTTGAAGAGAACATCAATGAGAAGTTTATCTGCTTAATTTCCTTGTGGAAATCAGTGAATTTGTAAAGGCACTTATTGTGGAAGAGAGCAATGGTGAAAATCGAAGGGTGTAGGGGTCCGAACACGACCCCTACACCCTTTTGAGGGCGCATATTTGAGTTCACTTCGTCAAAAAGCTTTTGAGTGAGCGTCTTTTTCTCACAAATGGGGGCACTTAAAATACCAGGATGAACCAAGGGGCCAAGACTGGGCTTTCATTCTGAAGCTCACTTCCTGGTGCTGTTGCTCACTAGCGCCACTGCGGTTGGCTCCAGTATAGGTCTTTCCCCATGTAAGTCAATGGCAGCAATGTGGTCAAAATAAAAAAAATGTAATTGCAATAGGTGCCTTTCCTTCATCTAATGCCTGTGCATGTGCTGATTTTTTTAAATATTGTGTCGTTTGGACAGGGTATTAACATTTGTTCAGGACCAATCAGAGGGACAGGTTGAGTCCTCTTCGGCTCCACGGAGCAGGCGCAGTTTGTACAAACGGGCGGCGAAAAAGACTTCCGAGCTTCAATTCAGTTTTTATGAGGCCGTGGAAAGGCAATGGGTGACGTCACAGTGGCTTTATCCATATTTTTATACAGTCTATGGGATGAACCCCTTATTTCTGAGGTTTTGTTGAGGGAATTCTGGAGCACACTCATCTGCAGAACTGTGCACTCATCTGACAGTTTTAGTAAGTAGGCTAACTCGGAAGTAAAAACATAAAAAGCAGAGCGAGTATGCATATCTACGGTACAAGATAGGTTCATATTACAAACTATTCTCTTTTTATTTTTGTTAATTCAACCTTCATTGATAATCTATACTTTGTAACCATCGTCATATGTTAACTAATTGATATTCTCAATAAAAAAAATATATATATTACGAACTACTTCCTCATTAGTTTAGAGTTTTGCAGGATTTCTTTCACACACTGCTTGCAAAGTAATGGGACAGGACATATAGTAGACAGGGGTCTGAGTGGACAGGGGACAGTGGACAGGGAACAGGGGTCGTATTCAGACACAGCCTAATAAACTGCAGTTTTATTAGTTGTACTATGCTGAAGGAGGAAAGAAGCACTACAGGAAGTGATCTATGTGGAACACACTCAAATATGCAACAATAAACAGACAAACACACTGCATTCAAACTGATCATTAAGTTTGACTACATGCGTGGACAGTAATGTCTTTGGGTCTGTGAGATTCAAGACAGATCCTATAGGGGGCGATAGAGATGTCACAAACAGAAGCACTTCTTTACTGTTCTAACCCAAAGAAGCCACAGCATTGATCAGGATGCTATAAATGTACATGAGTATTTAAACACATGTACTTACGTACATAGTGGATGTGCTGCTTGTCTGACGCCCCTTCCACACCTTAAGTCGGCATCCAGCATCCTCCCCCGATCTCTCAGAAAGTACTGCATGACACTCTCCCTCTCCTTTTACAGCACCCTCTGCAGGCTGGAGATATTACTGGTACAAAGGAACTGGATCACATGACATTCCCCTTATTGCCAGCACAGCTAAAGGCTGGTACACACTCAGTGCTGCTGCTCCTACCCACACAGGGGAGTACAGCTGCAGAGCTGTGAGGGGAAACTCAGTCTTGTACACAGAGTACAGTTGCCCCGCCCACATACAGGTATCAGGTGAGTGCAGACAGGTATAGAGTACAGTTGCCCCACCCAATACAGGTATCAGGTGAGTGCTGACAGGTATAGAGTACAGTTGCCCCACCCACATACAGGTATCAGGTGAGTGCAGACAGGTATAGAGTACAGTTGCCCCGCCCACATACAGGTATCAGGTGAGTGCTGACAGGTATAGAGTACAGTTGCCCCACCCACATACAGGTATCAGGTGAGTGCTGACAGGTATAGAGTACAGTTGCCCCACCCACATACAGGTATCAGGTGAGTGCAGACAGGTATAGAGTACAGTTGCCCCGCCCACAAACAGGTATCAGGTGAGTGCTGACAGGTATAGAGTACAGTTGCCCCGCCCAATACAGGTATCAGGTGGGTGCTTAGTGGTATTGAGCGCAGTTACCCCGCCCACATACTGGTATCAGGTGAGTGCTGACCGGTATAGAGTACAGTTGCCCCATCCACATACAGAGGAGTACAGTTGCAGAGCTAGGAGGGGTAACTGACTCCCCTTCTGCAGAATAAAGAACACGCTGATTATTTATGGTTTTTGCCTTGTACCCTTTTTCAACCAATTTTTTGTCTTGTAGAAATAAAGGAGAAAAGGAGAAATGTACACGCAGTGTAACTTCTAGCACCTTCCCTTGCACTGTAAAACACAATCAAATCCAAGTGTGAGCAGCAGAGACTGAACAGAAATGGTTCTGAATGTGGAAGGGAGAAGCTGAGGGCTCTAAAACACGAGACAAAGTGCAGTTTGCACTGCACCGTTTCCAGTAAACGCCATCAGTCCGTTCAGCCAAACCCCTCCCTCAATCTGAACTAAGTTTGTTCTGCTCTATATAGGGGGATGAGTATTGGGCCTGGGATTAGTGGGCATTTCTCCTCTCCTGGTACCAATGCATTTCCCAGCCACCACACTCAACCTGCATTGCCACATAGCAGTACTAGCGACTGGTCCCTTCTGCAGGGCTGTGCCCCAATCCCAAAAGCCCCCTCTCCCCCTCTCCTTCCTGTGAGGCCACCTCTGTGTGACGTGTCTCTATCATGTTGGGCAGGTAACAATACTGTAGAAGGTGAATTTGAGCGAGGGTTAGGATTAGGGGAGTCTAGTTGTGGCCTCTAATGCCCCCTTCCAGTGAGTCTGCATCATGTGCTGGCTTCACGGCAAGGGGGTGAAGATTATTACCCATAACTCTGTGTTAGGTGTGGAGACGGCTCCAACTTCTGAGAAGCTGTTCTAGAAAGAGTGGGATGCAGCCGAAAAGAGAGCTGAAGAAGGAGGCAGGGATCTGGACAGATAGTCCCAAGGAAGGAGGGAAGAGAAAAAGAGAGGGAGAGATATAGTTTTGTTACTCTTCCTCTATTTCAGAGTCATAAATCTAAATAAAAACAACCTGAACTGTGTACTATACCTATCCCTGCTCATTTTCAGGCAAGAAAAACAAAAAGAAATGAAATAACAAAGTTTAATCAGTCTTTAATCTTTATTTAAAAATATCTCAATACATAAATATATACTGTATGTATTAACTGTTGAAAATGCTGATATTGCTTAAGGCGGCAAAGAAATACATTGTGAGCATTATAGCAAAATATAACATTTCATTAATATAAAATCTTGTCCATCAAAGCTGCATAATTATCCAAGCTGTAGAATCCAAAAATCTAAAAATACTATGTATAAAGTATAAGTTTTTTTTGATAAAAATATTTAATTGTTGGCAAAAGATTTTTAAATGTACACAGAAAACAGTTCTGTTGTAAGGAAATAGTTTGAATAGTAATGAAAGTAGTATGAAATGAGTAATTAAAATAAGGAGCCAAAACTGAACACAAATCTAAAGCAAAAGCTTACACAGATTAAAGCTCAATGTTTTCAGTTACATTGCTAAATATGAAATCTTTAATAATATAATATTTAAAGTAATATTTAAGTGGACAATGCCTGAATTGTCATCACATCACATCATCTAGCAAAAGTAATCGATTCACTGTGTCAATGAATGCAAGCTGTTATACCCAATGTATACAAGTATCAGCATTTCTAATGTCCTGATTTATGAACTGGCTAAGGAACCTACTGGAAATACTTTCAGATGAATTATTAACTGATGAATCACTGATCTAATAGGATGTGGTTTTATCACATTAAAACATTTTCCTTGCGATGTCGTATGGGTTAAAGACGTTGTTGTTGCTCTGCTATCCAAACGTGTGGGTGGATACTTCCTCAGAAAGAACTGTCAATCTCAAAATGCCCCTCCTCTTTCAAGAGGCTCCTCCCCCACATCATCATAGTCCATCCCACTGGGAGCTGGAGGGCTTTCGGGGGCCAGAATGTTCTCCCCTGCAGGGACGGATTAGGAGTCAGACAGACAGAAACAGTCAGGGAAGGCCAATTTTCAGCAGATACCTGCGGTGATCTTGTAGTTCTATATTGAATGTAAAAGTTTAATTCAAAATATGTTAGTAGGCCTATATCTACACTAAAATGTCTCCTCTCAGAAAAGGTTGCAGGTGGAAAGATATGTGCATATTCTCATAACTGCCCGTGAAGCTACTATAACTGAAAATGGCTTCTAAGAGCTGGTGTATGAAACAAAATGACTGATGAATTTTGATTAAACCATAAAAGCTTGTGTTATCCATCATGTTATACTGAGTGATCATTCTGGACAGACTCACCCACTTGAATCCAGTCCAGAGTCACGGCATCATCATAATTCTCCTCTGTGTCAGTCACATGATCCCCTGTAACAAACCACACAGACAGGAAGTAAGCCAGGGCAGTGACATATGAGGGGCCGTTTAGGCCAAAATTCATAATTGCCTCGCACATACACGTACAATGACTCTCACATTCACTAGTGAAGCTCTCACGCGCACTTAAAAAGCTTGTACATAACATCTAAATGCTTGCACACACACCCTAAATTTTCTCATATAAACACAAAGAGCTCGCACATACACGTACAATGACTCTCACATACACTAGTGAAGCTCTCACGCTCACTGAAAAAGCTTGTACATAACATCTAAATGCTTGCACACACACCCTAAATCTTCTCATATAAACACAAAGAGCTAGCACATACACGTACAATGGCTCTCACATTCACCAGTGAAGCTCTCACGCGCACTGAAAAAGCTGGTACATAACATCTAAATGCTTGCACACACACCCTAAATCTTCTCATATTACATTACATTACATTATAGTCATTTGGCAGACGCTCTTTTCCAGAGCGACGTACATAGTGCATTTTCGAACTAGGAACAAGTGCGTTAAAATGACCCTAAAAGGTAAATACGAATTCAAGTACCAGTGTTCCTATAAACACAAAGAGCTCGCACATACACGTACAATGGCTCTCACATTCACTAGTGAAGCACTCACGCGCACTGAAAAAGCTTGTACATAACATCTAAATGCTTGCACACACACCCTAAATCTTCTCATATAAACACAAAGAGCTCGCACATACACGTACAATGGCTCTCACATTCACTAGTGAAGCACTCACGCGCACTGAAAAAGCTTGTACATAACATCTAAATGTTTGCACACACACCCTAAATCTTCTCATATAAACACAAAGAGCTCACACATACACGTACAATGGCTCTCACATTCACTAGTGAAGCTCTCACGCACACTGAAAAAGCTTGTACATAACATCTAAATGCTTGCACACACACCCTAAATCTTCTCATATACACACAAAGAGCACACACTAGTGAAGCTCTCACTGACACATGAAATCTCTTACACGCACTATGTTCATGCTCTCACACGTTCAAAAAATCCTCTTGCATTAATTACTAGACCACTCACATAAACATACAAAGCATTCCCACATTCACTATTTGTTCTCACATATTCATATAAACAACACACATACACAGAAAATATTCAGAATTGATATGTGTGTGTGAACGTGAGAGGGTTTTCAGTAGTATGTGTGAGACATGGCTAAGCCAATCAGAATGCTATATTTTAGATACCTTCCGGTTTTCAACTGAGATGTCTCACACCTACTACTTAGCGCGCACATAAAAAACATATCTAGAGTAGCTTTCTTTCAGTTAAGGACATAGATAAAATAAGGCACTTCCTATCAGAAGGGGATGCAGAGAAATTGATCCATGCTTTTGTTACGTCTAGGATTACTGTAATGTCCTGCTATCTGGCTGATAGTCCTTGCTAAATAATCTCCAGCTTGTGCAGAATGCAGCCGCTCGCATTTTAACTAGATCTAAGAAATATGAGCATATTACCCCAGTACTAGCATCACTTCATTGGCTACCAATTAAGTTTAGGATAGACTTTAAGGTTTTGCTTCTGACCTTTAAAGCTTTAAATGGACTTGCACCAGTGTATGTATGTAATCTGATTTTACCATATAAGCCGAAAAGATCACTTCGTTCCCAAGACGCAGGCTACCTAGTAGTCCCAAGAATATCTAAAAACCTGACGGGTGGTACAGCTTTCTCCTACAGAGCTCCACTACTGTGGAACACCCTGGCAAAATTTATAAGGGAATCAGACACAGTCTCAATATTTAAGTCTAGATTAAAAACGCACCTTTATGATCAGGCTTATAATGAGCTATAGTCTGGAGACAGGACCAGAGAAGCATTTAGCCATAGAGTAATGTGGGGTGTCATCCTTTCCTTACTGTCACCTGTCAACAGCTGTGACCCCATCTTCCTGGGCTGGCTCTTGATAGGTGGGTAGGATTGTTTTCCCTCTCATGCAGCCATAGATTACTTCTGGCGGGGGCACTTGTCCAACCCTCCCACCCCTCCCCCACCCCCCCACCCCCCCAGTTGGTGCTGCTGCTGCTCTATTACACTTTCCCTAACTGTTTTCTCTCTCTCTTTTTCTACATTCTGCCGGCGGGGCTTATGCCCCGCATCTCGAGAGTTGCTGTCCGGCTTCCTGTCCATTTCCGCTTGCCCCTCCCTTCTTACCACCGCTGCCAGCTGCTCCCGCCGCCATCGGCGCCTGGTTCTCCACCATCATTGCCGCCACATCTGGACTGTCATCTAGCTGCTGCAAATTATATTATCATGGACATTGGCTGTTTTGACCATGCTGGTCTTTAAGCCCTAGACCCTGAGCCGACCAGAGGAGGATGGGTTCCCCCCTTGAGTCTGGTTCCTCCCAAGGTTTCTTCCTAGTTACACCAGGGAGTTTTTCCTTGCCACTGTTGCCTTTGGCTTGCTCTTGTGGGGGGTTTAGGCTGGGTTTTGCTGTGAAGTGCATTGTGACAACATGTTGTGAAATGCGCTATATAAATAAATATTGATTTGATTTGATTTACTGAAAACCCTCTCACATTCACACAAAGCATTCACACATTCACTATAAGTTCTCACACATTCATATAAACAACACACACACATATGAATTATAAATATTTTCTGTGTATGTGTGTTGTTTATATGAATATGTGAGAACAAATAGTGAATGTGTGAATGCTTTGTATGTTTATGTGAGTGGTCTAGTAATTAATGCAAGAGGATTATTTGAGCGTGTGAGAGCATGAAAATAGTGCGTTTAAGAGATTTCATGTGTCAGTGAGAGCTTCACTAGTGAATATGTGAGCTCTTTGTGTGTATATGAGAAGATGTACAGTGTGTGTGCAAGCATGTAGATATTAAGTGAATGCTTTTTCAGTGCGTGTGAGACCTTCACTAGTGAATGTGAGAGTCATTTTACGTGTATGTGCAAGCTCTTTGTGTGTATATGAGAAGATTTACGGTGTGTGTGCAAGCATGTAGATATTAAGTGAATGCTTTTTCAGTGCGTGTGAGAGCTTCACTAGTGAATGTGAGAGTCATTGTACGTGTATGTGTGAGCTCTTTGTGTGTATATGACAAGATTTACGGTATGTGTGCAAGCATTTAGATGTTATGTACAACCTTTTTCAGTGCGCGTGAGAGCTTCACTAGTGAATGTGAGAGTCATTGTACGTGTATGTGCGAGCTCTTTGTGTTTATATGAGAAGATTTAGGGTGTGTGTGCAAGCATTTAGATGTTATGTACAAGCTTTTTCAGTGCGCGTGAGAGCTTCACTAGTGAATGTGAGAGTCATTGTACGTGTATGTGCTAGCTCTTTGTGTTTATATGAGAAGATTTAGGGTGTGTGTGCAAGCATTTAGATGTTATGTACAAGCTTTTTCAGTGCGCGTGAGAGCTTCACTAGTGAATGTGAGAGCCATTGTACGTGTATGTGCGAGCTCTTTGTGTATATATGAGAAGATTTAGGGTGTGTGTGCAAGCATTTAGATGTTAAGTACAAGCTTTTTAAGTGCGCGTGAGAGCTTCACTAGTGAATTTGAGAGCCACTGTATGTGTATGTGCGAGCTCTTTGTGTTTATATGAGAAGATTTAGGGTGTGTGTGCAAGCATTTAGATGTTATGTACAAGCTTTTTCAGTGAGCGTGAGAGCTTCACTAGTGAATGTGAGAGTCTTTGTATGTGTATGTGCGAGGCAATTATGAATTTTGGCCTAAACAGCCCCTCATAGTGACAATTCAGCAGTCACACATGCAGGAAGTAGAGACTTTTAGCACAGGACAGTGACATAATCAATTAAATTCTATAAATAGAATGATTAGCTCAACTCATAAAATCTAGAATGTAAATATGATAGTAATAATTAATGAATCACACAATTGCAGTTGTGTTTCCCTCCAACATTCATCTGAGAGAGAAACTCAACCTGAAAAAGCCTCTGGGCCCTGCTGCATGCTGATGACATCATCATAGAACTCTGGTGCATCTCCCTCCAGCAGCTCCCCTTAAAGAGAGAGAGAGAAGCAGCAGCTCTACTGGTTAAACTGGGCACACAGGTTATAGTGCTTATAGTGGCTACACTCAAATTCATTATACTGGTTATAGTGGATGTACTTGTTAAACTGGACACACTGGTTATAGTGCTTATAATGGTATCAGTGCTTATAGTGGCTACACTCTTAAAATCATTATACTGGTTATAGTGCATGTACTTGTTAAACTGGACACACTGGTTATAGTGCTTATAATGGTATCAGTGCTTATAGTGGCTACACTCAAATTCATTATACTGGTTATAATGGATGTACTAGTTAAACTGGGCACACTGGTTATAGCGCTTATATTGGTATCAGTGCTTATAGTGGCTACACTGTTAAATTCATTATACTGGTTATAGTGGATGTACTTGTTAAACTGGACACACTGGTTATAGTGCTTATACTGGTATAAGTGCTTATAGTGGCTACACTGTTAAATTCATTTTATTGGTTATAGTGGATGTACTGGTTAAACTGGGCACACTGGTTATAGTGCTTATACTGGTATCAGTGCTTATAGTGGCTACACTGTTAAGTTCATTATACTGGTTTTAGTGGATGTACTGGTTAAACTGGGCACACTGGTTATAGTGCTTATATTGCTTTCAGTGCTTTTAGTGGCTACACTGTCAAATAGATTATACTGGTTATAGTGGATGTACTGGTTATAGTGGTGGTGTTGTTTGTACCAGTAATTTTTGAGAGAACAATTTGAAGTCATTCCCATGTTCAATGCTGATTGCATATCAATTTTCAACTGCAAGAACTGTCCTGTATTATCAAATAATTTCAGTAATGCACAAGTTTTATTCCTCTAAAAAGGAATTAACACAATTAAAAAGGAATTAACTAATTAACACCAACAATTAATTAAAATATTTATTATAGTGAATGCATATAGGTATGGAGGATTATTCTATGGAGGATTATTCAACCCAAAATTAAAATTAAAATGAAAACGAAAACGAAAATGAAAATGAAAACGAAAACGAAAATGAAAATGGAAAATGAAAATGGAGGATTATTCAGCCCAAAATTGAAATTAAAATCTTTTCATTTTCGTTTTCATTTTCATTATCATTTTCATTATCGTTTTCATTTTCATTTTCATTTTCATTATCATTTTCATTTTCATTATCGTTTTCATTTTCATTATCGTTTTCATTTTCGAACTGTACTATCTATGTTAATGAGGGGGTATGGTCAAGCAAGCAGGGTGGGCCTCATACAGGTTTAGTGCAGTAGCACTTAATGAACACTAGGGGGAGCATAGCATAGGGATGGGTAACAGTCTATGCTTGATACTATGCTGTCAGGGCACTCATACGTTTTAATGTTTGAAATGATGAAGAATCTGAGCAGTGTTATAAAGTATTCTTGTTTTATGAAAGAAACGGAGCTAGCTAGCCAGCGCTACGCTGTGTAGGCTATAGGTCAAACCTGCGAGGTGGAAAATCCAGGTTCAGAAAGTGAAAGATTGCAATCATTTGTTGCAATCACCTGGATTTGCTAATTATCACAATTCTTCAGCCAAGAGGTAGGAGCTAACTAGGCTAATTAGTGAAATCGTGAGTTCATGGGTGGAAGAAACACGGCAGGACTTTTACTTTCTGACCCCTGGAATTTCCACCTCTGCAAACCTGGTAGTAGCCTACGATAGGCTACATTGTGGCAGGTTAAACGTTGGATTGGATGGTTGTGTTGTGAAATCCTCTCTTAAAATAAATGAAAAGACCGCAAATGAGTCACTGGATCGTTTAAACTTTTAACCTGGCTCCGGTACTTTAAGCGAACATTAAGGCATTGCTTCAAAGCAAAGTCTATCGACAGCCAGATTCTATTCTATATGTTATGCAAAATGAGAAATGTTAATGTAGGCTATTTGAAAGTGAGTCGGCTTCGTCATACATCTATCGTTAATTGTGTTTACTGTATTACACACTTCATGTGTGTGCCATGAGTCACTGGACCGTTTATTTTAACCTGGCTCCGATAGATCTAGCAAGCCTACTTCAAACGAACATTAAAGCATAGCTTCTAAAAGCTAGCTAGATTCATGACGGTCGTCAAAAAATATGGTCGCAAATATGAATAGGCTAGGGAATGAAAGCTGCATTTTTGCGTTGTGAAAGAAAAAATATTGCTGAAGACAGCTGAAAATGGAACGCACAAAATGGTGCTATGACGTTTTATTCTATCCGGTTGTTTTAATACACATCGGAGCTAGAATCCTGAAAAATAAACAAGAATGTCTAAACTTGGAACCTGCCAAGTGTGTCGTTGTTTTTTCCCAGAGGGAATTTCACGAAGCAGAGGTGTAGCCTAGCTAAACGAGATTAAGGGGTTAGACAGCTCATTTAAATTTCCACCCTGGATTTTCTGTATATCACAAAGCCGACTCACTTTCAAATACATTAATGTCTCGATAGACTTTTAGAAGCTATGCCTTAATGTTCGTTTGAAGTAGGCTAGCTAGATCTATCGGAGCCAGGTTAAACTAAACGGTCCAGTGACTCATGGCACACACATGAAGTGTGTAATACAGTAAACACAATTAACGATAGATGGGTAACATAAACACTTATGAGAGCTATTTTAGGATAATAATAAACAGCTAGCAAGCTCAATTTAAGAATTAACCCTGGATTTTTTGTATGACGAAGCTGACTCACTTTCAAATAGCCTACATTAACATTTCTCATTTTGCATAACATATAGAATAGAATCTGGCTGTCGATAGACTTTTTGAAGCAATGCCTTAATGTTCGCTTAAAGTACCGGAGCCAGGTTAAAAGTTTAAACGATCCAGTGACTCATTTGCGGTCTTTTCATTTATTTTAAGAGAGGATTTCACAACACAACCATCCAATCCAACGTTTAACCTGCCACAATGTAGCCTATCGTAGGCTACTACCAGGTTTGCAGAGGTGGAAATTCCAGGGGTCAGAAAGTAAAAGTCCTGCCGTGTTTCTTCCACCCATGAACTCACGATTTCACTAATTAGCCTAGTTAGCTCCTACCTCTTGGCTGAAGAATTGTGATAATTAGCAAATCCAGGTGATTGCAACAAATGATTGCAATCTTTCACTTTCTGAACCTGGATTTTCCACCTCGCAGGTTTGACCTATAGCCTACACAGCGTAGCGCTGGCTAGCTAGCTCCGTTTCTTTCATAAAACAAGAATACTTTATAACACTGCTCAGATTCTTCATCATTTCATACATTAAAACGTATGAGTGCCCTGACAGCATAGTATCAAGCATAGACTGTTACCCATCCCTATGCTATGCTCCCCCTAGTGTTCATTAAGTGCTACTGCACTAAACCTGTATGAGGCCCACCCTGCTTGCTTGACCATACCCCCCTCATTAACATAGATAGTACAGTTCGAAAATGAAAATGAAAACGATAATGAAAATGAAAACGATAATGAAAATGAAAACGATAATGAAAATGAAAACGATAATGAAATGAAAATGAAAATGAAAACGATAATGAAAATGATAATGAAAATGAAAACGAAAATGAAAAGATTTTAATTTTAATTTTAATTTTGGGCTGAATAATCCTCCATTTTCATTTCCCATTTTCATTTTCGTTTTCGTTTTCATTTTCATTTTCGTTTTCATTTTCATTTTAATTTTGGGTTGAATAATCCTCCATATTATTCAGCCCAAAATGAAAAGTAAAATGAAAATGAAAATGAAAATTAAAATGGAGGATTATTCAGCCCAAAATTAAAATTAAAATGAAAAACTTTTCATTTTCATTTTCAAACTGTATCTATGTAAATGAGTATGGAACACGAGAGTGCCACAATGATAAATAAATAAATGTGGAAATAAAAAAAAGAATAAATAAATAAATGTGGAAATAAAAAATAAAAAATGAATAAATAAATGTGGAAATATAAAAATGAATAAATAAAATAATTTGGAAATAAATAAATAAATCTGGGAATGAATATAGAAATGTAAATGTATGTGCAACTAATTTAAGTTATTACGTTTATTTATTTTCAAATATCTTTTCAAATATATAAATTTATTTATTTCCATATATATTTCACAATTTATTTCCATATATATTTACCGATTGTCATTGTCATTTCCCGATTATCATTTCCAACGGGCACAATCTGTCAATCAACTTGCTTTGCTCCACCCACTAAGTTCGCCTCGTTCACACCCTTCTAACTGTATGTGTTCAGTGTTGCCAGATTGGGCGTATTCCAGCCCAATTGGGATGTTTTATTTTTATGTTATTGTGCGGCGGAAAATGGCTTTTTGCATCTTGTCATAATTTCGGCGATTTTTTTGTTATATTTGGCGTTTTTTCATCTTCCTCTTTCAGCTAATTATTCACATTAACTCCGCTGTAGTTTGTCACTCCTCTCTCTGCCTATTCCTCGGTTGTCATTGAAACCAGTTAATAGTCGCTGCTTTTGTTTGATATGCAGAGGCTTGCCAGTAGGTTAGAAAGACAATCGTGAAAATCAGAAAGAACGCTGACTTTCAGTTGCTCGTGGAAAAGTAGGCTAGTAGCTGTTATGCTGTGTTCATGCTTTAACGGGGAGACAGGAGACGTGGCTGATTTGTAAACTTTACTGTTGTGGAAAGTTTCCTGCTTATGCAAAATAGGGCAACATAGAAGTAGTGGGCAGGAAATGAGCAGCCTATGTTTCTATGTTGCTCAACTTGCTTTTTGTGTGTGCAAGCTTGCTTTCCCCGATTTTGCGTAAGCACAAAACTTTTGATTAGGAAAATAGCTTAAACGAAAAGACACGGCAGTCATCGTGCGTTCAAAGATAAGACACGGTGGTCGACACAACAGTAAAGTTTACAGATCAGCCACGTCTCCCGTCTCCCCGTTAAAGCATGAACACAGCATAACAGCTACTAGCCTACTTTTCCACGAGCAACTGAAAGTCAGCGTTCTTTCTGATTTTCACGATTGTCTTTCTAACCCACTGGCAAGCCTCTGCATATCAAACAAAAGCAGCGACTATTAACTGGTTTCAATGACAACCGAGGAATAGGCAGAGAGAGGAGTGACAAACTACAGCGGAGTTAATGTGAATAATTAGCTGAAAGAGGAAGATGAAAAAATGCCAAATATAAAAAAAAATCGGCCAAATTATGACAAGCTGCAAAAAGTAATTTTCCCCCGCACAATAACATAAAAATAAACATCCCAATTGGGCTGGAATACGCCCAATCTGGCAACACTGAACACATACAGTTAGAAGGGTGTGAACGAGGCGAATTTAGTGGGTGGAACAAAGCAAGTTTATTGACAGATTGTGCTCGTTGGGAAATAACAATCGGGAAATGACAATGACAATCGGTAAATATATATGGAAATAAATTGGGAAATATATACGGAAATAAATAAATGAATGTATTTGAAAGAATATTTGAAAATAAATTTTTTTAAAAATGTAATAACTTAAATTAGTTGCACATACGTTTACATTTCGATATTCATTCCCAGATTTATTTATCTATTTCCAAATTAAATGAGGGGGTATGGTCCTCCAATAAATCAAAGCAAGCAGGGTGGGCCTCATACAGGTTTAGTGCAGTAGCACTTAATGAACACTAGGGGGAGCATAGCATAGGGATGGGTAACAGTCTGTGCTTGATACTATGCTCTCAGGGCACTCATACGTTTTAATGGATGAAATGATGAAGAATCTGAGCAGTGTTATAAAGTATTCTTGTTTTATGAAAGAAACGGAGCTAGCTAGCCAGCGCTACGCTGTGTAGGCTATAGGTCAAACCTGCGAGGTGGAAAATCCACGTTCAGAAAGTGAAAGTCCTCCCCAATCATTTGTCCAATCACCTGGATTTGCTAATTATCACAATTCTTCAGCCAAGAGGGAGGAGCTAACTAGGCTAATTAGTGCCAGGTTAAACGTTGGATAGGATCAGTTGTGTTGGACTGCTGGAAATAAATGAAATCCTCTCTTAAAATAAATGAAAAGACCGCAAATGAGTCACTGGATCATTTAAACTTTTAACCTGGCTCTGATAGATCTAGCTAGCCTACTTCAAATTAACATTAAGGCGGAGCTTCTAAAAGTCTATCGAGACATTAATGTATTTGAAAGTGAGTTGTCGGCTTTGTGATACAGGAAAGCCAGGGTGGAAATTTGAATTAGCTCTCTAACCCCTTAATCTCACTTAGTAGCTAGGCTACACCTCTGCTTCATGAAATTCCCCCAAGGAAAAAACAACGACACACTTGGCAGCTTCCAAGTTTAGACATTCTCGTTTATTTCTCAGGATTCTAGCTCCGATGTGTATTAAAACAGCCGGATTGAATAAAACGTCATAGCGCCATTTTGTGCGTTCCATTTTCAGCTGTGTTCAGCAATATTTTTTCTCTCATAACAATGCAAAAACGCATCTTTCATGCCCTAGCCTATTCATATTTTCGACCATATTTTTTGACGACCGTCATGAATCTAGCTATCGACTTTTAGAAGCTATGCCTTAATGTTAGTTTGAAGTGGGCTAGCTAGATCTATCGGAGCCAGGTTAAATGTGTAAACGGTCCAGTGACTCATGCACACACATGAAGTGTGTAATACAGTAAATACAATTAACGATAGATGGGTAACAGAAACACTTATGAGAGCTATTTAAGGATAATATAAACAGCTAGTAAGCTCAATTTAAGATTTAACCCTGGATTTTTTGTATGACGAAGCCGACTCACTTTCAAATAGCCTACATTAACATTTCTCATTTTGCATAACATATATAGAATAGAATCTGGCTGTCGATAGACTTTTTGAAGCAATACCTTAATGTTCGCTTAAAGTACCGGAGCCAGGTTAAAAGTTTAAAGGATCCAGTGACTCATTTCTGGTCTTTTCATTTATTTTAAGAGAGGATTTCATTTATTTCCAGCAGTCCAACACAACTGATCCAATCCAACGTTTAACCTGGCACAATGTAGCCTATCGTAGGCTACTACCAGGTTTGCAGAGGTGAAATTCCAGGGGTCAGAAAGTAAAAGTCCTGCCGTGTTTCTTCCACCCATGAACTCATGATTTCACTAATTAGCTTAGATAGCTCCTACCTCTTGGCTGAAGAATTGTGATAATTATCAAATCCAGGTGATTGGAACAAATGATTGGGGAGGACTTTCACTTTCTGAACGTGGATTTTCCACCTCGCAGGTTTGACCTATAGCCTACACAGCGTAGTGCTGGCTAGCTAGCTCCGTTTCTTTCATAAAACAAGAATACTTTATAACACTGCTCAGATTCTTCATCATTTCATCCATTAAAATTTACAAGTGCCCTGAGAGCATAGTATCAAGCATAGACTGTTACCCATCCCTATGCTCCCCCTAGTGTTCATTAAGTGATACTGCACTAAACCTGTATGAGGCCCACCCTGCTTGCTTTGATTGATAGGAGGACCATACCCCCTCATTTTCATTTTCATTTTGGGCTGAATAATCCTCCATATATAGGTGTATTCATGATTAATATTGAATCATCCCACCAACCAATCAAAACACTCAAGACTCTCACCTGCCACACTGTCTGGGTGCTGATCTGCAGTGATGACATCGTCATAGTTCTCTGGAGTGTCCTCCATCACCAGGTCCCCTGCAAGCAGAGAGAATTCTGGGTAATGGCTTAATCTCAGGACTCTTACACAGCAGGGCAGCGAGGCCTTTCAGAGTAGCACTGAATAACACTTGAGCTAGCTGTGTATTCACACTGCAGCCACGGCTGACTGATGGTGTGGGGACACATTACACTGTAAATGATCTCATATTTAAACCTTGGAATGTGGGTGATGGGGAATCCACATCACTGTGTCCCACAGGAACTGAACCGACCCCGGCAACAACACAGAGACAGAATACAAGCAGTCACAGTTCCACACAGAGACAGAACACTGAGGAGCACAGTTCCACACAGAGACAGAACACAGAGCAGCACAGTTCCACACAGAGACAGAACACAGAGGAGCACAGTTCCACACAGAGACAGAACACAGAGCAGCACAGTTCCACACAGAGACAGAACACAGAGGAGCACAGTTCCACACAAAGCAGCACAGTTCCACACAGAGACAAAACACAGAGCAGCACAATTGCACAGAGAGACAGAACACAGAGGAGCACAGTTCCACACAGAGACAGAACACAGAGCAGCACATTTCCACACAGAGACAGAACACAGAGGAGCACAGTTCCACACAGAGACAGAACACAGAGCAGCACAGTTCCACACAGAGACAGAACACAGAGGAGCACAGTTCCACACAGAGCAGCACAGTTCCACACAGAGACAAAACACAGAGCAGCACAATTGCACAGAGAGACAGAACACAGAGCAGCACAGTTCCACATAGAGACAGTACACAGAGCAGCACAGCATCACCACCTACACCCACAGAGCTCCGCCCCTTTACCTGAGAGGGAGTGTCCCTCGCCATCCCCCACGTCATCATACCCAGAGGGCGGATCCTCATATAGGCCACTCCCTGTGAACAGGAGAGAGGATGAATCCTGACCCCGCCCACACCACACATGTTCTGAGGAGGTCTTCCACAGTGTGATTGAGACTCTATTCGATTGTGAAGCATGAGGAGGACGGATCAGACTCACTCACCCCACCGGGGGGCGCTGTAGGTTCCCTCTCTAGCCAGTTTGTACTCGATCTCCTCATAGATGGCCTCTTGCAGAGGGGCATGGTCCCATTGAGACAGGGCTGTGTGAGCAGAGACAGAGAAAGAGAGAGTCAGTCCCCTCTCAGAGAGCACATCTCTCTCTGCATACGAGCACAATGGGACACGGTCAGCCTGCCAACTGAATCGCTCCCATGGCAACGCGGCAGCCAATTAAGCAGCGCCCTGAAGTGTCCATGCTTTCAGGGGGCCTGGTGGTGGAGGACTAGACTGGAGCTCCACCCACACGCACTGGCACAGGGTCTTAACTGGGCGGAGCTCCACCCACACGCACTGGCACAGCGTCTTAACTGGGCGGAGCTCCACTCACACGCACTGGCACAGGGTCTTAACTGGGCGAGCCACCAGTCAGCCCCTATTCAAAGCTGTTAGGATAAGCCACTGAGCCGATTACTGAAGAGGCTTCTTCAGTCTCAGTCAGCATGTGATGGCGGTTCGCCCAGCGTCCCTCCGCCCCCTACCTCTCCTCAGTGCTTTGTTCTGGAAGACTACAACACCCAGCACCACCAGCAGCAGGAAGTACAATGCCCCCATCACCAGGAAGGCCACTGCTGGGATAGGCAGGCTGGGTGGTACTGGGGTCACTCTCTGTTTGGTCCCAACTGAAAAAGGGGAAGACAAGGGGTTGGGCATCAGCAGAGAACAGGGCACACTGCTGCTACTCAACTTACAAAGACCACTTAGCTGGATTTCCACCTATGCTGATATAGCCAGTCATCTAGCTACCGATAAAAGCAAAGACACTATTTGAGATAAGCAAACTCTACAAGATATCCAATGCAGTAACGTACAAATGTGGTCTGAGAACTAGTGTAACGCTAGCTTTCCAGCTAACAAATCTTAGCTAAATTAGCTTTTGCTATCAGTACAATAATCTGGTTGTTCTCCAAGATTGTCCATTTAAATTTAGCAAACTATTGGCTTGATGTCAGTATTCACAGAGCTTAGCTAGTCACACCGTGTTTGGTGTTAAAGAGAAAATTAGTGGATTACATTCTGTCTTAATGCATTCAAAACCAATGCAGAAGTAACTGGCAAAAAAAACTGCAAGAAGTAGTTGTGCGTTAAGCAATAAGCGTGGTCATTCAAACATTTGTACTTATTTATGTTACTTAGCCATCTACCCAGGGTAACAGTCACCACCTAGCTATAGCATTTCTGTGGTGGAAGGCAACACAAAGAATTAATGGAAAAGCTAGTTTTAACAGCTGAAATTAGTTGTGAGATAATAGTTCCACCTTTAACTGTGTAAATGACTCCTGGGGCAGCTTTCCCTGTCTGTGTTGTAGATTTGGTAGTCATTCTGGGAACACCTAAAAAAAATAAAATAAGCAATGAAATAAACTGCAATGTTTTCTTTATGGGGCCTGAGAAAGGCCTTAGTGTTTGTGTGATTGACAGGGCTCTGAGCGCTGCCTCAAGTTTTATCTCCCAAACTCTCTCCTACACCATCCAGAGGACGTCTGTACCTGCAGTGGTGCTGGGGTCAGATGAACCTGTAAAATAAAAATTATTATTATTTATTCATTTAATTGTTCCAATTCCTGTTCCTACACACTGTTATGGGCTGTGGCCCTGATGGTGTCATATCCTCTCGGCTTCAGTAATCCACCCTGGATAAGAGCTTCTGCTGAATGTAAATGTAGTTCCAATGCATCATTATCTCTACTTGCATTATTAGTGAATGTATAAATAAAGTACTCATAAAGGTGTACTGCAGGGTGGATCTTTAAGCTGCTCCTGGGGGTAAGGGTGTGTATTTCTGTCAGGGCTCCAGTGACGAATCTTCACAGAAGCTGTTATTCAGCCCGTTCTGATCTGGATGCCCTGTCTCACCTGTGCAGGTGAGCCCAGCCTGGTTCTGGTGTTGGCAGCGGCTGTGCTGTTGCACAGAGTGTCGGCAGTCCCACAGGTGTAGCTCAGTGCCCCTGCAGTTCACTTCCTTCAGCCAGATGGTGCCATTCCTCATCCCAAAAGTAGCATTACCATGAGCCTCCTTTGCTGACCCACAGCCCAGCTGTCTGCATACCACCTGGACGTCCATCATGTCCCAAGAGTCACCACACACCGTCCCCCAGGAGCCCCCATGGAACACCTCCAGCCTCCCAGAGCACCCGCCTTCACCCCCCACCAGCCGGAGGGGCCACTGACCTAGAGCAGGAAAAACAGATGAACTGAGCAGCCTCATTATGTTTAACATCTCCTACAGACACATCTCCGCTAACATTATGACTGATCTCATTACGTTTAACATCTCCTATAGATACATCTCCGCTAACATTATGGCTGATCTCATTACGTTTTACAATCTCCTACAGACATATCTCCACTAACATTATGGCTGATCTCATTACATTTAAAAATCTCCTACAGACACATCTCTGCTAACATAATGGCTGATCATATACAAGGTGTAATTCTATACATGCAAAATTGTTTACTATGAGATTTTAATCTGTGTTCTCTTAGAACTGTCTTAGGCATTGTAAGACACTCTCAAGAACAGCCTTCTCCTGAATGACAATCACAGTATTTTTAATAAACTAACATCGATGTCGATGACATTTGACTATCACTGCCCCAGATACATCCCCTTTCCCAAACCAGAGTGCATTTGTGACTGAGGATACAGCCTCCTAATCGCATGGTGACATATCACAGGACTCAGCCCAAATACACGTACTTGGGCAAGCTCTCCCATTTGCAGTTGGGGAACATGACAATTTGCTCCGGGGAACTCGTCTGTCCTCTTTTACTATAACATGGAAAAAAATGAATATATGAATGAAAAGTAAATTACAGACAGAGACAGAGACATGTTCATGCCATATCAAAAACAAACAGCACTATTGAAAGCTTCAGAAACATCTGGTTAATTCTACTGTTCCCAACAGAAGTAATTCTGTCTGCAGTAGAGAGAGGTGTATTCTACTGTTCCCAATGGGGGTAATGCTGTATCTGCAGTAGAGGTTTACCTGTACAGTTGAGCCAGGCCACATCATTTTGTTCGCATTTATTCTGACCCCAAGGATTTGATGGGCACTGCCACAGTGTGGAGTCATGTTGGCGACATTTGATTTTATCCAGCCAGTTTGGAGCTGATCCCAGTCTTGACTGTGTAGGTTCCACAGAACCACGCTTCCCACAGTTCAGCTCCTGGCATATTAAAGTAGCTGTGTCAAAATTCATTTGATTGAAGCACACGTTGCCCCAGGTGCCATTGTAGAAAACCTCCAAATTCCCAGAACAGCCTTCGGTCAGTCTCATCTCCTTGAATTCTACAACAATAAAGTCAGAGTCTCATGCATTTACAGTTCACACCGTTCTATTGTCAGTGTAACAGCAAAAACTTTAGACGCTCCGCTGAGTTCCAAACCTGAACACACGACCCCCACATCCTCCTTGTGTCCACAGTCAGTTTGTCCCCATGGGTTCTTGGGACAGTCCCACAGCGATGTCTCGTTCCCCACACAGCCCACCTCATCCAGCCAGACGGGTCCATTTCCTGGCCCAAAGAAGGAGGGTTGCAGGGCACTGAGGGCCGTCCCACACTGGAGCTGCCTGCACACCACCTGAGCATCCTCCAGGTCCCAGGAGTCATCACAAACTGTCCCCCAGGAGCCCCTGTGGAACACCTCCAACCGTCCCGCACAGTCCCCCCCTCCCCCCACCAGCCTGAGGGACCTGAGGTCTGAGAGAGGGAGAGAGAGATTTAATAAGCCCTTCATTAAAATGATTTCTAATGTACATGACCTCCTCAGAAATACTCAGTTTTTCTTTTTAACAAAACAAAATTTTCCAAAAACTAAGTAGTAACACAAACATTAAAATATAAAAACCAGACAAACAAAAAAAAACTTCTAATATTATGTACCAAAGGGTTAGGGTTAGGGTTCATTTTTATTATCTGAATTTTGAAAATCCTTCCTATTGAGTGCACAGTCAGCAGCTATAGACTGCAGTGAAACTTCATTAATAGCCTATACTCACTGGAACAGACGATGGACACCTGTTCCCTGGAACCGCAGGTGAGATTGTGCGGAACAGTGCAGTTCCCCAGGTGAGACTCTCTCCCGGAGCACTGAAACCCCATCAGACACACGCCACTGTCCCCCGTCCCAGATGGAGAGGAACTGTACACCTGCACTGCAGAACCACAGCCCAACTGTCTGCAGGTCACTGAGGCCTCCCTGGAGCTCCAGGGTACCAGCACTCTTCTCCAGGTCTGCTGGTAGTACACCTCCACCTGGCCCTCACACTCACTCCCTCCAGCCAGCCGTACCGTCCCATCTAGAGCTGAGAGGGCAGAGCCTGAGGATCACAGGTGTATCACTCACATGCATTTGGACAGGATTACAGGTGTATCACTCACATGCATTTGGACAGGATTACAGGTGTATTACTCACATGCATTTGGACAGGATTACAGGTGTATCACTCGCATGCATTTGGACAGGATTACAGATTGCACTCCTTTGTATGAATCCAAGGGCATTTGATTTACACGCAGAACATCGTATGTGCACAGGATAGTCTACCCGTTGATTTCTAAAATCTTTTTACTTTTTTATTTTTAGTTTTGCTAAAGACAGCCCACACCCAGATTGACAGTAATGTTATCTACCAAATACTAGTCTTCCTTACCGAAAACACGCACACCAAAAATAACCTTATTCTTTTGCATGCTTTATTGATTTAAAATAGCATTTGATTCGATTGGTTTATATTATAATATTCTCCAAAATTGACAAATTGGCTTTCGATGAAGTCACTGCAGTACTGATCATGTTTACACTCTACACACCTTAATTAATCAACATGTACACTAACAAAAAAAATGTTTTGCATGCTTTATAGAATAAAAAAAAGATTTTGATTCTATGGGGCAAGAAGGCTTATATTATAAGATTCTCCAAAGTGGTGTAGGGGGTAAAGTCCATTACATACTTAGATCAATATGGAAATGGAAATAATAAATGCAGAGTAAAAATTGGCAGTAAAAGAACTCTTCACTCAAAGGTGAGGTGTTTCGCAGGGATGTAACTTGTCCCCTACTCTATTTAATTTCTATATAAATGAGTTAGCGGTGTTATTGGAACAGTCTACATCCCCTGGCCTAACACTAAACAAGATGGAAGTTAAATTCCTCCTCTGCTAGAGCAGTACTGCCAAAACTGGGCCCTGACAGTAAACCCCAAAAAATCTAAAATAATGATCTTCAAAAAAAAGACAAGATCTCAGAAAAACAGACGCTTTCTAGGAAACACCGCCCGAGAACACGCCCCATTTTATAATTACCTAGGACGGAAAATCAGTGCCTCAACAAACTTTGGTGTGGCAGTAAATTCACTGAAAGGAAATGCCTGCAGAGCCTTCTGTGCAATCAGAAAAAAAAGTTCTACCTGATTGATATTTCAATTAGAATTTGGTAAAAAAAATATTTGACAGTGTAATTCTGCCACTTGCTTTGTATGGAAGTGAAGTGTTGGGTCCACGCAGTCAGCACGACTACAATAGGATGGGAGAAGCATCTGATTGAAGCCCTACAAGCATAATTCTGCAAGACAATTCTAAACATCCACAAAAAAACACCAAACAACGCATGCAGGGCTGAATTAGGATGATTTCCATTTGCTATAAACACATAAAAGGGCACTCACATTTTAGATGCATCTCAAATCAAGTCTGAAAACAATGCTGGAGTTCCATGCATTTCAAACCCAAGAGCTGAACCCTGAAAAGAGTCCACTGGCACTGTCGAAACTAACTAATGATATCACACCTAACAATGATATATTTGAGATGAACACTGCTTTAAAAACACAAATCAGAATAAACCAAACTGTTAAACAAAATAAAACTATTTATCTGGAACATTTATTAGAACAGCCAAACCAAAACACAAAACAAGCTTAATTGCTACCTGACCCTAAAACGAGAATACAAATTAGTTGAATATGTTGTTACTGACTGAGATATGAAGCAGAAACTAGTCCTTACCAAGCACAGGCTCAGTAACCACAACCTAGCTATTGAAAAAGGCAGACATAAAAAGTCCTGGCTACCATATGAACTGAGAATATGTGGTCACTGTACGACAGGTGAGCTTGAAACTGAGGTGTGGGACATTCCGTCAGAAACAAACCACTTTCTGACCTCACCCGTTTAGATTTGAATGATTTCTTTTATATATGTTAACCTATATGAGAGAGTGTTAGAATGTGGTTTGATTAACCAGAATGACCAATCATTCAGGAGATGGGGACCCTCAAAGTTGACCCATATTGGACCCCCCCCCCCCCCCCCCCCCCCCACCCTACCTAAAGACACAGATATCTTCTTTAAAAAATAAACATAACAGTATGCTTCTCTCATTATTGGAAAGTTTACAAACAAGGTTATCCACAATTTCAACACTTCTGGTCCAAAATATGTTTTTGTCCTTAAACCTTAAAGGTTGTATCAGCGATTTTGGGTGACGTCACTTCTGAAGCAAAATCCCAAACAAACATACTTATGAATAATTATGTTATGTTTTAAAAAATAGTGTTCAAGCATCCAGAATTATAACCACGTGAATAACGTTTGTAAGAAACCAAACCGTTTGTAAATCCGTCAAGATTTCAGCGAGTTAAGAGTATTAGCGTTTGTGCAGATCATTGTGATTGGTTGGAATACTGTTTATTTTGGTTTTGAGTGGTTGGTAGTACCATTTGTTTTTGTGTACGATCTCGGAGCATAGGCTGCCTACAGAGACGCGGTTTTTTGACGGCCTGCTTATGGGGCGGGCAGCTAGCGGATCGTGAGGAAAAATCAGATGAATGTGATCATTTATGTTTCCACCCAAAATCGCTGATACAACCTTTAATATGGAATTATTATTATTTTTAATAGATTATAGGGTAGACTCTTTGTTACATCTCCTGACGTTTTCATGTTGTGCCCACTATCAGTACAGTTGACTGAGTATATGGTAGGTAGGTCAGGTAAATTGGTAAATTGTGCCATGCACACAGTACAGAGACAGGACTCCTCACCAGAGCAGATGACTCCAGCATCCTGTTCATGTGAGCATGTGACTCGACTCCATGAGGAAACAGCACACTGTGAGAGGCGTGTCTCGTTCCCATGGCAATCAAACACATCGGCCCAGATTGACCCACTCCCCTCTCCAAACCAGGCCTGTCCTGGCACTGCCACTGCAGTCCCACAATTCAGGTGCTGACAGAGGACATTGGAGGCTTTCCTATCCCAGCATGCATCACACACTGTCCCCCAGGTACCCAGGTACTGCAGCTCCACTCGACCAGAGCAGTTATTAGAGCCTCCAACCAGCCTGGAGTCTGTGTACCCTACACACAGGACATTGGGGTTAGCATCTGACCAACACTGAGATGATACAAGAATAATACAGGAGACTTATGGAAAAGGCTCACATAAATACACAGGTACAAATCATACACACACACACACACACACACACACACACACACACACACACACACACACACACACACACACACACACACACACACACACACACACACACACACACACACACACACACACACACACACACACACACACACACTGATCACAGATACTGAGAGCTCCTGCAAACTTCACACAGATTAAATTCAAACAGACACTGGGAGATCATGGAGCTGAGAGAAGAAGCCATTGCTCAGAAATCCCTGTATGTGAATGTAAAATGCACATAAAAGCAGAAAGCAGTGATTTGTAAATTCTCTTTTACATATATTTAATTGAAAACAGTACAAAGAAAATATATTTAATGTTTTACAGTTTTACTTCAACTTTATAGATTTTTGTAAATATACGCAAATTCCGAATTTGATGCATGCAACACATTCCAAAACAGATGGGATGGGCAAAAAAAACAAAAGAAAACAGGGAAGTTCAAAAAACACCTGTTTGAACATTCCACAGGTAAACAGGTGATGCTATCATGACTGGTTATTAAAGGATATCAAAAGATATACTCTTGATATCTTATTTTCAGGTACTCTTACACGTGATACTATAACCTATCTGCATTTGAGTGGATCTGTATGGGAATTGGGGGGTGGGACTAGATTAAGCTGTATATGACACGGGAATACTACAGAACCCATGGTTGGCTAAATGGCTGTAAGTCATCGCTTGAAGGATTTTTTTCTCCATAGAGTTCAATAGGAAAATGAATCAGGAGAAACAACCATTAAAGTAATCCATCCATATCTACTGCATATCTGGCAGCAGAGTGATGGTTTGAGGCTCGTTTGATACCTCAGACCCTTGATGACTTACAACCATTTAGCCAACCATGGTTCCATACCATTCCCGTGTAATTTACAACTTAATCTAGTCCCACCCCCCAATTCCCATAGAGATCCATTCAAATGCAGAGACGTTATAGTATCGTTTGTACACTGAAAATAAGATATCAAGAGACATGGTAGCATCACCTGTTTACCTGTGGAATGTTCCAAACAGGTGTTTTTTGAACAGGTCTTTTTTTTGCCCCCTGTCCCAACTTTTTTGGAACGTGTTGCAGGCATCAAATTCGGATTTAGCGTATATTTACAAAAATCAATAAAGTTGATAAGGTAAAACATTAAATATCTTTTCTTCGTACTGTTTTCAATTAAATATATGTAAAAGATAATTTACAAAACAACTTTTCTGGAATTGGGGTTTGTACATAATCTGGGTTTCCTCTTCATTTGTTTCAGGTGTGACATGAGAATCTAAGGCAAGACCGAACACCACAAACGGCAGACCCAGGTGCAAGACCCAGATGCCAACCCCCAAACGAATTAACTTACAGTATAGACAGGCCCACAGTTTACATAGTTCAAAGAAGAGGGGTGGGGATAGTGAATCACTGAATTTTGTTATTTTCGTGACCAGCATGTGAATCCCCATCAGCCACACCCATCTCTGTCCCAGGGTCTACGCCAGTAATGGCATTTTCTTCCTCTCTGGGCAGATGAGGTCACAAAAGAGCCAGGGGTTGGCTTCCTGGTCTGTCTTCCACTGGGTCCCTTTGAAGCTCTGAGAGAGGAGCGAGGCTTTCTTAGGAACCCCTCTCTGTTGGGGCCCTGTCATACGGCTTGCGGGACATGGTGCAAGGACTGCTGTTGTCAGGGGTAGTGCCCATAGGAACTGCCGCAGCATTCCTGACAATATCTAAGCACATCCACTCCTCCTCCTAAGCCTCCCCTCTCCAAGTCACTGAGCAGAATCCCTGTTCTCCCTTCTCATTGGAACCACAGGAGTGAGCAAGTCCACAGAGCACGCCCCTTCTGCCTGCACAGCTTTGCCATATCAAATTACACCCACTCATCCTCTCACTATTGCTCTCTCACAGGCCGTAATCTAAAAACCAGAACCCAACATTACTGAAACACACAGTGCATAGAGGACTCTTACCAGAACACACCAGTCCCACATCGTTTCCATGGGAGCAGGATTGATTCTGTGAGGGTGCAGTGGGACAGAAGTAAATCTGAGATTCGTTGCCTCTACACTGAATCTCCTGTGCCCACACCTGGCCCTCACCCTGCCCAAATGCAGCTGCCCCCTGCAGCTCTGCAGGAGCGCCACAGCCCAGCTCCCTGCACACAACCTCTGCGTCCCGCTGGTCAAAGTCAGCATCACACACCGTGCCCCAGGAGCTCCTATGCTGCATCTCTACTCTCCCAGAGCACAGGTTAGCCCCGCCCACCAGCCTGACATTTGTAGGGGCTGTAGCTAAACAGGAAATAAAGAGAGAATCATCAGCAGTGACTGGCACCTTATTTCAGAGACATTCAGTAGAGGTATGAATACAGGACTGCACAACTATTACACCTGGGGTACGGAATGCTGCCACTCTGCTTTTGATGTCAATTAGTCCTTGGCCTCCCACATTGGCTGGCAGATAGAGCACTGTTGCCCTTAGCCAGTGATGCCCAGACCAGAAAAAATTCTGCAGCGTCTTCTGTATTTCTTCAGCCAGATTCACTGGAGGGTCCAGCACAGTGAATCTGTGCCAAAATGTGGCAGCGACCAGATTATTAATGATCAGGACTCTTCCCCTATACGATAGCTGAGGAAGCAACCATTTCCACTTAGACAACTTTGCGCACACTGTTTCCACTGTGCCCTCCCAATTCTTGTTTTTATATTCTTCTGTGCCCAAGTAAACCCCCAAATATTTAAAACCTGATCTCCCCCATTGTACATTACCTGGGAGAACTGGCAAAGAAAAGCCACCCCCACCCCACCCCACCCCCCTAGATGAAGCTTGCTCATAGACCCTGATTACCCGTTCTACAGTCAGTACATCTCAATTAGATCAAAAACATCTACGACGTAAAAAAAGCCAAATTACTCACGCATAGCCTACATAGCGCTGTCTATGAGTTCTTAATTCCAATTTGCAAAAATTAGGCCTGCCTTTAAAAGTACTGATATCAAAATGTGGCCAAGTTACAACTAACAATATTGCCTATCGTAGCTCACACTAAATAAACTAGCTCTATTCCAAAGCAATGCTCTCCAAACTTTCCTAAATTATTTAATGCAACTTGGTGTTTCTTCATCTTAGCATATGAAGAGATTGTGCCTCATGGAACAACATATGATTTCAATTAATGTTTTCAACAGTTGATGAATAATTACACTCCAGAAAGGATATGGTTATACTTTGTTGGCAAGTTTACTTTAAAAAATGTACAGGTTTTAAAATGTTAACTGCTGCTACAGATTTCTTTACAATTCACAAGCAGACATTTATATAAAGAAACATCATGTACAATAGAGAAAGGGGGGACGAATAAATAAATGCAGATAAAAATAAGTAATATTTTTAAAATGCCATACATATAGCATTTTTACAAACTTATCCAGACATGTTTGTGGGTCAGATGATGGCAAATAAGTAATAGTATACATTTTCTTAACATAATAATAGTTATGATATTTGCGAACAGAATTTTGTGAACACAAGGATATCTATGCTCTGTAGGACCACACAAGTTTTGATAGAAATCCAAATATTCAAAATAAATCAATAAATACATAATAATAATAATAATAATACATTTTATTCATTCTGTGATTTTCATAGACCCAAAGCAGTGGATGCAGACAATTATTCAAACATGCCCTATAGTGTAGTAATTTTGCTGTTGAATTTCTAAGTGCAACACAGAATCAGAGTATTTCCACTATAAATTATTCTCATTTTGCAGTTTGATGTGGAACATACAGTTTTCATACAGACCACATTCTCTTGAGATGGTAAGATGAAGAAACACAGGGTCAAGTTGCATTAAATAATTTAGGAAAGTATGGATAGCATTGCTTTGGAATAGAGCTAGTTTATTTAGTGTGAGCTACGATAGGCAATATTGTTAGTTGTAACTTGGCCACATTTTGATATCAATACTTTTAAAGGCACGCCTAGTTTTTGCAAGTTGGAATTAAGGACTTAAAGACAGCGCTCTGTAGGCTATGCGTGAGTAACTATGAAGTATGAAGCGTTTTTATTGGACAATAAGTTTGATGAGCAGGTATACGGACCATACCCTCAAATAATAATTCTCCCCATTGGATAACATTGCGACAGAGGCAGGCAGTTTGGCAGGGAAAATGGGAAGAAGAAGAAGAAGAAGAAGAAGCAGAAGAAGCGGAAGAGGAAGGAGAAAAACGGCAAAATAACCAAGTTTGGGGCTTTATTGTGTGGATGTGTGAAGTTGTATCTGAATGCTGTGTGGGTAGATGAGGTCAGAACATACAGAAGTTAATGTTTTTAAGGGCTGAGAGTCTATGGTCATTGTGGTTACTTCTGTAGGAAACCCTGAAAACTGCCAAATTCTCAGTGCTGTATAGGTATGGGGCATGCCCCACCAAGCTGTAACTTCGGCATACCTGCCATCCCAATTATTATCGCAATATCATCGGCATAGGCAGACAACTTTATTGCCTACCCGTTTGCTTTCCCTTGGACAAGTAGCCCCTCTAAATTCCTCCACAGCATGCAGAGTAATGGTTCTATTGCCAACATGTAAAGTAGGCCAGATAGGGGGCATCCCTGCCTAATTCTCCTCTGTACATTCACTGGAACGCTCAGACTCCCCCCTATTTTTGCCATACATGTAGCACCTGCCTATAGTAGCTTCACCCATGACACAAAGACTTCCCCAAACCCAAACTTTTTTTATTGTTTTAAATAAATATTCATGATCAACCCTATCAAATTATTTCTCTTGATCTAGAGAAAGAAAACCAAACTCTATCTCATGGACATTGGCATAATCCCACAAGTCACGCATCAAAAACAGATTTTCGTTTATTGAACTTTCTGGTATACAATATGACTGGTCATTCTGACTAGGTTTTCCTAACAGTTTTTAGTCTGTTTGCAAGACATCTGTAAAGGACTTGTAATCAGAACAAAGGAGAGCTACTGGTCACCAGTTCTTCAAGAGGCCTAGGGCTCCTTTTTTTGGAAGCAGAGACAGAACCGCATGCTGGGCAGCTTTTGGGAAGAGTCTTTGCTGCAAAACTACACCTTAAAATGTTTAAAAAATCCTGTCCGATAACTCCCCAAAATTCTTTATGAAACTCTGTCGGCAGTCCATCAATTCCAGGTGCACGACCCGTGGAGAGCTGGTGCACTGCCTCAGTCACTTCCTCAAATAAATAAAATCACTGTCCAAGATCTCTTGATCTTGCTGGTCCAATGAGGGAAGGAGCTGAAACAGCTCCTCTGCACAATGTCCTTCTGAGCCTTCTGCCCTAAACAACTCGGAATAGAAATCAACAGCGAGTCTGCGCATCTCCATTGTGTCCAATGTCTCTGTACCATCAGGAGAGTGGAGGCAGTGCATAGCTTTTTGTCTGGGCTGTGCCCTTGCCCAAATTTAAAAAAAGAAAGTGGTAGGAGCATCCATATCATGTACCTTACGAGTGCCTCTTTGGTTTTTTTGTGCAGGACGTCGCCCAATTCAATTCTTTTTCCTCTTATAGTGTGTAAGTTTGTAATGTACTGTAGTACCATGTGTGACTGAATTTTACTGATATCCTGTTCTAATTTGTGTATAGTTTGTTTCAGTTTTTCTGTAGAGTGAGAGGTATACTGCGGGCAAGAAAACCCTAAATTGTGTCTTCCCTTCATCTCCCCATTGTAATTTACATTACAGGCATTTAGCAGACGCTTTTATCCAAAGCAACATACAATAAATGCATACAGAAACGTCATCGAAGTCACTACAGAACAGACAAGACAAAGCACATCCTTCCCATAACGTAGCAGCTATCCCTAGTAATGAATGTTGAATGTAGTTCACAGTAAGCTGTGGGTAAATCAGCTATACTACACTTCTATTCTAAATACTATAACAAACAGACAAGAAAACACAGGGAACTACCATGAGGTCCTAGATTAGAATATCAGTCAAGGTGGAGTCTGAAGAGGTGTGTTTTCAGGCCACGATGGAACGCAGGCAGGGTTAGAGTTGAACGTAGGGGAATTGGGAGTTCATTCCACCACTGAGGAGCTAGGGTGGAAAAGCTCCGCAGTCGGGACGAGCGAAAGCCATTGACACTGAGGGGGGGAAGTGTGAGTCGCCCCTGCTATAGAAGAGCGAAGTGGTCGAGCAGGAACATAGTTCTGGATTAAGTCCTGCAGGTAGGCGGGGCCTGTCCTATTGGCTGCAGTGTAGGCCAGGGTCAGAACTTTGAACCTGATCCTGGGTGCAACTGGCAGCCAGTGGAGTGACCTCAGCAGGGGGGTTACATGGGAAAATTTCTGGAGGTTGGACACAAGCCGGGCAGCTGCAGTAATAAGTTTTCATATTCGCCCTTCTGCTCACTCCAATTTCTCCAGAAAAGTTTAAAATTCTCACAAAAAACAGTATCCTGTATAAGCTTAGAATTAAACTTCCAATAGGAACTCCGTGGCGTAGTGTGCAAGACTGTCAGGTTTACAGTAACAAAATGATGCTCTGAAAAACTGGTTGGAAACGAATGTGTAGCTATAAGACTGCTGATCACTGCCTTGCTCAAATATATTCGGTCTAAACGTGCTTCTCTTTCACTCAATACCTTTGTCCAGGTGTAGAGCTTTACACCTGGGTTTCTCTCCCTCCACATATCAGATAAATCAAATTCAGTTGTAATCCCAGCTAAAACAGGTGTGGATTAAGTGGATAAGGCTCTTCAATAATTCTATCCATAGTAAAATCAAGGGTGCAATTCCAATCCCCCACCACCACCAAAATGTCTTCACTATCATTGTTATTTAAATCAGCTTTTAATTTGTTTAAAAGACTAACCCGATCCCCCCCTCTATTAGGGGCATAGTATATGTTAACAAACGTGTCGTGGTTTTCCTTTATTTCCACCGTAACGATCAGAATACGGCCTTTCTTGACTTCTAGTCTTGATAATATATTGACATTTGCATTTGGAGTATGGCCTGTTTGCCTTTAACCCTTGCCCCGTTTACGTTTAAAGATTCTATCCGTAAAACTTCCATAGACTGATAGTGAGAGGGGGAAAGACGGAAAAACAGATGGAAAAGAAAGCAGAAAACTAGAAATATAGCCATGTGCATTTATTCTTGTTTTTAAACGATCTAACCCTTCCAGTGTTTTTTACACTTTTCTCCTCTCAAATTTAAGTTACATGTTTCTTTAGATGGAAACGTTTTTGCCTATCAAGAACATCATAACCAACGGGTTTCTGTGCCTTTATGGCCGAAAAGCACAAACATATCAAGATCGGGGGGAAAAAAACCCAAGTCTACTGATTTCCCTTTAGTTTTGTCAAGAAAATCATGAAATTTGTTCTACAGAATATAGCGTCCCATGATCGTTCATTTGGCTAAAAGAGATATCGGAGTCATCGGACCACCTATCCTCTTCTCCCATTGCCTCATCCGCAACCTCTGCCGTCCCCAGTGATCTATTTTCAGAGCTTTGCTGCACTCCCTACTTAGCCTGTGGAGCACTGCAACTCCGCCCCATCACTGCTACCCGGCCCAACGCTGTCATCCTGTCCTTCTGCGTTTACCAAACTATGTTGCCTCTCACCGTCACCCTGTTGCACAAGTCTGGCGATTCTGTACTTATCTACTGAGCGGAGAAAGGACCTTCACCCGGGTCTACCGACTCCATAGTATCTCCTGAAAGGGGTTTCTCCATTACAACCACAGTACACTCTACGTCCGGCATGTTTTCGCTCCGTCTCGGCCCTGATTCAGTCGATCGGCTATTTTCTCTCTCTTTTTTCTTAAGCGGACACGTAAACCTCTTATGGGCAATGTCACCACACCCAAAGCAACGTAAACTATCAGTGCTGGCATAGATCAGATAGGAGCTTTCTCCGTGAGCTACACGAAAAGAAACCTCCAGAGTTTTTGTGGACGAACTTAAAAACAATAAAACCAGTGCAATAAAAAGAAAAGAAAAAGAATGACCAGAAGAAGAGTGAGAAAAGATAAAGAACAAGGAAAGAGAAAAAGAGCAGAAAACCCCAAGCACCGCCACCCTCACACGTGCACTCGCTCCAGAGAGAGAGAGAGACTTCGACTTTTAAACATCTTTTTATTTACATTTGACTTGGATTCAAGATGCAAATCGTTTCAGGTATTTTATATTGTAAATGACTCTTGTATGGAGCCTCAACCAGGTGTCTCTGAGAAATAATCACACCCACATAAACACACCTGAAGTTAGACAAGCTGGTCAAGGACATAACACCACCTCCTTAAGATGGATGCCTATCAAGGCAACTACAATTACAGGAATAAAATTTAAGCATTTCTACAAATAGGACACAACTTACAACTGAGAGGGCATCTGCCAGTACGTTTTCCCTCCGACTTGTGGCAGATCTTCAGGTTATACCCCAGTGAACACACAGTGCACCTTACCGTTTGTATGTACAACAGGAAAACAATGAACCAAGCCCATGGCATACTTAAAATGACCCAAATAATGCTTTAATACATTAAAATGCTGGAACACAAGTATCCAAGCCTCCCAGAGTCACACACAAAACCCCGCCCAGAGTCACAGAAAGTCTTGCCTGGAGTCACAAACAGTCCTGTCTGGAGTCAGAAAAGACTATGAGGGCATATGAAAGACTACCAGTGGGCACAAACAACTACCAGAGGGCACGCACAAGCTCCAGAGGGCACAATAGCTAACCACAGCAAGATGTATCCTTCACAGAAATATAAAATAGCACACAGCTACATTCACAAGTGCAAAGAGGAACTTTAAGTAATACTCCACCCTGTGGCCCTCAAGCCTCGACATACACACACAACACACAGGAGACCAAAAGCCTTGAAGTGCGTACCCCCACCAGGGACTTAATCCCCACCCAGGATTACCTCAAAATGATAAAGGCAAAATAATAAAGTAGTGGGCCGATGGAAAACCAAACAAGTTTGATTAACTGGCCCACTCTGTGCCTATCTTGCTCCATACAAAAAGCACCAAGGAAAACTCACTATAAACTAACAGCCAATTACATGTAAACCGCAGTGTGAGATGAGCCAATCACATGTAAACTCCAGTGACACTTAGAATAAAAAAGAATGAACATTCTGATAGCTACTGAACATGAGCAATACATCAGAAACATAAATATGAGATGCTGGTCTGTAAATTCAGGATTAGTTCAGTGAATGTAACAATGCACACATTTACACATTTAATTTATAATGCAGCATGTTTCACATATGTATTATAATATATTTGTTTGTGAAAAGTAATATATCCTCATTTAAAGATAAAGGGAGGGAGAGGGAGGAGAGAGGGAGAGAGGGAGAGTGGGAGAGAGGGAGGGGGAGAGGGAGGGGGAGGGGGAGAGGGAGAGAGGGAGGGGGAGAGGGAGAGAGGGAGAGGGAGAGAGGGAGAGTGGGAGAGAGGGAGCGGGGAGAGAGAGGGAGGGGGGAGAAGGAGAGTGGGAGAGAGGGAGGGGGGAGAGAGGGAGGGGGGAGAGGGAGAGTGGGAGAGAGGGAGGGGGGAGAGGGAGAGTGGGAGAGAGGGAGGGGAGAGGGAGAGTGGGAGAGGGAGGGGGAGAGAGGGAGGGGGAGAGGGAGAGAGGGAGGGGAGAGGGGGGAGAGTGGGAGAGAGGGAGGGGGGAGATAAAGGGAGGGAGAGGGAGGAGAGAGGGAGGGGGAGAGGGAGAGAGGGAGAGAGGGAGGGGGGAGATAAAGGGAGGGAGAGGGAGGAGAGAGGGAGGGGAGAGAGGGAGGAGAGAGGGAGCGGGGAGAGAGAGGGAGCGGGGAGATAAAGGGAGGGAGAGGGAGGAGAGAGGGAGGGGGGGAGAGGGAGAGTGGGAGAGAGGGAGGGGGGAGAGGGAGGGGGGAGAGAGAGGGGGGAGAGAGAAAGGGAAGGAGAGGGTGGGAGTGAGAAATTACAGCGCTGTACTTATTAAAATTAAAAGATATAGCAAAAAAATTAAGACAAAATTTCCTTGTACATTTGTCTGATACAGCAATCAGCCAGTCTGATCTCAATGGTGATGAATTAGAAATGAACTGTTTCACTGCAGTCAGAATGACTTATCGTAATAGTCACACCGTAGAGGTTCCTAGATGCAATGTAATGTCCAAATTACTTGACTGAAAATAAATCAAAATCTTGTCAGTTTATTGACTATCACACAAGCATACTCATACAGTGTTTGAACAAGTTGTGAAGAATATTTGAATATTTGAATAAGTCTTTTCGCTACAGGACAAGAGCAATACATCGGAAAATAAATATGAGAATCTGGTGTGTAAATTCAGGATTAGTACAATGACAATGCTCACATTTACTTTATAACACAGCATTGCAATAATATTTTACAATGTAATATAATGATTGAGACATACAGTCTGTATTATATTATATTTGTTTATGAAAAGTAATATATTCCCATTTAAATCCTATGTGCCGTGTTGGTATAAGAACGTTGAAAAGAGCTGAATAACAGAGTCCTACCTGAGCAGATCACTCCAGCATCCTCTATATGATCACAGTCATGACTACCCCATCCTCCATGCCCACACTCCTTCAGTCTGGATTCTGATCCCCCGCAGGACACATCATCCATCCATATGGGCCCAGACCCTGGTCCAAAGGGAGCACCTCCTAGTGCTCCTACAGCATCTCCACAGCCCAGCTGTCTACACATCACCCCAGCAGCTGTCATATCCCAGCCATCACCACACACTGTCCCCCACTGTCCCTGGTGTAAAACCTCCACTCTCCCAGCACAGGGGCTGCCACCATCCACCAACCTCACATCTTCACTGTCTAGGAGAGAGAGAGGGAGAGAGCGAGGGAGGGAGGAGAGAGAGGGGGGAGAGGGAGGGGGGGAGAGATAGAGGAGAGAGAGGGAGGGGGGAGAGGGAGAGAGGGAGGGAGAGATGGAGGAGAGAGGGAGGGGGGGATAGAGGGAGGAGAGAGAAGGAGGGGGGAGAGATGGAGGAGAGAGGGAGGGGGGGAGAGATGGAGGAGAGAGAGGGAGGGGGGAGAGAGGGAGGAGAGAGGGAGGGGGGGATAGAGGGAGGAGAGAGAAGGAGGGGGGAGAGGGGGGGGAGAGATGGAGGAGAGAGGGGGGGATAGAGGGAGGGGGGAGAGAGGGAGAGAGAGGGAGGGGGAGAAGGGGTGGGAGTGAGAAATTACAGCAATGTACTTGTTATAATTAAAGTAAATAACAAAAAATGAATGACAAAAGTTCCTTGTACATTTGTCTGATACAGCAATCAGCCAGTCTGATCTCAATGGTGATTAATTAAAAATGAACAGTATCACTGCAGTCTTATCATAATAGTCACACCGTAGAGGTTCCTAGATACAATGTATTGTCCAAATTACTTTACTGAAAATAAATCAAAATCTTGTCTGTTTATTGACTATCACACAAGCATACTCATACAGTGTTTGAACAAGTTGTTAAGAATATTTGAATTGAATGAACAATAAGTCTTTTCATGATTCCACTCATTTAGTGAACAATGGCAAAAGAAAAGATTATGCATTGATTTGTATACTGCATACAGGATATGAACATCTAGATAAACCTGCTTCTAATGTACAAACACTATAGATGCTTAATACTGCTTAGTCTGTTTACAGTGGGTGAAACCCCAAGTTGTCACTGGATTCAAATGATAGAACCCCAGCAGTGTCTGCAGTAACACAGATACACCACTAGGGTGTGCTATATCACCCTTTCTTTGTACACTGTACACCAGCAACATGAGCTCTGCCAGTGACTGAGGCCTGCCCAGCACCATAATTCATTGGACAGTGACACATTTTTTGTTATTTTGGTTCTGTACTCTACCACTTTGAGTTTGAAAGGATACAATGACAATGAGGTTGAAGTGCAGATTGTCAGCTTTAATTTTAGGGTATCTTTATCCATATCGGATGAACCGTTTAGAAATGATATAACCTTTTGCACACCCCCCACCCCCCCCAATTTCCGGGCATCAAAAAACATTCGACAGTTTAACATAATGTACAATAAAGTAAACATTTTTAATATTTGGTCGCATATCCTTTGCATGCCATGACTTCCTGATGTCTGTGACCCAACAACATCAAAAGACTTTTGGTATCTTATTTTCTGGTATTCTTACAAGCGATACTATAACGTCTCTGCATTTGAATGGATCTCTATGGGAATTGAGGGGTAGGACTAGATTTAGCTGTAATTTACACTGGACCAGTCTGGAACAAATGGTTGGCTAAATGGCTCTAATCTTAAGGGTCTGACGTATCAATCAAGCCTTAAACCATCACTCTGCTGCCAGATATCCAGTAGATATGGATGGACAACTTGAAGGGTTTCTTCTCATGACTTATTTTTCCATAGACTTCAAAAGGAAAATTTGAAGAAGAACTGGACTGTGTCCGAATCAGAGCCCTATCTACTGCGCCTGTCTCCTGCATACAGTACACTGGCAGAAGTGTGGCAACCCTGCACCCCACCCTTGCGCGGCCATGTCACGTGTTTTTTGTTGTATTTGAAGGAAAACGTTAGCGAAGCTGCGCTTCATTTTTTAAAAACGAAGCTTCGTGTCACATTTATACAACCAAAATGTTTGTGTACTTCTTGAAGTGTGCTCCCGAATGTACTCAGTGTGTATCATATGGGGGTTTAAAGTATAGTACATTTAGAGGAAATTTCACCTTCTTAACTTTTTAAGCAGGTGTCTACTCAACAAGCCTACCTAATAGTATAGAAGGGTGCTGATTCGGACATAGCCCTGGAGACAGCTTCCGCTTACAGGTTCCATGGATTCCTATTGGAGCTTCTCATTGGTGCATGATGAAATTTGTGGAGGCTGCCATGTTAGACTATGGGGGCTTTATGGAACCAGACCATGCGCACTGGGTACTTAACATGACTTTTGGAACCATTGGGCACCAAAATACGCAGACCCAATTGGAATGAAAAAAATCGTATAACTTCTTCTGTGGGGCGCAGAAAAAATAATTTGGAATTGAATAGAACTGTCCAAAATGGTATAATTTGGCCTGGGTAATTTTGTAGTTTTTAAAGGACTTCAATGGGGAAATTAGCTTTTTGGCACCAGAGTCTGCAATACCTCTGGTGACCACTGGAGTTTGCGAGCTTCAAGGAGAATTTCAATCCCTGGTCCCCTGGGCCTGCCACATGACTGAATAAGGAGAGGACACTAGAGTGACAGCACTCATCACTCAGGGAGACAAAGCCCCTACAGACTGCAGTACACACCTTGGCTACAAGGTGGATAAAAAAATATTAGGCTTTAAATGTTAACAAACTAAATACATATGTATTTTTGGCTTTCTCAGATGTAAGAAAAGTTTTACTATCATAAAAATTGGAAATGAGAATATTGTGAATATTGGTTTTAAAAACCTGCGACTTGACATTTGCAGATATGTCAAGTGGAGTACAGATGCATAGATATACTGAAAATGCAATCAGCATTATCAGCATCTGCTTTCTATAGAAACTCCGTTTTAAATGTAGACTGGCACATAATGCATTTTTAATGCAGTTTGGAACAGTTTTAACTTTCTGTTGCATTTCCTGGCGAAATGTTGTGTCAAACATGAACCTCAGTAAACTCTTGTGAAAGAGTTTTACTAAATTGAGAAAGGGCATTTAAACTTTTGTGTGAAATATACCTCATATTTAAACTTATGTGAGTTTCAAATAAAATAATATGTTCCCTTTGCTGGTGTAACCAGAGGTTGAGGATATTATCTGTTTGGAGTCTGTCATTTTTAAAGATGACACAGGAAGTCTGACTCTGGATCAACGCTGCTTCAGTCCTGCTTTTGAAGTTGAGGTTTACACAGGTGCACTAAAACGGTATGTTTAAATACAAGCAATATATAATTAATGTGCTACCATAATGCAATCAAATGTATTGCTGTGAAGAGAGTATGTAACATTTCCGTCAGAGACTGAAGCCTTTTCACAAAATTAAAAAACTAAAAAGCAGCTTGCGACTACAAAAAGTGTGAATAATATATTAACTTATGACATAAATTTTACATTAACAGCATATGGTATTTTTGGGAGAGCCAGTTTGCGATTACCTGGACTTTTCATGAATATCAGGCACCAACTTATGAGAAATTATAAAAAGTAGACTCTAAATACACTGAAACACAAATACATGAGCAAACAAATAGCTTTCTACAGACTGGATTATTCAAATATAGAGTTTGATCTACCAGTGAATGAAATCCAGAACCATTTCCTAAATTAAGTCATAATCATTTTAAAAATTGTAATACAATTAGTTCCATGAAAACTTCACAAAACATGCAGATAAATATGAACACAGCAAATATTAATACAGTAATCTCTGGTGTTTAGAGACTGCGCATAACCCTGCCGTTTGACCAGCTGACCCTCTGACCCCTTGGCCCCAACCACCAGTCTCTGAGCCCTGACAGAAGCTGGAGAGGAGGATGAACTCGGTACTCACTGGCTGTGGAGAGCAGGAGCAGGGAGGAGAGAGAGAGGAAGAACAGACATCTCTCCGTCTTTATCAGCGCAGACAAACGGAACATTCCTCAGAGCAGACTGATGCTCACACCTTCACCTCTGAGCTCTGAGAGAGACTGAGCCCTGTGCATGGACCCTGCCCCCCTCTAAGAGAGAGAGCACACTCCTCCCCCCACCAATCACACTCTCTGCTGCCTTATAAGAGTACTGCAGGAACACTTCAAACAGTCACTGTGACAAATCAGCGCACGCCATTGACTTTTTCTCCATATATTCAAACACTGCGTCACTGCAGCCTGTCAGGACTCCTCCACCAGCAGAAGACCCCACCCCTGTGACACACTGCACTGACAGACACAGAAGAAGAAAGCGGCTGATTTATAAAAAGGATAAAGTTTTTAGTGCTGCGTTTGACTCTGCAGTTTGAAGCCCTCTGCAGCAAAGCCTGGACATCTAATATGACAGTAAAAGGTTCAATCACGACTAGATTAACATATTGTTCATGTCCTATAATAGATTAATTTCTTCACGTTTTTTTTCCCACATTTCAGCTGAAATGTAAAAGAAGCTGCCACATACAATACATATCCTATAGTGGCACGTACTGGAACAAAATCTGTATTGTGTTTAGTTGAGATCATAATCATGAAATAAAAAACAAGAAGATGATATTTTAGATTTTGCATGAATGAACGCTGTGAGATGAAGGCAATACATTTTGTTTTTAAAATGATAAAAGTGATGATAGATTTGCACTGCAAATGCAAACACATGAAGCAAATAAAAGGCAATGCAGTAATATGACAAGATACTGTATTTTTGTGAAAATGTGTGCGTTTTTATTAAAGGTTGACCAATAATAATTATTACAAAGATATTCAAACAAAAAAGTAACAATTCTGGCACCTAATAATAAACTGAGCTCCGATTTGCCAGATCAGTGAAAGGAAAATAAAGCGGTATTGTGGTAAACGGTTGCGAGGAAGTAGGTAGGCTAACAGCCTAACAACTTTTTTTTTTTACAGTACAAGTTATTTTATATATAGCACTAACTGTTTATAAGGTCATAACACTTAGTCTTTTCTGACCCGATATTAGGCTACTTTAAAACAACCGATATAGAAATGCGTACATATTGACCATATAAAGTACTGTTAAGATCAATGGACCTCGTCTTCGGGCGCCCCCAAAAGACTTTGAAAAACTACGTTTTCGATCTTGGCCATCAAATCGGGTCTCGTTAGGGAGATAGTGCTACAATTTGTGCACCAAAGCTGAAAGAAACAATACAGGAATCGCAGCTTCTGTCTTGCTTGTTTACGCGTGATACGCAGCTGTGGCCAGTGTGGGGTGCGGACGCTGTCCCTCGTGTTGATATTTGGGGTGAGACGGCGCTCAGCCAGCACGAGGTACTGAATGGACAGCGGTCACTCCTGGGTCCGATTTTCCAATGGCCGCGTACTGGAGACTTTTGGATCGAAATCAGGCTGCATTCAATAATGCATGTTATAGCAACTGTATTATTAGACACAATAAACCATCTATAGGGCCTACAATACAATAAGCTTTGATATAGTGCTCTAAAAAGTATTTAAGATAATAAATATAATTTATGAGCTCTCAGACAAGGAATTGACACCAAGATGTTCACCACAGTATAAACACAAACACAGTCGGGGTCCAAAGTACATTCACATTTCTACAGAGGAAGAAAACAGCCGCATCTCAAACATTTATGCAATCGTGCACATGCACACAACCGTTATTTTCCTGTCACATACAAGAAGAAACCCGCAGAACTCTTATAAAATATATGGGAGGAGCTTACTTATCGGATTATCTCCTGTACAAACAAAAATAGCAGACGCTGTGGTTGTGGCTCATAAGTTTCCATCAAACAAAGCAAGAGTGCAGAAACCACACAAGCAGTTCTGACGTGCAGCTTCTTATAGCTCAGGCAGAGGAGAGAGAAGGATGGCACTAAAATTCAGAGGAATTAGATGTACTGTACATGATAACCAGTGCAGCTTCCTGCAGTTGGGTTTGGGTACTGCGATGCTCCTCAGTGTCAGTTAAATGTTAAATGTCAGGTCAGGTCAGGTTAGTTAATATGGGTATATTAGAGTTCTCATGTAAAGTTCTTTCATAAATGACAACTCAGGCAACATACTCAGGATTTAAATAGCCTAATATTTCAGTAAATAAATGTAAATATAGTTGCATGATGCACTTTGGGGGTTTCTGAGACTTTAATAGTTTATCTTTTAGTGGAGAGACAGTGCTTATTGTTGTTATGGTTACCGTGAGATTTCAGAGGCAGTGCAACATCCTTACTTTATCAAGTATCTGTTTAAGGCAAAAAAAACAAAAAAACATTGGCATTTGGCAAAGTACAGACAGATTTGCGTTGCTGCTCTTAGTAAGGGCTTTCTTTGTGGAACCTTTCAAAAGAGCCTCTTTCCCCTCATATTCAAAGCAAGAGATGTCATTGAGCCTAAGGTACGGATTGTCATATCTTGGGAAATGTACCGCAAGCGCAACGTGAAGACGGCCTCCTGAATTATTTCTTGATTAATTGTGCAGTTTAGAGACCATTAAGGAGGCATTTAGATCCATCTTGCCTTCTGTGGTTAAGGCTGCACTCAGACCATGGCAGGAATATGAGCCGCACAGCTGTACAACACCGCCAGAGCCCTGCACTGCTGCAACACTGCGGTTTCCCTTTCTGTTTTACAGCCTGTTAAACTCCATACTTGTGACATCACTACTTTGAGCAAACTGTATTGAGACTAATCTAAGAAATATTTGTGACTCCTGCTATCAGAAATCTGAAAAAAATAATCTAATGATCATATGTTACTGTATTGGAGGTTAATTGTATGGCAACAGAAGTGTGTGAAATGCAGTAAGGAAATGAGGAGAGGAGAGCCGTGTCTGAATCAGCGCACTTGCCTACTGTCTGTATTAGTGAGTCCTGCAATAAAATATAATTTAAAAATCATATAATCACATCTTACTCTATTGGAGGTTAATTGTACATAGAAACAAAAGTGTGAGAAATGCAATGTTTATTAAATATCAACAAAAACATTTTCAGCGTACAAAAAAGCCAAGTTACACATACAAAGCACTGGCTATAAGTCATAACTTGCTAAATCTAGCTTGCCATTAAAAGTATTGAAATCAAAATGAGGCCAAGTTACAAGAGACAAAATCTGAGCTCACACAAACTACAAAAGCTGTATTCCAAAGCAATGCCACCCAATGTTTCCTGAAATATTTAATGGAACTTGAAATGTGAAATACTGCAGGAAACCATGTGACGTCCTTTTACTGGGATGCATATTTACTCTAAATAAGGACGTTTGAGGCTTCATGCTGAAGCACTGTTAATTCTGCTCACAGTTCTCTCATCTGTTGCGTTTAAACGTGTTTGTTGATCTGCAGGGTCATCTAATGAAGCAGCTGTCAGATACACTGAAGAGAATGTGAAATTCCACCCATAAATACTTCACACAGAAGCTGGATGAGTGTGCTGATGTGGAACGAAGAAAGTTTGAGAGCTCAGGATTATTTTTCATTGTGATGTTTCTCAGCTTGCATGAGGGGAAATCCTTAGTGGGTGGGGAATCATGGGGATACTGGGTGAATTTTGGGAATGGGGACAGGAAGCCGTCATGCCGGCAGGATCAGTGTAATCCAATCTGAGCTGTTCCTGGGTGCCTGGGATCAGTGGGCATTTCTCCTCTCCTGGTACCAATGCATTTCCCAGCCACCACACTCAACCTGCATTGCCACATAGCAGTACTAGCGACTGGTCCCTTCTGCAGGGCTGTCCCCGAATCCCAAAAGCCCCCTCTCCCCCTCTCCTTCCTGTGAGACACGGGCTGTGTCCAAATCAGAGCCCTACACCCTTTTGAGTACGCATATGTGACGCGGTATGTCAAAACCAGGCACAATTGGGCAAGAGGTCAATTTTGAGTTATTGGTATATTAGTAAAATATAGACCTTGCACTTTACAACTCCGCTTTCTTTTTTCAAATCGGATATTCCAAAGCGAAGTTATTAAGATTTTAATCGGACCGTTTGAATACTAAACATGTTAAAATACAAATCAGTGTCAAAGGAGTGTACTGCAGCAAATAATGTTGCAGCCATGTTCACAATATCATTACAATAAAGTACATTATAAATGTACCAAATTTGTACCAAAGCAGTTTTGTTTACACTTGCCCTGACACATTCTAAGATCGTAGTCTCACTCATTGTAAACTTCTCGTGCTACGTTCATTGCATCATCAAATTTTGTCCGAATCTACACTGTCTGTACTGATGAAATAGTCCGTAATTAAATCTTGCAGGCCAGGTTCATTTCCTAGTCCGAATTCGCTGGCTTCATTCAGTAACTTCGAAACTTGCTTTTCGTTCGCCGACACGGCCATTGCCGCAGTGAAGCTTAAGCACAGTATTAAAAATCTCAAATTATACATTTGGATGGAAATTCATGATGAAAAACGACTGAAAACCTATGAAATATCGACACACAGCTCAGAATTACGCACACCGAACAGCGGGAAAATGTGACCCGATACGCGCGCGTAATGATATGAAAGCATCATTCGCAACAATATCGCGAAAGGTCTGACGATTCCGGCGAATCGATACCAAATTTGTATAGGGGCGCTGTGATTTTACGTTAGCAAGTGAGCTCGAAGTTACGCTAAATTTGGTGTCATTTCCAAGCAAAATCTCGAACAAGGCATCATTTTGTGAAATTATATGCCTCTTTAAAAGTGTTTAAAAAAATACTTTGTCGATGAAATTTCAGTTAGAAACCTTTACAGAACATTTTTAATATTTGTAGCATCATAAATGTCCAAAAATCTCTAAACCGCTAAAATTCACCCCCAAGGCATTTTGCAGCTGTTCCTCCGTTCGTAGCTCTGCCCAATTCCGCCTGGTTTTGACATACCGCGTCACATATTTGAGTCCACTTCATCAAAAAGCTTTTGAGTGGGTGACTTTTTCTCACAAATGGGGGCACTTAAAATACCAGGATGAACCCCTTATTTCCAGGGTTTTGTTGAGGGAATTCAGGAGCACACTCATCTGCAGAACTGTGTACTCACCCGACAACTTCAGTAAATAACTCGGAAGTAAAAACGTAAAAGGCGTAGAGCGTATATGCATATCTATGGTACTGTAATGGGGCGTGACGTGTGAGGTGGGAGGAGCCAAACGCAGCAAGGGGAATCATTAAGCCCTTAGGCCACTAAGGCGGGATACCCCGCAGATAAGGGAAGGAGAAATGTAAAGAGGCGAAGGAACCGATAATTAATGTATCAAGGCTTAACGGCTTGCAGTCACACGCAAACATGTCCAACATCATCAACCGGTCTCCCTAAGAGACGAATTGCACCGAAGGGCGAAACGAACTAAAGTTCCGAACCGAATCGCCCACATCTCCATACACGGAGAAGGAAAGCACAAAAAGATGAAATGGACAGCTGCACCTTAACCGATCGAAACTGTCGGCTATCTGACTAACACAAGCACAAGCCCTGCCTCTCAGTAAGGGGAAATGTAACGAGGCGAACAGGAACAGAGATTTAACGTTCTATGGCTAGTTTAATAAGTGCGTAGTCCAATACAGCAAACGTACCTGGGCAAACACCCGATCTCCCAGGAGGGAGAAACATTTACAGGCGAGCCGACGGAGCACCGTCGTCCCATAACTTACTATCCCAAGACTCACGCAAACTAACTTAAACAAGCGCCCTAGCCTCTCAGTAAGGTGAAAAGTAACGAGGCGAACAGGAACCGAGATTTAACGTTCCATGGCTACTTAAATAAGTTCGCAGTCTAATGCAGCAAACATACCTGGGTAAACACCTGATCTCCATGAGAGAAACATTTTACAGGTGAGCTGACGGAGCACCGTCGTCCCAAAACTTACTAACCAAAAGACACCGCGAACTTAAATAAACACACGCCCTAGCCTCACAGTAAAGGAATAAGTAACAATAACCCCGACTCACAACAAAGGGGAATGTAACCCATGAGAAGGAGACAACAGGAAATAACCGTACCAAGCTACTAACTGGCTTACCGTAACCCGGAAAGGAGTAGAAGCTAACACGCCAGGTCTCTCAATAAGAAAACCATTAACCGGCGAAAAGGGAACTAAGAACAGCTACTCTACACCTCTACAAGCTAAACAACCTAGCAGAAGCGAAACGCCAGATCTCCCATGAGACGACATGCACCGAGGGGCGAACAGAACTACAGTCCCAAACATCGCCCAAATCTCCATACACGGAGGAAAACGCACACAGGCGAACTAGAGCAGACATTTACAGTCCCAAACCTCTACGAGATAATCCACTACAAAGCCAGCAAGAAATAAGCCCTGCCTCTACAAAGAGACACTAAAAATGGGCGAGTAGACAAAATGGTACGAGCACTCACAGCCAACAATACACCACAATACAAAACAATAAACAATTAATGTAGAAGCCCTGCATGAAGGGAACGGTAGGCTTATATACATATCTCAGGTGACTACGACAGGTGTAACCGCTTAACAGAAACTCCCCCAACTCAGCAGGGCGGAGCAAGCATCCACCAAAAGGGCAGCGCCCCCGCGTGGCCACCGAGGAAAACGACCGCATAGGACCACAGGGTCCAAAACCATGACAGGTACAAGAGTGGGTCATATTACGAAATACTCTTTTTTATTTTTGTTAATTCTATCTTCATTCATAGTCTACACTTTGTAACAATTGTCATATGTTAACTGATTGATATTCTCAATAAAAAATTTTAAATTTCACTAGTTTGGAAAGAGTTTTGCGGGATTTCTTTCGCACACTGCTTGCAAAGTGAGGGGACAGGGCAAGGGGTAGACAGGGGTCTGAGTGGACAGGGGACAGTGGACAGGGAACAGGCTACATATTACAAATGGTTACAAATTGGTTAATGTCTCAAAGCAAACTGCAATGTCAGGTACATTGTATACTGCACATGTTCAGACAGTTTTGCATACTTCCGGGTAGGAAACAGGTAGGAGGGGAGTGGAGGAAAGGAGAGAATATTAATTAATTGTGATGCAGCCCCAATCCGCCCCATACACCCTCCTTCACCAACTCCCCTCGCTTGGGAGCGTGCTGCCCGTCATGTTGGGCGGGTCCCAATCCTGTAGGAGGTGAATCTGAGCGAGGGTTAGGGTTAGGGGAGTTTACTTGTGACCTCTAATGACCCCTTCCAGTGAGTCTGCATCATGTGCTGGCTTCACGGCGAGGGGGTGAATATTATTACCCATAACTCTTTGTGTTAGTTGTGGAGATGGCTCCAACTTCTGAGAAGTTGTTCTTGAAAGAGTGGGATGCAGCCGAAAAGAGAGCTGAAGAAGGAGGGAGGGATCTGGACAGATAGTCCCAAGGAAGGAGGGAAGAGAAAAAGAGATGGAGAAATATAGTTCTATTACTCCTCCTCTATTTCAGAGTCATAAATCTAAATAAAAACAACCTGAACTGTGTACTATACCTATCCCTGCTCATTTTCAGGCAAGAAAAACAAAAATAAATGAAAGAACAAAGTTTAATCAGTCTTTAATCTTTATTTAAAAATATGTCAATACATAAATATATACTGTATGTATTAACTGTTTAAAATGCTGCTATTGATTAAGGCGGCGAAGAAATACATTGTGAGCATTATAGCAAAATATAATATTTCATTAATATAAAATCTTGTCCATCAAAGCTGCATAATTATCCAAGCTGAATAATCCAAATATCTAAAAATACTATGAATAAAGAGTTTTTTGTTGATATTTAATCATTGGCAAAAGATTTTTAAATGTACACAGAAAACAGTTTTGTTATAGTTTGAATAGTAATGAAAGTAGTATGAAATGAGTAATTAAAATAGGCAGCCAAAACTGAACACAAATCTAAAGCAAAGGCTAACACAGATTAAAGCTAATCGTTTTCAGTTACATTGCTAAATATGTAATCTTTAATAATATAATATTTAATGTAATATTTAAGTGGACTATGCCTGAATTGTCATCACATCATCTAGCAAAAGTAATCACCGTATCAATGAATGCAAGCCGTTATACCCAATGTAGACAAGTACCAGCATTTCTAATGTCCTGATTTATGAACTGGCTAAGGAACCTACTGGAAATAATTTCAGGTGAATTACTAACCGATGAATCACTGATCTAATAGGATGTGGTTTTATCACATTATAACATTTTCCTTGCGATGTCGTGTGGGTTAAAGACATTGTTGTTGCTCTGCTATCCAAACATGTGGGTGGATACTTCCAGACATGGGCTAAACCACGGGGACGATGTTGATTCAGCTATCCCATTCTCAAGCATGTAGTCGAGCTCAGCAGTAATATGCTTTCTCTTCTCATTCGAGACCCGGAAAAAGCATTGGGAGATAGGAGGGTTTTCCCCGACGTCGATGTCATGCTCAATGAGCGTGGTGCGAGAAGGCGTGTCTGGGAATAAACTCCTGTGATTATCAATTAAATTGACCATATCTTTAGAACATTCAGAAGGCAGGTGGCTAAATTGAGCTTCAAGCTCCTGCAGAATTTCAGAATTATTCAGCCTTCCCCGAAATACTCAGTCAGACAGGACCGGAAAATCCTCCTGTTTTACAGGGGGGGGGGCGACTCACCCCCAGTAAACCACGCCACGTCAGCCAAGAGGACAGACTTAAAGTCCTCCGAATCAGAATATAGACGGGTCAACCGTGTCCGGTTTACAAGGCACTGCTGAGCAGGTAGCCGAAACATATGGCTTCAATAAATTCATATGACATAATTGTAAACAAGTCCGAATCAAATAGTTTCGCTCAGAAACGCACTTCTCCACGGTATAGGGTCCACTGAACCGGGCCTGAAATGGAGAGCCAATCACCGGCAACAGAGTAAGGACTTGATCCCCCAGCTGAACGCGGTGGATTTCAGCGTGGCGATCAAACAGACATTTCATTTTGTCCTGGGAGACGGCGATATTGTCTCTAGCGGTCTTACAAGCTCGGTACAATCTCAACCGAAAATCATTTACATAGTCAATTACATTAGGCGGAGGATCAGTAGTTTTCCAATTGTCAGCGCTCACGGATAACGGACCACGCACCGAGTGCGCAAATACCAACTCATTCGGAGAGAAACCGGTACTCTCCTGTGCCACTCTAATGGCTAACAGCAACCACGGCAATCCCTCCTCCCAGTCGCGTGACAATTCCACACAGTAAGTGTCCGATGGAAACGTTCCAATGCGCCCTGACTTTCGGGGTGGTACCCGGATGACACATTATGTGTTGTTTTTAAACTGGCCAACACCCACGCAAACACTCAGGACATGAAATTGGAGCCCTGGTCGCTCTGTATCACTGCGGGAATGCCAAATGTAGACATAAAGCTAGTCAGAGCTTTTAAAACTGGCTTTGTCTTGATCGACCGGAGAGGGGAAGCTGCGGGATAACGGGTGCTTTGACACATTACAGTTAGTAAATATTTATGGCCTGCTCGTGAAGGCGGTAGTGGCCCAACACAGTCAATGAGCAGATGGGAAAAAGGTTTCTCCACCACTGGAATGGGATACATTACATTACATTACAGGGATTTAGCAGACGCTCTTATCCAGAGTAACTTACACAACTTTTTAGCATTTTTTTTTAACATATTATCCATTTATACAGCCGGATATATACTGAAGCGATTCAGGTTAAGTACCTTGCTCAAGGGTACAACGGCAGTGTCCTACCTGGGAATCGAACCTGCAACCTTTCGGTTACAAGGCCAGTTCCTTAACCATTATACTACACTGCCGGATACAACAGAGCAGCACAAATTTTCGGTCTATTCTTACCCGAGAGCTGACAAGCATGACACGATTTACAAAAAGCTGCTACATCCCGTTTTAACCGTGGCCAAAAGAATTGACGCAGAATGCGATTGTAGGTCTTTCTTACACCCAAATGACCGGCTATGTTCTCATGCGAGGCGCGTAACACGAGATCTCTGAAGTTCAAGGGCACCACAATTTCTGTAACGTCATCTCCCTGGTAGGAACCCGCTTTAAATGGCCATTTACAGACCAAAAAACCATCGTTCAGATAATACCCCGAAGGGGCATTCAATCGAACAGCCTTAGGGCTAACCATTGTCAATAATGGTTGGAGCGTAGAATCACTCTGTTGCGCAGCGATTACTTCCTCGCGAGAAACTGAGGCCAATGGCTCAATGAATGGTAAATATTCGTCTTTTACCTGGGGTGGTTCAGGGGCACAGGTATGTTCGGTTTGTGGAGGCAAGTCAAGATCTTCACTGGAATTACTGTGATCTGGTCCATACTCCCGGTGCTTTTTGGCCATCGCTCACGTGATTGCACACGCCGGGAACACCGAAGGGTACCGTTTAGCCAGGTCGTCTAGCTCCCCAGACGACGTGGGCTTCGGGGTAACCACCACAGATGCATCTCCCCACACCAACGCACCGGCCAAGTCATTTCCCAGTATCACATCAACACCTTCCACTCCAGGTTAACGCAGTGCAAGGGAACATTTAGCTGCGTCGACCCGATACTGCGGACCAGCACGCTGTCCCCAGTAGCCGACTGCGAAGAAAAGGGCAGAACAGTTTTTACCACAAAACTCTGGGCAGCTCCTGTGTCCCTCAGAATATGCACAGGGTATTTATTGGAGTTACCTACCAAAGAGACAAAGCCATCAGTGACAAACGGAGTATACTCATTTACCAAAACGTTATCCTCAAAAGAGGGTCGACCGGACGACTTCACATGAACAACATCCGGGTTGGGTGTATCAATCGCATGTGCTACGAAAGCAGCAGATTTAGTAACCGGGGTTACACCAGGAACAGACTTTGCGTCTTTATGCATGGGGCACTCTCCTTTCCAATGACCTCGGTTATTACACAAATGACAAATACAGGAAGCATCATACTTGCCATTTGTACCGGGAACAGATCTAATTTGGGGCGCGCTATCCGTTACACCCGGACGCCGATTAAATCGAGGAGCATTCCGCAGCTCTTGACCCCAAAAACGGGAGCCAGTCAAACTGTTTTTATGCGTTAACATGAAGTCATCCGCTAAAACAGCCGCAGTAGCAGCAGTTTTAGGAGTCCTACCTGAGGTAGGTTGCGACCGACTCAGTGAACGAATTCCTAAACTGCTCTAGAATTATTAGCTCGCATAACCCATCAAACGTCTCCACTTGTGACGCTTTACACCACCGAGAAAAGAGAGATACCAACTCCCTCACAAACTCCACGTGTTTGTTTATTGCCTCTTTTCCATTTCCTAAAGCGCTGTCTGAAACTCTCTGGAACACGTTCATAAGCCCTCAGCACAGCTTCTTTCACTTGCACATAAGATGACACCTCCGTATCCAGTGCGGAAAACGCTTCTTGAGCCTTTCCGCTTAACACACATTGTAACATTAATTTTTGAGGAGCACAGTTCCACACAGAGACAGAAGACAGAGCAGCACAGCATCACCACCTACACCCACAGAGCTCCGCCCCTTTACCTGAGAGGGAGTGTCCCTCGCCGTCCCCCACGTCATCATACCCAGAGGGCGGATCCTGATATAGGCCACTCCCTGTAAACAGGACAGAGGATGAGTCCTGACCCCGCCCACACCACACATGTTCTGAGGAGGTCTTCCACAGTGTGTTTGAGACTCTATTCTAAAGCATGAGGAGGACGGATCAGACTCACTCACCCCACCGGGGGGCGCTGTAGGTTCCCCCTCTAGCCAGTTTGTACTCAATCTCCTCATAGATGGCCTCGTGCAGAGGGTATTGGTCCCATTGAGACAGGGCTGTGTGAGCAGAGACAGAGAATGAGAGAGTCAGTCCCCACTCAGAGAGCACATCTCTCTCTGCATATGAGCACAATGGGACACGGTCAGCCTGCCAACTGAATCGCTCCCATGGCAACGCGGCAGCCAATTAAGCAGCGCCCTGAAGTGTCCTTGCTTTCAGGGGGCCTGCTGGTGGAGGACTACACTGTGGAGCTCCACCCACACGCACTGGCAGAGGGTCTTAACTGGGCGAGCCACCAGTCAGCCCCTATTCAAAGCTGTTAGGATAAGCGACTGAGTCGATTACTGAAGAGGCTTCTTCAGTCTCAGTCAGCATGTGATGGCGGTTCGCCAAGCGTCCCTCCGCCCCCTACCTCCCCTCAGTGCTCTGTTCTGGAAGACTACAACACCCAGCACCACCAGCAGCAGGAAGTACAATGCCCCCATCACCAGGAAGGCCACTGCTGGGATAGGCAGGCTGTGTGGTACTGGGGTCACTCTCCATTTGGTCCCAACTGAAAAAGAGAAAGACAAGGGGTTGGGCATCAGCAGAGAACAGGGCACACTGCTGCTACTGAACTTACAAAGATCACATAGCTGGATTTCCACCTATGCTGATATAGCCAGTCATCTAGCTACCGATAAAAGCAAAGACACTATCTGAGTTAAGCAAACTAAGTCACTCTACAAGATACCCAATACAGTAACGTACAAATGTGGTCTGAGAACTAGTGTAACGCTAGCTTTCCAGCTAACAAATCTTAGCTAAGTTAGCTTTTACTATCAGTACAATAATCTGGTTGTTCTCCAAGACTGTCCATTTAAATTTAGCAAACTATTGGCTTGGTCAGTATTCACAGAGCTTAGCTAGTCACACCGTGTTTGGTGTTAGAGAAATTTAGTGGATTATATTCTGTTTTAATGCATTCAAAACCAATGCAGAAGTAACTGGCAAAAAAACTGCAAGAAGTAGTTGTGTGTTAAGCAATAAGCGTGGTAATTCGAACATTTGTACTTATTCGTGTTACTTAGCCATCTACCCAGGGTAACAGTCACCACCTAGCTATAGCATTTCTGTGGTGGAAGGCAACACAAAGAATTAATGGAAAAGCTAGTTTTAACAGCTGAAATTAGTTGTGAGATAATAGTTCCACCTTTAACTGTGTAAATGACTCATGGGGCAGCTTTCCCTGTCTGTGTAGTAGATTTGGTAGTCATTCTGGGAACACCTAAAAAAAATAAAATAAGCAATGAAATAAACTGCAATGTTTTCTTTATGGGGCCTGAGAAAGGCCTTAGTGCTTGTGTGATTGACAGGGCTCTGAGCTCTGCCTCAAGTTTTATCTCCCAAACTCTCTCCTACACCATCCAAAGGACGTCTGTACCTGCAGTGGTGCTGGGGTCCGATGAACCTGTAAAATAAAAATGATTATTATTTATTAATTTAATTGTTCCACTTCCTGTTCCTACACACTGTTATGGGCTGTGGCCCTGATGGTGTCATATCCTCTCGGCTCGTTGCCTAAACCTTTATGGATGAGCTTCAGTAAGCCGCCCTGGATAAGAGCTTCTGCTGAATGTAAATATAGTTCCAATGCATCATTATCTCTACTTGCATTATTAGTGAATGTATAAATAAAGTACTCATAAAGGTGTACTGCAGGGTGGATCTTTAAGCTGCTCCTGGGGGTAAAACGATGTGTATTTCTGTCAGGACTCCAGTGACTAATCTTCACAGAAGCTGGTATTCAGCCTGTTCTGATCTGGATGCCCTGTCTCACCTGTGCAGATGAGCCCAGCCTGGTTCTGGTGTTGGCAGCGGCTGTGCTGTTGCACAGAGTGTGGGCAGTCCCACAAGTGTAGCTCAGTGCCCCTGCAGTTTACTTCCTTCAGTCAGATGGCGCCATTCTCCGTCCCAAAAGTAGCATTACCATGAGCCTCCTTTGCTGACCCACAGCCCAGCTGTCTGCACACCACCTGGACGTCCATCATGTCCCAAGAGTCACCACACACCGTCCCCCAGGAGCCCCCATGGAACACCTCCAGCCTCCCAGAGCACCCGCCTTCACCCCCCACCAGCCGGAGGGGCCACTGATCTAGAGCAGGAGAAACAGATGAACTGAGCAGCCTCAATGTTTAACATCTCCTACAGACATCTCCGCTAACATTATGATTGATCTCATTACGTTTAACATCTCCTACAGACATATCTCCACAATCATAATGGCTGATCATACACAAGGTGTAATTTTATACATGCAAAATAGTTTACTATGAGATTTTAATCTGTGTTCTCTTAGAACTGTCTGAGGCATTGTAAGACACTCTCGAACAGCGTTCTCCTGAATGACAATCACAGTATTTTTAATAAACTATCATCAACACTGTCGATGACATTTGACTATCACTGCCCCAGATACATCCCCTTTCCCAAACCAGAGTGCATTTGTGACTGAGGATACAGCCTCCTAATCGCATGGTGACATATCACAGGACATTTGCTCCAGGGAAGTCGTCCGTCCTCTTACTATAACATGGAAAAAAATGAATATAAGAATGAAAAATAAATTACAGACAGAGACAGAGACATGTTCATGCCATATCAAAAACAATCAGCACTATTGAAAGCTTCAGAAACATCTGGTTTATTCTACTGTTCCCAACAGAAGTAATTCTGTCTGCAGTAGAGAGGTGTCAGGTGAGCCAGGCCACGTCATTTTCTCCGCATTTATTCTGACCCCAAGGATTTGATGGGCACTGCCACAGTGTGGAGTCATGTTGGCGACATTTGATTTTATCCAGCCAGTTTGGAGCTGATCCCAGTCTTGACTGTGTATGATACGCAGAACCACGCTTCCCACAGTTCAGCTCCTGGCATATTAAAGTAGCTGTGTAAATGAATTTGATTGAAGCCCACGTTGCCCCAGGTGCCATTGTAGAAAACCTCCAAATTCCCAGAACAGCCTTCGGTCAGTCTCATCTCCTTGAATTCTACAACAATAAAGACAGAGTATCATGCATTTACAGTTCACACCGTTCTATTGTTAGTGTAACAGCAAAAACTTTAGACGCTCCGCTGAGTTCCAAACCTGAACACACGACCCCCACATCCTCCTTGTGTCCACAGTCAGTTTGTCCCCATGTGTTCGTGGGACAGTCCCACAGCGATGTCTCGTTCCCCACACAGCCCACCTCATCCAGCCAGACGGGTCCATTTCCTGGAGGGTAGCGGGGCACTGAGGGACATCCCACACTGGAGCTGCCTGCACATCACCTGAGCGTCCTCCAGGTCCCAGTAGTCATCACAAACTGTCCCCCAGGAGCCCCTGTGGAACACCTGTGGAACACCTCCAACCGTCCCACACAGTCCCCCCCCTCCCCCCACCAGCCTGAGGGACCTGTGGTCTGAGAGAGAGAAAAAGAGAGAGGGAGAGAGAGATTTAATAAGCCCTTCATTAAAATGATTTCTAACATACATGACCTCCTCAGAAATACTCAGTTTTTCTTTTTAAAAAAACAAAATTTTCCAAAAACTAAGTAGTAACACAAACATTAAAATATAAAAACCAGACAAACAAAAAAAAACTTCTAATATTATGTACCAAAGGGTTAGGGTTCATTTTTATTATCTGAATTTTGAAAATCCTTCCTAATGAGTGCACAGTCAGCAGCTATAGACTGCAGTGAAACTTCATTAATAGCCTATACTCACTGGAACAGACGATGGACACCTGTTCCCTGGAACCGCAGGTGAGATTGTGAGGAACAGTGCAGTTCCCCAGGTGAGAACCGCGGCAATTCGTTAACATGGGAGCGGAAGTGAAGCGCAACAGTGCGCGTGTGCGTGCAGTTGCACTTGCGCGTCTGGTGGGTTTGGGGCGTCAGGGTCGCGAGAACACAGGCAGGAGTCAAAACCAGGGAGGCGTAAGAGGAACAAAAAGAAAATAACAGCAGGAGAAGGACGAGGGATAACAAAAACTCGGAAACAGATACTCAGGAAACTAACAGACAACTCGGAAGGTACTCGGAAAAAATTGTATGAAACAAACCAACAGTGAGGAACTGGCGAAGAAAGACTGAGAAAACAGGGTATATATACACAGAGGAAGACAGACAAAATGGGGAACAGGTGTGCAGAGGCGGGGAAAGGAAATTGCTCACAGGTGAGCACAATGAAACAATGGGAAGCTGATAATACAATAACGAGGGAGAACATAAGACACGGACTGGACCGGAACCAAATACATAGAGATAACATGACATGGACTCCAATAAGACAAGTGCATACAAGGAATAGGAAAGCGGAAACGAGAGTCAGCTGTAGTTAATAGAAGAACCTAAAATAGATAATTAGTGATAGAACAGGCAGAAAGAGAGACAGCTGCAGCGAGGAAAGAAGATGAAGTTAGTAAATTAGTAGATTAGTAGAAAACCCTGATTCTATGGCGTTAGTAGATTAATAGATTAGTATTATATACAAGTTAGTCATTAGGAAATTAGTAGACCCTGGGCCCTATCTTGGCGATCTTGGCGCTTGGTCTAAGCGCATGGCGCTAAGTCAATTTAGGGCGTGTCCAAGTCCACTTTTGCTATTTTAGCGGCGTGTTTTTTGGGCGCTAAGCACGGCACAAGGTGCAACTGGTCTGAACCTAGTCTCTTCATTAATTATAGGTGTGTCTTGGGCGTGACATGCAATAAACCAATCAAAATGTCATATCCCATTCCCTTTAAAAGCCTGCTTTTCCACCTTGGCGGATTGCTTATGATGATGAAACAGAAATGCTTGTGCGTGTTTAGTGCGATCAAGGAATAGGCTATATGGATCAATAGTAGCCTATGATCAATATTATTCGGGCTAACCATAATGAGTTCCCGATAATTCCTGACAGTGCTGTTTACAAAATATATGCGGTTAAATTTCATTAAAAGCACCTGCAACAGCTGAGAATAAGCGACCAATTGCTTCCGTCTCACCTTAGAAAACGCCAAATTAGCCTGCTTGTTTAACAAATTTCGTTTGATTATGCAATGAACTCATGTTCAAGCTTCATCTGAAGTTCATTAGGCTACCTGCATTTTTGATTAATAACATAAATAACGTCATTTTGCCTTAATGATGACACTAAATACAATAAATCAGTCAGGTTGGCAACCCATATGTTCAGCATATTTTCCCTTGTTTTATAATGTCCTGCTTATGGAAATGTGACCAACCTGTTTTACTGGTAGCGTACTACGATCCACTTTCCCAAGAAGACCGTGAAAAGTGCGATTTACAGCAGGGGAAACAGACCTGCTGCCGTAAAGCGCACATGCAGATAATGGAATTAAAATTAATTGTAAATTAATTGTGTAACGTGCTGCAAATTTCGTTTCTAATTAGACGCTTAGTTCTCTTTAAAATCTTTTGTTCAGTTATGGAATGACAGGTGAAATCAGCGGGGTTTTAATAAGCTGAGGGTATGGAAACCTTGTCACTGTAATTTAAAAAATATGAAGGACGAAGAATAGCTAAGGTTAAGGTTACAATTCAGTTAACATGATGACATTTATCTCCGTTTTTTAACCATAGGCTATCGAAAAAACCTTATGCACAGCGAATCCGCGGTAGCCTAGGCTATTTGAAAAACAATAAAAGCAATATTCACTGGACAAGGTTTTTAACTTTTTTCAGTCACAAACCATTCTATTTACTTACAGGCTGTATTCCTAGATAAACAGAGCTGTATTGTAATGACGTCTGAAGCGCATTTTCACAACGCAAATGTCCATCTATTGCAGTGCGTGAGTTTTCCATTGAATGACAATTCACGCATTAGGTGTAAATGACAATTCAGTCAGGCCACTGTTGTTCAAATAAAACTTTATTGACATTATAAAAACAATACATTTTAGGTTTGGCGGTATGGTTCTGTTCACTAAGCCCTCCCGCCCATCCACGCGAGCAAGCATGGGTATGGCGGCAAGGGCAGCAGCAACAACCCCCCAATAGGGTTGCACTTGAACAGAACCGGCAGCACTGAGAATGGTTTTTTACAGATTCCATTCAATCAGTTGTATGTATATGGAACTTTTAAGTGTCATTATCACAACAATTTACAAGGAACCGGGCCTGAACCCCCGTAGAGCATGCCTAGGGCGACCGTGGCAAGGAAAAACTCCCTGCTGTTGGCAGGAAGAAACCTTGGGCAGAACCTGACTCTGAGGGGGGAGTCCATCCGCCGCTGACTTGCACCGGTTAACTGAATGGCTGATTACAGAATTTAAAAAAAAAGCAAGACAGAACATATGAAAATGTCAATATATAATGAGCTGGTGGTAGAAGGCGGATTGAAGGCCAGCAGGTGGCATCATCAGGTGGGGACGGCGTGGAGCTGGAGCTGACCGGCTGCTTCTGGAGACGATGGTTTGTTGATCTATAGCTACCGCTCCGGCTGTTGCTGAAGAGGGAAGGAGAGAGGAAAGAAATCAGTAGACACTCAAACATATTAGTGAGCCATGCAGGAGCGATATAGGCTAGGTGTCAGTGCGCAAAGGGGAACTGAAGAGGATGGAGCTGGGGTGGAGGGGGGGGGGGGGGTTGTTTGCAACAGGCGTGCATCAGAGGATCCACCATGTTAGGGCGAGGCTGTTAAATAGACCGCCTTGATTCACCAATCAATCCATTCAAGTAGCGTCACTACTCAGCTGAGCTGTCAGCTGATTACCTATGCCAGGTTTCACTCTCGTGACCTGCCTGAACTGACACTATGCTCGATTACAGTCAGGCCACTGTTGTTCAAATAAAACTTTATTGACATTATAAAAACAATACATTTTAGGTTTGGTGGTATGGTTCTGTTCACTAAGCCCTCCCGCCCATCCACGCGAGCAAGCATGGGTATGGCGGCGAGGGCAGCAGCAACAACCCCCAAAAACAACCATATGCCAAAGTGCTGTTAGTGTTGTGCTTATGTGATGACTGTGTAACGCCTTTCGCTTCCGGAGGAAGTCATTCTGTCCATCAGCTCGAGGCCCTTCTAATATTACATGGAATCAGTGGCTATGTGTACCAACGCTTGTTGGACCCCCCTGTGTGCCAGATGTAGTGTACCTAATCCCAGGAAGTTCTATATGCAGTGATGAAGAACAATGTGTGACCTTCCAGCTACCAATGAAGCCATCCTGTCTGTCAGCTCAAGGTCCTTCTAACATTATGTGGGTCAGTGGCTATGTGTACCAACGCATGTTGGACTTCCCCTGGGAGCCGGAACATTAATTTAACCAGGGAAATTCTATGTGTAGTGGTGAAGAACAATGTGTGACCTTTCAGCTACCGATGTAGCCGTCCTGTCCTTCAACTCAAGGCCCCTTTAACATTTACGTGGGTCAGTACTATGTGTACCAACGCCTGTTGGACTTCCATGGGAAACAACTAATCAGGGGAGTTCTATGTGTAGTGATAAAGAACTATGTGTGACCTTACAGCTACCGATGTAGCCAACCTATCCTTCAACTCAAGGCCCTTTTTAACATTACATGAAACAGTGGCTATGTGTACCAACGCCTGTTGGACTTCCATGGGAAACAACTAATCAGGGGAGTTCTATGTGTAGTGATGAAGAACTATGTGTGACCTTCCAGCTCTTGGTCCTTCTAACATAACGTGGATCAGTGGCTATGTGTACCAACGCCTGTTGGACTTCCATGGGAGCAAAACTAATCAGGGGAGTTCTATGTGTAGTGATGAATAACTATGTGTGACCTTTTGGCTATGGATGAAGCCTGGCATGTCTATAGGGGAGAAGCTCTTCATCCCTTCAGGTCCATGCCAATTAATACCATACCAACGCCGGTTGGTCTTCTCTCTAGGGGTGGTGGAGGATGCTGTGCATAATATTGGCTTCATGGCGCCCGTATGCCTAGAGCCATTCTAACTACTGAAGTTGTATTTGTAGTATATGTATATGTACCACCCACCTAAAGGCAATTTCCGAAGCTAAATGAACCATTTAAGGGAAATAGAAACTTCTAGGCTACCCTTATCGGTGTGAATGAATTAAACACCCGTGTCTCAAACGAGACACCAGTTTTGTGAACTAATTTTTTTAAAGTGAGGGGAAGGCATTTATCTTTGCTTTGTGGGTTTTCTTTTTAAGCCGTTTAAAAGCAGATGGAGGGATGGATTCCTGAACAGGCTACCGACTGAGGGATCCCTGCATCTTAAGTGAAATTGTATGCCTGCAATGAGTGCCTTAAGAGAAGAAGGTTGCATTTTCCTTGACTCGAACCAGTGGACTATAAGGACGTAAACGATTGGAATGTTAACGGGTAGGACGTGGACAGAAAAGCGGCGCGAAAGAGGAAAGAGACCATGCAGAGTCATACTTTTTTAATGTAGATTTTGTCAATCCAGTTAATCTAAAATGGTTTGGTCGAATGCTGGGCAAGACAGGTTTGCAGGGGCTGCATCGGCGCACGGTTTTGGAATTTCTGGAATTTAAATCGGGACGAGGCATCAGCAATTTTTATTGTCGAGCCCAAGTAAATAAACAGCGTGAAGCGTAAATTTATGCATAACGCAAGTCCAAATCCAATTATGCATAACGCAAATCCAGTCCAGGTGTCTACTAGCCTATTGATAAAAGGACAGATGAGCGTCCTTTGTTAAATTGTCGCAATAGGCCAAAATTGTATCCTTGGCCAGCTGTTTCCCCATAGGATGCGAGCAACGACGATCAGGTATAGTTCGAGCAAAGCTATAAATTGAATATTGCGAGGCAGAGTTTGTAGCTCTTTAGGCCATGTTTCTGCAAACCACTGATTATTATAAAACCCCCAAAAGCAATAGAAGTGCTGCGTCGGTAAAGAATTTTAAAGTAGCAGATGTTTCAACGTAGTCATTATGGAAAACGACATGCCGTTTAGAGATAGGCATTCCAGCTCTCTTCAGTGAGTCAAGATCATTTGCTCAGCTCACCAACAAGAGCTGGCTCTTCATTCAGTAGCATTTCCGGTTTTTGAAGATTGGCCAAAGTTAGTGATATTTTTACCTATGATTGGTCTTAGAACGTCCATGAGGGATGATTCGCATAGCAAGTTGAAATTACCCAATAGGGAGAGCATCTTTTTTATTTTATTTTTTTTAAAGAGATTCTGCGTTCTCGGTATATTTGATAGCTTCGCGAATGCGGGCCAATTTATTCGACGGCTGAGAGCCTGCACGATTATCTAAAATAATGCCCAGAAACTCGATAACACTAGGCCATTTAAAAGTTTCCTCGGATAGAGGAACGCCCATTTCATTAAACGTGTTTATTTATTTATTTATTTTAACCTCTTAATACCTAGGGCAAAATATACCAATTCTCGCCTGTTTTTACTAGTGACAAACAAAGCTGTTTATCTCAAAAACTGTAAAGACTACAAATATGGTTCATAGCTTTTATTAAAACAGAGAACTGCACTATTATGACTAAGTAGTCATAATTCATATACATACCGTTCTTGCTACTTAACTACAACAATTTATGTACAGAAATTGTGAAAAAACAAAAAACGGGTACCTAAATTCAAATTTCAGATTTTTTACCTGATGAGCTACAATAGCTATGGAGGAATCTTTGTGATTCCTAAATATGCTGCATATCTCTGCTAAAGATATGGTGTCAATATCTCAAATCATTCAAATTCTACAGAGCTTTTTTTCAGGTGAACCATTTCGGTTACCAAAGTTGGCACAAATTGTGCCAAATTGTGCAAAATGGCCCAGGTTCCAGAAAAGTCTCAATATCATTTATTTTTTAAGTTTTACAATAAAATCTGATAATTGGCAATAAAAGTTAATTTAGATGTGTTTTTGGTCATTGTTACAATATAGTAATGTTAGCTATATTCATTTAATTCAGAGGGATTCGTTTTATACATAACAGTAAATTTGCACTGGTATACCGGCAAAATAATCTGTTACCTTATATCACTCTGCGTCACTTAGACCGCAAAACCATATTTCTGCTGCACGGAGAAACTCCTGAATAACCTAGACATAACTAACCAAAAACTGTATGAAAGAGACTGTAAAGTAAAAAGATAAACAGCGCAGTTACCTTATGAATTGTGCTTTGCTAAACGGAATGTAGCGAGCTACGCTACAAGGTAAAAACACTGCGCCATCTTGGTTCGATAATTACGCGTGGTTGCCACTTCCTTATACGCAGGGCTGTATTTCCTTGATTTATGACGGCATTGTGTTGAATGAGGGCTTGTTTGAAAGATAAGAGTCTTGGCTATTGGCTGGAATATTTGACAGACAGTTTTAAAACCCAATGGAAAGCAAATAATACTCGGAGTGGAGGCAGGTCGAAGACAGTTTTTCCCACTTCAGATAGGCCTATTGTGCTATCAGTCAAAGAAATACACCCAATTGACAACGGTTTTGCATAATTCTCTGCAAACAAGTTCAAAACCACTCTGGCTAACATATACTAAGCCACGGGATTGGTACTCCAGAAACTGGCTGAGTTTCACAACGCCAAAGTGAACACAGCCGAACAAGTCGTAATCAAGTGCAAAAAAGCACAAGTCGGTTTAAAATTGGAAAAAAATCATGTACAGCCTTATGAAAGTTTTAAAGTATTTTTTCTTGAAGCCTAAAGGTATAATGATTTTTCAAACCAAAGTTTTGTGAAATACAATTAAGCAGAACAGTTTACCAGCACATTGTTTATGGTGTGACATCAAGCTGCAATACATGTTTGAGAATTAGGTCAGAGTTTCCAACGTTATTTACAAAGTTTTATCTCAACGTTTTGGGCTTAAAAACCACTTTCCCAGAAGGAATGGATATATCTTAAGGATATTTAATCGAAATATTGAGGTGAGCAGTTTATTATATATTATTAAATTAATGAAATGTATAATTTAATAATTTCCGTAACGCCCTCGTTACCGCTAGGGGGCGTTTGGCAGCAAGAGGTTAAACGGTTTAACGCGACGATCCGCCTGGGAGTATGGAAAATCTACAACTAGGACGTCGTCTAGCAAGTGTAAGACAGGGCAATTGCAGTTAAGGAGAATCCGGCAAGTCTTCCGATAATGTAACGAAAATAGGGGGACTGCTAGCCTACGTCAAACAAAAGTAAACCTGACCGAAAAAGTAGGCCTACATTTTTTATTACCCACGTGACGCTGACAAATGCCATTAGGATGGATGGAGAGGCATGATTTTTTAAAAATGCATCCGTTATGTCGACTTTACCGAGCCAAGCTCCTTTACCGGCATGTTTGATAAATTGAATTGCGTGGTTGAGCGGTTGCGTAAAACAGGGAAAATGGTTGCGGGGGGATGATACTGTTAATAGCTTGGGCGTAGTTATTATGAGGGGCGGATAAGTCGATTAGGCGCTTTTTTCTGAAAAATTACGTGTGGCTGCTCCTATAAGATTGATGCGGAATATTGGAAATGGCGAGCTATCAAACGAGCCAATCATATAACCCTTTTCGACCTCTCTGGTAAGCAGTTTGTTCACTATTTCGGGTTCATTTACAGCTGATTGAAAATTAGGGAAAACCAAGGTGCCGAGCGAATACGAATTATAAGCTTACGAAAAATTCTAGTAGCCCAATTTAGTATGCACGAAGCAGTACCACAAATACCCGTAGTAGTATCCACATAAAGCTACACGCGTAATGTTTAAATGTGAATTAGGGTTGTCTGCAATCAGTAGTAGCCTATGCTAGGCCAATATAGCCTACAAATCCCTGGCAATGATACAATTTAGCCGTAATAATGATGAATAGGCTACAACACTTAAATTCAACCTGAACACTGTGAAGGAATTTTCTGTTTTACAAACTGTGTGTGTATTAACATAGAGACAAGCATTTAATATAGTAGATCAATTATATTGAGTTAAGTAATTAAACAATGTATTCTCTGTGAACACTGAGTAGGCTTTAAGCAGGCCTGCTGTGTTTTCACTCCCTCTGTGTCTCTCCTTCACAATCTGCAGAGACAGGCAGTCTGTGAGATGGATGTTTTCGTTACTTGGTTTGAAGGTTAGAGATTATCGAAAGACTAAACACCAATAAATGGATACCCTTGTCTCTGTATGTTTAGAAACCGCCCCTTGTGGCAAATCAGTAAAGCAATAATAGATTGTGTATAAATGTCCTCTGTATTCTGTTTTCAAGTTAGAGATTCTGGTAAGACTCTCTCTCATTCTGAGTTTATCTCCAAATAAACTGAAATAATTTTTCTTATTCTATTACATGGTTTTGTTGTGGTTCTATTTGGACAGACTTGCTCACTGTGGGTTGAAATGGAAAAATCCACGACAATACTATTAGCTAGCTATCCAAGTAGGCTACGCAGATGCAGTAGGCCTACGAGCGCAATTATGTCCCGATAAATGAAAATACCATGCAGGATACAGATCGGCCAACGCAATAACGTGTAAGATATAGAATGTACAATTACATACCCGGTCAACGGTAGGCCTAGTCTTCACATACCGATTACACGCACAGAACTAGTTACGATAATAGTTGGAGCAGCAGTGCATTAAGACGTGAACTATGTAGACTAATCATTATTTCACCATTTGTTTATTTATTTATTTTCTCCCCAATTAACGTATCAGCATCCGTGAATGGCCACGAACCTCATATCAGAAGCCAGCTCAATGAGTAGCCTAGTCGGACCGCGTCCACAATGTATCAAGATCTCTTTGGTCTCCCACTTCCAGAACGAGGCAGCGAGTATGCGAACATGACCAACCAATATTCCAGGGCAGGGTGTATGCTTACTAGTACGAATTGAAAGGGATATGAGATCAGCACAGGTAATTTAGTCTGGTAGTGTGCAGTATGCATGCAGAAAGAAGCATGTTATTTGAATACATCGCCCCTTCCATAGCGGACCACAAGCTTAACCGTACTACAGTCGCTTAGCTTTAGCAACAATTTCAGGAATCCAGTTATTTTTCACCGGCAGTGTGCAATATGCGCCATGCATGTAGAAGGAAACACGTTTTAAAACAGCAGAATGTTATTAAATAGCTACGTCGCCAGTTTCCATAGCAGACCATAAGCTTAAACAAACTTGCAGTCACTTAGCTTTAGCAACAATTTCAGGAATCCCATTAGTTTTCACTGACAGTGTGCAGTCATGCATGCAAGGGAAGCATGTTTCGAATAACCGAATGTTAATGAATATATCGCCCTTTTCTTTTGTCTAACAGACCAAAAACTTTAGAACACAGAGCTTGACTTTACTTAGCTTTTACGTAGATATTGCAGGATTCCAATTATTTTTCCCCGTGGCGTGTAGTAGAACATGCAGGATGTGCGGCGCAGAGGATGTTTTTGTTTGCAGCAGGCGTGCATCAGAGGATCCACCATGTTAGGGCGAGGCTGTTAAATAGACCGCCTTGATTCACCAATCAATCCATTCAAGTAGCGTCACTACTCAGCTGAGCTGTCAGCTGATTACCTATGCCGGGTTTCACTCTCGTGACCTGCCTGAACTGATGCTATGCTCGATTTCGCACATTAGGCTTGATATAGGTGTTATCAGCTCCTTTTTAATGTATAGCCATTGTCCCGTACCATCGCACATCGCCTGGATGTTGATGGAGTGTGCTGAGAGCAATGTAATGTGGCATCGTTTCCCTTCGCTGAGGGAAAGGTATGTGGACCTATGGAACCTTTTATTATTATGCATTTTTGATATAGCCTACACAATAATAATATTTCACATTGTGATCTAGATATTTTAGTCATGCTTGTGCGCGCCCCTGTGTGTAACAGACAGGAAGCTACGCGCGTTGTGCACACGCCTATGTAGACGCACTTATATGCGCCGTTAAAATAACATGTAAACAACTGCGACATGACTTTAGACCAGGTTTGTGGTGGTTCTAGCGCAATCGCTTTCTGCTGGCTCAAGATAGCAAAACGCCAAAAAGAATCATGGCCACTCCTCATCTTAAGACCAACACGCCCAGTTCACTTGTAATGGGTGCAAGAATACATGCTAGTTAAAGGACGTAAGCGCTAGGCGTTATTATGAACCTAGCGCCGGGTGTAAGATAGCAAAGACACTTGCGTTTGGGTTAGCGCCGCTTTGCGCCGGGTGTAAGATAGGGCCCCCTAATTCTAAGATGTTAGTTGTTGTTAGTTAATTAGTATTATTTACAATAAAGTAATTAGTAATGAAGGAAGTGCATGACAGAGGAAATACAGAGAAAAACCGAAATCACCAAAGACTACTGAATAGTGAGACGAAGACAGGGGAGTGACGACAAAGCAAACACGGAACAGTGCGAGCAACAATAAATACATAATCAGGAAATAAATAAAAACCATAAGAACATAATACAAACTAACAACCACAATTCAGAGTCCTGACACTCGTGCTCCGCATCATCAAATCCCTCGTCCTCCACGTGCAGTCGTTCCTCGTCAGGAGTGTCGGGGTCCAAGCTGGTCCTGCATCACTCTGACTGACTGAGAACTCAGCTCTCCTGCAACGCAACAGCGCACAGCACACACATTACTCCACTCATCACCCTGTTGCTTCTTTCCAAGGATTAACATAAGCACTGTACCTGGGGAAGTTACAACTGATTTATACAGTTAATCAGCTTTATGAACACTATTCTATATTACTCAACAGTTCTCAATTACTCAGAATTTTATGTAACACTGACATTTAGCATATTTGCCTTTAATCGGCTCTCATCTATTTGTAAAGTAAATGTGCTGTTGAAGGTCTGTTTGTGAAAATGAAGATATGATATACAGGTAACTCATATTCAGGAGCGAATTAACACAATCATCTATACATCCGCTTACAGTATCTACGTGGAAGGTGGATGGTTCTTTCATTTGTGGTCAACCGTAAGAATTGGCGCTAGACGAACACCACGGGAAAAGCAATAGTGCAATCCAAACGGAAACAAACACACGGCACGACATACACGTGTCACAATGCTTTATAAAATACTGTGGCGGCCTGGGGATTCTCAACTGGCCAGCTAGGACCGGGTAGTTAGCTGCTACCCGGTCGATGTGTAGATAATTGTAAATAACGTGCTGTGTGTGTGTTTTAATTGTGTTGTTAGCTTGTTAGCCGTGTATTGTGTTAATCGTAAACTTTAAACGTAACTGTAAACTTTAACTGTTGTTTAACTGTAACCTAGTCGCTGTGTTATGTGTGGCTGTGATTGGCTAGGAATGTGTAAGTGTGTGCGCCAATCACAGCCAACTAGTTCAAATATAAGGCAGTACCTGAAGCGATTCGTGGTAGTAGTAAAAGTGTTTCCAAGCTGTGAACATTGCTGTGCAGAATTCCAACGGCTCTTTGCAGAGCTGGTAAGGTAGCACCAATAAAACGAAGCTTGGCTACGAGCGATTCGATACTGCAAGCTGCTGTCTCCCTCCCAAACCCAGTCCGGCCTTACCCGCCCCAGTGGCAAAGATTCCAGCTACCTCTGCGGAGGCTAGCACAACCGCCTTTAAAAAGGCGACTGAGCCAGCTACCTCTACGGAGGCTAGCACAAGCGCCTTTAAAAAGGCGACTGAGCATAAGTCCCATCCACGGGTAGGTCGGCTGGGCAAAGCCAGTGGGTTGTACCTCCACTGTCGGCTGGACGGGCAGGCCTGCCGAGCCCTAGTGGACACAGGGGCTACCATCTCCCTTGTCCAGCCAGGAGTACTCCACAACACCGGTGGGCCCCAACTTCCTGGGGCGTGGACGCCCACTGCCACACCGCTGACATCAGTGACGGGGGCAAAGATGGCGATGAGGGGGAAGAAAGAGGTGACGGTGAGCGGGCAGGAGGTGTCGCACGAGTTCTGGCTGACATCGCCGACCCGTGCATCATCGGCCTGGACCTGCTGAAACGCTGGGGAGCATGTGTTGATGTGTCAAGGGCCAGCATCACCCTTGGCACGGAGACTGTAGCCCTACAATCCGGCCCGACACAAAAACCGGCTAGCCACCGCACCCAAGCCACCGTCACTAACCACAGTGCCCCAGCCCGACCACTCGATCGCCCACCACCACCAGCCTGCCACACAGCAACCGCCTGCCCAGCCCAAACCAGCTCTGCCTGCCGAGACGACAGCAGCTGTCCGCGCCCTGTGGCAACAAAGCAGCAGCGGGCTCCACCACCAGCAGCGCGAGCAGCTCAAAAGCCTCCTGGACGGAAACGCAGACCTGTTTGCGGTGCAGGATGAGGACTGTACCCAGACCGAGCTGGTGCAGCACACCATCAACACCGACACAGCTCAACCCATCCGTCTGCGGCCGCACCGGATGTCCCCTGCCAAGCGACTGGTGGCAGAGGAAAAGGTGAAGGAAATGGCAGCTGCTGGTGTGATCGAGCCCTCCGACAGCCCGTGGGCAGCCCCTGCAGTCCTGTTCCAGAAGAAGAGCGGGGTGTGGAGGTTCTGTGTGGACTACAGGCATCTTAACTCCGCGACCACCAAAGACTCCTACCCACTCCCCCGCATCGACGAGGCCCTGGACCACATCAGCGGGTCGAGCTGGTTCAGTTCGCTGGACCTTCGCAGCGGCTACTGGCAGGTGAGGCTGGCACCCGAAGCGAAGCCTAAGACCGCCTTTACTATTGGGCAGGGTCTGTGGCAGTTTCGGGTGAAGCGACTTCCAGCAGGCCCTCGCTAACCTGACTGATGTGCTAGCTGCAATCCGCCAGGCGGGGGTTGAGGTTAAACCCAAAGAAGTGCCAGCTTCTCCGGAGGGAGACGGCCTTCCTAGGGCACATCGTCAGCGAGCGGGGTGTAGCCACCGATCCATCTAAGGTGGCTGCTGTAAGGGACTGGCCGGTCCCTGGCAACGTGGGTGAGCTGCGAAGCTTCCTGGGCCTGGCGTCTTACTATCGGCGCTTTGTCCAGGACTTCGCTACCCTGGCTAGCCCCCTCCATCGCTTAACGGATAAGTGCCAGCCGTTTGTGTGGCAGGAGGGGCAATCCATGGCCTTTGACCAGCTCAGGGCGGCCCTCACTGAAGCTCCGGTGTTGGCGTACCCCGACGCCCAGCGACCCTTCATCGTCGACACCGACGCAAGCAACACTGTAGTGGGGGCCGTCCTGTCACAGGAGGACGAAGACGGCGAGCGAGTGGTGGCCTACTACAGCCGGGCCCTGGGGAAGGCGGAACGCAATTATTGCGTCACCAGGCGGGAGCTGCTCGCTGTGGTCAGGGCGTTGCACCACTTCCGGCCGTACCTGCAAGGCAGCCACTTCCTCCTGCGCACCGACCATGCCTCGCTCACCTGGCTCCTAAATTTTAAAGACCCTGAGGGGCAAGTTGCTCGCTGGCTGGAACAACTGCAAGGCTATGACTTCGAAATCCGGCACCGGGCAGGCCGACTTCATGGGAACACTGACGCTTTATCGCGCCGGCCATGCACAGCCTAGGAGTGTCGCTACTGTACCCGCCAAGAGGAGCAGGACCAGGTGAGCCCAGATGTGGCGGTGGTCCAGGCCAGCGGCGATGCGGAGGGGTGGCTGCCGCTGACGCCCATGGAGCTGCGAGAGGCCCAGGAAGCAGACAGCACGCTGGGCAAGGTGCGGGGCTGGCTGGAGGCGGGGCAGCGCCCCGAGCGGTCGATGGTGTCGGCAGAGAGCCCAGAGCTTAAGAGCTATCACAGCCTGTACAGCAGCTTGGTGCAGCGCGACGGCCTCCTCTACAGACGGTGGCAGGCTCCGGGCCGGGGCAGCGACATCCTGAAGCTGTTGGTTCCACGGGCGCTCCGCCCTGATGTCCTCAGGTTGGTCCACGGCTCGGTGGGGGCGGGCCACTTCGGAAATAACAAAACCCTGCACCGGCTGAGGGGGAAGTTTCACTGGCCGGGGTGTCGTCATGATGTCGAGCTCCACGTCCATTGCTGCGACTCCTGCACGGGACAGAAAGGGCCTAATCAATGCTCCCGAGCACCCCTGCAACAACATCTGGTGGGGGACCCCATGGAACGGGTGGGGGTGGACGTTCTCGGGCCCTTCCCCGTCACCGACTCCGGCAATCGCTACATTCTCGTAGCAATGGATTACTTCACCAAGTGGCCGGAGGCGTTCGCTGTACCAGACCAGAGTGCGGCGACGACGGCGGAAAGGCTCGTGGAGGAAATGTTCACCCGTTTCGGGGCCCCTTCCGAGCTCCACAGTGACCAGGGGCGCAACATCGAGTCCCAGTTGCTGGCTGAGGTTTGCAAACGGCTGGGCGTGACAAAGACCCGAACGACGCCACTCCATCCCCAAAGCGACGGCCTCGTCGAGCGATTTAACCGCACGCTAGCTACCCAGCTAGCCATCTTAGCCAGCCAGCACCAGCGGGACTGGGATCGCCACCTGCCATTGGTCCTGTGGGCTTACAGGTCAGCCGTGCAGGAGTCCAGCCAACTCACCCCTGCTGCCCTGATGTTTGGACGGGAGCTCAGGACACCAGTGGACTTGGTGTTCGGGGCTCCGCCCGAGCCTGAAGAACCAAACCGTACTCGGGAGGAGTACTACCACCGGCTGCGGGACCGCCTCCTCGTCGCTCACGACTTCGCCCGCAAGGCCCAGGCCTCCACCGGCTTTAAGCAGAAGCGGTGGTATGACACGCGCTGCAGAGGACAGGCCTTTGCAGCGGGAGAGCAGGTCTGGGTTTATTGCCCTGAGCGAAAGAAGGGCCTGTCGCCCAAGCTGCGAGCGAGCTGGCGGGGGCCTGGGGAAGTTGTGGAACGGCTCTCTGAGGTGGTTTTTCACATCAGGATGCCAGGCCGGGGGCGCCTGGTGGTGCTACATCAGGACCGGCTCGCGCCCTACAGGCCCCTGGCAACTCCTGATGCAGCTGAGCCGGAGGTGAGCAGCGACACTGTGTTACCCAGTGAGCCCAGCGACACTCCGCTGAGTGCTACCGGGAGACCTAAACAACACCGGCGGCCACCAGGCCACTTACAGGACTTTGATGTGAGTTGTGGGTGGACTGCGGGGTTGTCGGGGACTTGTGACCCCTTGGGTGGGGGCAACGTGGCGGCCTGGGGATTGTCAACTGGCCAGCTAGGACCGGGTAGTGAGCCGCTACCCGGTCGATGTGTAGATAATTGTAAATAACGTGCTGTGTGTGTGTTTTAATTGTGTTGTTAGCTTGTTAGCCGCGTATTGTGTTAATCGTAAACTTTAAACGTAACTGTAAACTTTAACTGTCGTTTAACTGTAACCTAGTGGCTGTGTTATGTGTGGCTGTGATTGGCTAGGAATGTGTAAGTGTGTGCGCTAATCACAGCCGACTAGTTCAAATATAAGGCAGTACCTGAAGCGATTCGTGGTAGTAGTAAAAGTTTCCAAGCTGTGAACATTGCTGTGCAGAATTCCAACGGCTCTTTTCAGAGCTGGTAAGGTAGCACCAATAAAACGAAGCTCGGCTACGAGCGATTCGATACTGCAAGCCGCTGTCTCCCTCCCTCATTCTCCGTGCTCGCTACAATACGTTACCACAATCTAGTTTGCAGCCAGTACGTTTTATAGTTATCCCCATAAAATTAATAACCGTCTAGCAGGCGATCTAAATACATCACATTTTTCTGTAAAATAATTAAAGGTGGCTTTTACAGCAACATTTCAGCTAATAAGCGGTAGCTACAGCTGGGTGATTAATTGTCAACAACAGCTTTAATTCAACTCACGTTAAGTTAAGTGAACCATTATCATTATTTTCAGCACAGAAAATTTTGGCTAAAACGATTAATAGACATTCGATTACTTGAATCGTCGGTAAAAGAAAATACTGAAATATTGAATTAATTCGTAAACATTTCTCGCTAGCTTCACAGAGATTAATTTGAACTGCACTAAAAGTTTACCCGGAAGTCGCGTTAGACTTTACCGCCGTCGAACTGCCCTGGGGAGGGTCTCTGCTGTAATGAAGCCATTGAAGAAAAACTGAGCCCTGATTGGCCAGGTCAGTGAAGGGAAAATAAAGTGGCATTGTGGTAAACGTTTGCGAGTAGGCTAGGCTACAGTTTCATTTTTTTGTTAGATTTTCTTTTTTACAGTACAAGTTATTTGATATATAGCACAGTTTATAAGTTCATAACACTTAGTATTTTCTGACCCGATATTACTTTAAAACAACCGATATTGAAATACGTACATATTGATCATATAAAGTAGGCAACTGTAAAGATTAATAGACCTCGTCCTCGGACGCCCCCAAAAGACTTTCAAAGACTTTTATGCGTTTTCCATATTGGTCAGCAAATGCGGTCTAGTTTGGGACCCGATGAAGCTGAAATGAGTACAGGAATCGCAGCTTCCATCTTGCATGTGTTTACGGTGTGATACGCAGAGTGGGGTGCGGACGCTGTCCCTCGTGCTGATGGATATTTGCGGTGAGACTGTGTTAAGGCAGCACGAGGTTCTGAGTGGACAGCGGTCACTCCTGGGTCCGAGCTCATTTATAATGCTCGCGTACTGTAGACCTTTGGATTGAAATAGTGCTGCAGTCAATATTGGATGTTATAAAAAACTATATATTAGGACAGTGTTTCTCAAATGGGGGTAGTACTAGTACCCCTAGGGGTACTTTTGAGTACTTCAGGGGGTACTCAGGAAAATTCCAAATGTGTGTTTTTTTTATTTTTATATTGGTTATGAACAATACTAAAACAACCCCATAACATTACTTAAATCTGGATACTAATATACCAGTTTTTATAAATCTTTTCAAACATTTTACATTTAAAAAAAGCAATGAGCATATCACTTTCATGCCAATGAAAAACAAATAGAAAACTTTCACGCCAGCCAGCTAGCCATCACTTTTGTTTCACCCTGAGCGAGTTTTCATTCTGAAAGCCAGATGAAAATAATTTAGAAAATGGATAAGTGGTTGAAGCATAAAAGTGAAAACAAGGAGAAAGAAGGAGAATGCCATGAAAAAGAAAGCTTGGACAGAAACACCAAATCTTTGTCAGTTGTTACGATTTAGAACACTGGATTGGACCCAAATGCAAGACTCAGAGGCAAACTTGAAGGAAACTCCACAAGGAGTATATTTATTGCAGCAACAGTGGACAAACAAACCAACAGGGAACAACTAAGGTGAAGGACAGGTTGGCGAACTAAACAGGGCTGGACAGGGTCAGGGCTGGAGCAGACAAAACGGGAGGCAGGCAGGGCGGGCTGGAGCTTAGGAACAGAAAACAAACAGGTTAGGCAGGCAAACAGAAAAAAACCAACCTGGCCGGGAAAATATCAAGACGGAGCTGAGAAAACGAACTGGCAATGAATGAATGTGAATGGGGAACTAAAATAGAGCAGGGAACAGGTAAAAATGCTGATTGAATGAATGCGGGGCATGGGGAATGTGTGCGAGGAGGGAGATTGATAGGCTAGACAATGAGGGGAGAAATCAAAGAACCAAAACGGAACCCCAACCGTAAACAGAACCACGCCCAGCCTGCAACAAACACGGAACTAGACAGACAGGGTGAACTGGAAAACACGACATGAAACAGGAGGAATGGGAAAACGAAAGAAACGAAGGGGAGGTGGACTGGAGGGAATCGGCAGATGTTACATCAGTGACATTCTTTTTTGTGCCGGTGAAGGGGGTACTCAGCTGAAAAAAATATCTTAGAGGGGGTACACTAGTAAAAAAGGTTTGAGAACCACTATATTCATAAACACAATAATAAAATGTACAAAACAATACGCTTTGACCTAGTGCTCTTAAAGTTAAACCATTTCATATAATACATCTACTTTATAAGCTCTCAGACATTAAATGGATGTGAAGCTGTTCACCAGAGTAAAAACACATACACACGTACATTCACATTTCTACAGAGGAAGAAGCCAGCTGCATTTGTTTATTTCAAACATATACGCACTCGCGCATATGCACACTGTTATTTTCCGGCCAAAACAGGATGAAAGCTGCAGATTATAAATGATATGAGCACATCATACTTATCTGATTACCTCCTGTAGAAAAAATAAATAGCAGACACAGTCGCTCATGAGCTTCCCCCAGTAAACATGTGATCAGAGCACAGAAACCACACAAGCGGCTCACACAATCTTTTTATATAGCTCGGGCAGAGGAGATATAAAGATGGCACTAAACTGCAGAGGAATTAGATGTACACGATAACCAGTGCAGCTTCCTGCAGTTGGGTTCGGGTTCCGGTACTGTGATGGTAGCTCTGCTGTTTTGGAGGGGGTGGAACTTCCTCTGAGAGCTCCTCAGTGTCAGTTAAATGTTCAATTTTAAATTTTTCACTTTCCCAGCTGTTCAGGTCAGGTTTGTTCATATGCGCATATTAGAGCATGTAAATTTACAACTCAGGCGACATCCTCAGTATGTAAATAATATTTTAGCAAATAGTATGTCATACATAATTTGGAGTTTACATATAGTTGTATGATGTACCTTGGGGGTTTCTGAGACCTTAAAAGTTGCATAAATGGTGTTTCAACTTTTGGTAGAGGGACAGTGCTTATTGTTGTTATGGTTACAGTGTGATTTCAGAGGCAGTGGAGCACCCTTATTTTATCAAGTATCTGTTTAATGCATTTTTGTCTAATCTTACCATAGAGCCCACTTCCAATCATACAAACCCCAAACTTGGTATATCTGTGTCATTTTGCATTCTGAACAAATTTGCCTCAAGGAGCCATAAGGTCCGTCGATTTTCCAGGTAAAAAATGGCTGAGTTACTGGCCAATTAGATTCTGGCATTATTTAATCTATCACAAGTCCCCTTCACAGTGGCCTAGGACCTTGAAACTGGTAGGCCCATCAGGTAAAACACCCCATAGGGACTGTATCAAGTCTGGTATTGACAGCTCAAAGAGCTAAGACACAGGCCGTGATCAAATACAATCCCTTCACCCCATTGAGGGCGCATATTTGAGTCAACTTTGTCAAAAAGCTTTCGAATGGGTGTAATAAGGATGAAACCCTTATTTCCGGGGTTTTGTTGAGGGTATTCAGGAGCACACTCAACCACAGAACTGTGCACTCATCCAACAATTACGGGAAGTAAACCAGAAGTAAAGACTAAAACTTGTAGTACAATAGTGGGACATATTACAAACTATTTTTATTAATTCTATCTTCATTCATAATCTACACTTTGTAACCATTGTCATATGTAAACTGATTGATATTCTCAATAAAACAAAATTTAAAAAAAATATATATTACAAACTACTTTCTCACTAGTTTAGAAAGAGTTTTGCAGGATTTATTTTGCCCACTGCTTGCAAAGTGAGGGGACAGGGCACATGGTAGACAGGGGTCTGAGTGGACAGGGGACAGGTGGCAGGGAACAGGGATCTTAAGGATCTTGCCTCTCCAAGACTAACATAAGCACTGAGGAACAATGCAGTCAGACCCCATTTATCCCAACTGGATGGGAAGCTCAGGTGTTGGCAATACCTGTAACGAGGCGAGTGACTGCAGTGTTCAAATGAAAACCAAAACTAAATGTAATGGACAAAGAAAATCCGCTCCCACCGTAACATATGTCCCTTCGTATTGCACGAAAAGGCCAGTCGCGCTCTGTGAATACCTCTCGAGGCTGCTTGCAGCTTTAATTCTTGTCGTTTTGGCTGACCGTGTAACATGACCTCTGCTGACCCCACCTGGATATAGGTAGGTACTGCATCAGTCAGAAGACAGCACGGCCTCCAGCAGGATATCTCACTTAAATGTTAAAACCAGGAGGGGTGAGTTGAAGTTTCCTTATCTATGTAGATTATTAATTGAATTAGAGGTCTGCCCTTGCTTTCATACTGTCTGTTTCTGTCTAGAATGAGGGTTTAATTCCATGGCAAAAGCCACACACTAACACAGACGGTGGAGGAATGGACATCGGTCACAGATGTCTCTCTCACCTGCAGGTCCAGGTAGCACAGATATCTGACCACTGGCTCATGCCCTACATATGAATGATTACACACCACCTTCAATTCCCTGCACACATTGATTCCCCAGCTTCCCACTGCAAAATAATATTGAGTTCTCAGTTCAGTACCTGGTTAACTAAAGGTAAAAAAAATTGAATAGGGAAAATTGGAAAGACATAAATTGGTCATTGGGGCAATAGAGAGTAAGGGTGATGGGGCAGCTGGGACATTAATTTCTCTATGTCTGGCAATGGTAGATGCTGGCAGGATGTGTCTGTGTTGTAAAGGGTTTGGATTTATTCACCACTAGGTGTCAGCAAACTCACACTAAAATCACTGTACACTAGACATGGGGAAATGCCAGTCCGTCTCTGGGACATTACCAGGCTTCTGTTCACAAGCTCAGCATGTCTGCAGGTCACGAGAAATGCCACAAGTAATGATCAAAATAAGCTTGTGGTCTCATGCACAAATAAACACAAGAGTGTGCATTTATATCAATTACCAATAACCAAAAAATCTCCCAAATTAAGTAATTATCTTCAAATATGCTATTTTTGCAGCTATTGGCTTGAATAAATCCAGTTTATGAGACATGTTTTGCGTTGTGTTGGGTTTCATATCAAAACCTGTTGCGGTGATAGGTTTTGATATTAAATGTATTGCATGCAATCCGTTTATGAGACATGTTTTGCGTTGTGTTGGGTTTCATATCAAAACCTGTTGCGGTGATAGGTTTTGATATTAAATGTATTGCATGCAATCCGTTTATGAGACATGTTTTGCGTTGTATTGGGTTTGATATCAAAACCTGCTGTGTTGCGGTGACAGGTTTTGATATCAAATGTATTGCATGCAATCCGTTTATGAGACATGTTTTGCGTTGTGTTGGGTTTCATATCAAAACCTGTTGCGTTGCGGTGATAGGTTTTGATATCAAATGTATTGCATGCAATCCGTTTATGAGACATGTTTTGCATTGTGTTGGGTTTGATATCAAAACCTGCTGTGTTGCGGTGACAGGTTTTGATATCAAATGTATTGCATGCAATCCGTTTATGAGACATGTTTTGCGTTGTGTTGGGTTTCATATCAAAACCTGTTGCGTTGCGGTGATAGGTTTTGATATCAAATGTATTGCATGCAATCCGTTTATGAGACATGTTTTGCATTGTGTTGGGTTTGATATCAAAACCTGCTGTGTTGCGGTGACAGGTTTTGATATCAAATGTATTGCATGCAATCCGTTTATGAGACATGTTTTGCGTTGTGTTGGGTTTCATATCAAAACCTGTTGCGTTGCGGTGATAGGTTTTGATATCAAATGTATTGCATGCAATCCGTTTATGAGACATGTTTTGCGTTGTGTTGGGTTTCATATCAAAACCTGTTGCGGTGATAGGTTTTGATATCAAATGTATTGCATGCAATCCGTTTATGAGACATGTTTTGCGTTGTGTTGGGTTTCATATCAAAACCTGTTGCGTTGCGGTGATAGGTTTTGATATCAAATGTATTGCATGCAATCCGTTTATGAGACATGTTTTTGCATTGTGTTGGGTTTGATATCAAAACCTGCTGTGTTGCGGTGACAGGTTTTGATATCAAATGTATTGCATGCAATCCGTTTATGAGACATGTTTTGCGTTGTGTTGGGTTTCATATCAAAACCTGTTGCGTTGCGGTGATAGGTTTTGATATCAAATGTATTGCATGCAATCCGTTTATGAGACATGTTTTGCATTGTGTTGGGTTTGATATCAAAACCTGCTGCGTTGCGGTGACAGGTTTTGATATCAAATGTATTGCATGCAATCCGTTTATGAGACATTTTTTGCGTTGTGTTGGGTTTCATATCAAAACCTGTTGCGTTGCGGTGATAGGTTTTGATATCAAATGTATTGCATGCAATCCGTTTATGAGACATGTTTTGCGTTGGCTTGGGTTTCATATCAAAACCTGTTGCGGGTGATAGGTTTTGATATCAAATGTATTGCATGCAATCCGTTTATGAGACATGTTTTGCGTTGTGTTGGGTTTGATACCAAAACCTGTTGCGGTGATAGGTTTTGATATCAAATGTATTGCATGCAATCCGTTTATGAGACATGTTTTGCGTTGTGTTGGGTTTCATATCAAAACCTGTTGAGGTGATAGGCTTTGATATCAAATGTATTGCATGCAATACGTTTATGAGACATGTTTTGTATTGTGGTGATAGGTTTTGATTTGAAAACTAGTGATGCATGCAAATGAGCAAAACCCTTTGAACTCACTGCTCTAGGCCAATAGAAGGCTAAGGAGTTTGCATGCATCACCTCTTACTTGTCACCTCATGCAATCCCTTTATGAGACACGCTCTGCGTTGTGGTGATAGGTTCTATTTCATACCGGTCAACACGCCACGGTATGGGTCATTCTCGCCGAGAGGAGGAGCTGCTAGGAGACTGTTTATCAAATTAACCACCACTACGGGCGGAACCACGTCACGTCATAAATATGGCGCTTGTACGCTGCCTGACCTCTTTTTGCCTCCTCGAGGTTGAGACTGCGACTGTGTTTGTTTAGTTTGCGATATTGCGATCTTTTTTTCTTGCCTCTCCCGAGCGCCCGGAGCTACGTCCTGTTTGGAATACGTTTCCGGGGCTTTCCCTCGCCCAGCAACGCGGTTTGTTGCTGTTCGTTCGCTACGTTACTCGGTAGAATTGTTACCTTGTCGTAGCCGGTCACTGCCGGTTTTTCATTGCAGAATTACATCGGGTTAAGCCGATATCCTTCTGATTGCTTTCAGCCGCGGTAAGGATTCAATTCTTTCCTTTGTCGGTATAAGTGTCGTTTTTCTTTCATACAGACATTATTATTGGTTGTACTAATATCTTTCTGTTTATGCTAGCCATATTAGGCATTGTGTTGGTTCACTTGTTAGTTGCACAGCAACAATAACAGTAACTACAAAAGATTTAAAAAATTAAAAAAAGGCCGGAAGGAGCCCCTGAGTCCGTCAGGGCAGATGCTACCTGAGGCTCCCACACCCCCTCGCGCCCTTCAGTACCACTGATTAGGGCCCTTGGCTTGGTGTCGGACATATTGCATTCCTGTTGGTTGTGGGCAGTGCGCTGCAATTCCAGCAAAAAATTTTTTTAAATACAGCCGAAAGGGGCCTCTCTGCTCATGAGAGCTTCCACACCCCCTCGTGGTCCTTCAGTACCACTGACTCGGGCCCTGGGCTTGGTGTTGGACACACTTCCGGGCTAAGCATGTCGGAAGGCGTACAGAATTCGGGAGATGGTGGGACGTCTGGGGAGGACGTCCCACCTGGGCAATCAGCATTTGTGGAGCATGATATGGAGCCACATGCTCAGGGGGCTGGGGCCAGGAAGCGTACTAGAAAGTGTAAGCATCAGGAACCGGAGTTCCATCAGCTTCAGCTACAGGTCCCTTCAGGGGCTGGTAGCATCACAGCAGCAGACACCCAGGTCCCGGGACCCCTGGGGCCCGTTGCCTGGACCTTCCTGCCATCACCCCGACGAGCTGTCTACGACGGACCCCCAACAGTCTGGGACTGAGGAGGGGTCAGTGTCTGGCCAGGAAAGCAACTGCGCTTCTGAGCTCCCGCCCTTGGATCCCTCCGACCGGGCGGTGATTCTCAGGGCGGCGGAGCATGCTCGCCTCCCCCCCATGGCGGTTCCTGCTCCCTCACTTTTCAGCCGCGGCGTTCAGTGGCCGAGGGCAATGGCGTTACCACCTCTGCCCGATTTTCTGACAGAACTACAGGCATCCTGGCAGTCTCCTGGGGCCTATGTGCTCCCCAGGACCCAGTTGGCCAATATGGCGGGTGCCGCGCCCTATGGGTTTGCGGCCCCTCTACAGATTGGGCCTATGTTTTCGCTGCTCGCAGGCGCTACCTATAGGTCTGATTGTGATTCACATCATCCCAATAAGCGATGCAGGGCTACTGACAAGCGGGTGTGTAAGGCTTATCAGTCCACCGCCCTTGCGGCCCGACTGGCCAACACCAACGCACTACTGCTGGCCAACACCAACGCACTACTGAAGCCTCAGGCAGCATCTGCTCTCACGAGCTGCCCACTTGGCCAGCTTGGGTCTGACCCTGAACAGGGAAAAGAGCCACCTCACCCCCTCCAGAGAGAGGGTTTTCCTGGGCCTGGTTTTGAATTTGGGGTCCATGCGGGCCTCTCTAACCCCAGAGAGGCAACAGGTTTTGATGAAGAGTCTGTCCCATTTTGCCGCAGGGCGGCAGGTGACAGTGAGACATTGCCGGAGGCTGCTTGCAGTGGATTGGTGGCTCACCACCCCTGGCCTCAAGGAGGGCGTTCCCTTGGGGCCAGTAGGTTTAAGGGTGACAATCACCACGGACGCCTCCAAGACCGGCTGGGGAGCCGTCAGAGGGAGCCAGTCCGTGCAGGGTTCGTGGAGCCCCTCATGGGCAGGCAAACATATAAACCTGCTAGAAATGGAGGCAGTGCTTCGGGCATTGATCCATTTCCGCCCAGTGGTCTGGCGCAGACATGTTCTCGTCCGGACAGACAGCTCCACGGTAGTCGCCTACATCAATCGCCAGGGTGGGGTTCGATCCCCAACCCTGCATGCGAAAGCATACCAGATCCTGCTATGGGCACATGCTCAAGGCATGTCCCTGAGGGCAGTGCACGTGCCGGGCACAGCCAATGTGGCAGCCGATATGCTGTCCAGGGGTGGCCCGAGACCAGGGGAATGGCGCCTGCACCCAGATATCGTGCAGTCCATTTAGTCCCGCTTCGGGGAGGCACCGGTGGACCTCTTCGCATCCAGGGAGAATGCTCACTGCCCCCTGTGGTACTCAATGGTGGGCACGGCGGGGGACATTGGGCGTGGACGCGCTGGCACACCAGTGGCCTCCAGCCCTGCTCTATGCTTTCCCCCCCTTGCCTCTCCTGCCCACAGTTCTGGCAAGGATCAGGAACTCAGGGGCACAGGTTCTGCTGATTGCCCCCAACTGGCCCCAGCAGAGATGGATGGCGGACCTAAGGGAGTCGCTACAGGGCACCCCCTGGCGCCTCCCAACCAGGGCAGATATGCTGTCGCAGGCCCAGGGCCTGCTGTGGCATCCAAACCCGGAGTTTTTCAACCTGCATGTTTGGCCCGTGGGCGGAGGTGCCCGCAGGGCCTAGAGTCAGAAGTGCTGGAGACACTTCAGGCGTCTAAGGCCCCCTCCACGAGGGCGCTGTACGCCGGGAAGTGGGGCAGGTTCAGCCGCTGGTGCCAAACGAACGGGTCTAGCCCGACCCGGTGTGACGTATCAGTCATTTTGGCATTTCTCCAGTCCCTCTTTGAAGAAGGTCTGGCAGAATCCACGCTCAGGGGTTATCTGGCGGCCATTTCGGACTGCCATGACCGTATCGAGGGCCGGACAGTGGGAGCTCACCCTCTCGCCAGCCAATTCCTCCGAGGAGCCAGGCGGCTTCGGCAGCCTAGATCTTACACAGTCCCTTCATGGGACCTGCAGCTGGTCTTGAATGCCCTCACTGAGCCGCCGTTCGAGCCCCTGGATGGGCTCAGCCTAAAGCTCCTCTCTTTTAAGACGGCCTTCCTGCTCCCTATCGCCTCCGCGAGGCGTGTGAGTGAGCTGCACGCACTGTTGATACACTGAAGAGGCCAGACTGCACTCACAGTGCCCTGTCCGGGCCCTGCGGTCTTACATCTCCCGCACAAGTGCGGTTAGGAGAACTAATAACCTGTTTATGGGTTATGGAGGGCGCTTGGCCCACTGGATCGTAGAGACGATTTCCACGGCTTACAGCAGCTCTGACGTGCCCCCCTCCCTCAGGCGTGGTAGCTCACTCCACTCGGGGTGTAGCTACCTCCTGGGCCTTACTACGTGGCGCCCCACTCGCTGACATTTGTGCAGCGGCGGGCTGGGCCTCATCACTCACTTTTGCCAGGTTTTAGGACCTGGACGTAGTGTCATCAGCATCGGTTGCCTCCTCTGTCCTCGGGGCAGCGGAGCAACCTCATATGTAAATTAGTGAGGATTCAGGGTTTTTATCACCCGGTGGTTATGTTCCACGTTTCTCACTTGAGCTTGCTCTTCTGGTAGAACAGCAGCCAATGGTGTATTTTATTTGACGGGATCCGCACTCATGCTATGACCCTGCGGTCCTGGTTACCCCACTACATCCCCCACCTGACGTTATTTGGTACTCTGTGACCCATACTGTGGCGTGTTGCCCGGTATGAAATAGAACGTACGGGTTACGGATGTAACCCTGGTTCTATGAATGCGGTCAACACGCCACACTGCGTGGTCAGGCGGGGAACCTTGCACCCTCAGGACGGCAAGTGCCCTCAAGTCGGCAAAAGAGGTCGGGCAGCGTACAAGCGCCATATTTCTGGCGTGACGTGGTTCCGCCCGTAGTGGTGGTTAATTTGATAAACAGTCTCCTAGCAGCTCCTCCTCTCGGCGAGGATGACCCATACCGTGGCGTGTTGACCGTATTCATAGAACCAGGGTTACACCCGTAACCCGTACGTTTTGATCGCAAAACCAGTTGTTTGCCGTGATGCATACAAATGAGGTTTAATTCATTGCTGCTATTGGCTATCAATCGTCAGCCACAAAGATTACTCCTAGATGCCATGAAGCGACGGAAAAAAATCAGGTGTACTGTAAACTACTGTAATGTAGCCTTCTTGTAAAAATAAAGAAATAAATACATAGGCTAAATAAATGCTTCACCCAATGCTATCGCTGTTAAACAATGAGGAAAACATTTTTTGGGTAGCCTAGGCTACTTAAGTCCATTCTATAATTCACAAACGATTATAGTTTGTGTCCTAAACTAATAAAGCCTAGTTAAATTGTGGAAATAATTAGGGTTAATATCATTAAGGGAGGGGTTTCTTTTTTATTCAAATAAGCGATAGGCGCTGACGTTTTTCGCTCCGTTGCATATTTTGATAGAATTTCTTCCAGTTCAGTAAACTAGTTCCCTTTTTCTTGATGGCAATCATAGACTATACTGCCATCTACTGGGAAGTTGTAGTAATGCAGGAAATATTGTTCTCCTAATTTACATGTCTCAGCCTCCAGCCTCATTTGCATTGCATCACCACATGTCGGTGTGCAATGTCCTGTAGTGAGTCTTCAATCGACATGTGTGTAACGCATAGAATATCACATTTGATATCAGGCATGGGGTTGCTTGATCTCTGCAAGAGCAACTCTTGATATCAAGTTAGCTACTTTTGATATCGAGCTTGCAATGATGGATTGCATCCATCACTTGGTTGATAACAGCATTGTAGATGTTGATTGCATTACTGTTACAGTATGTTGCATCACATCCTCGACAGATATCATCCAGTTAAGCTTTCATTGATGTTGCATTGCAGCAAAATATTTTTGAACAATGCTTATATGGCTGATATCCATAGAGAATGTGATGCAATCAGCCACAACAGTACTGCAATCAACAGATACAATGCTGTTTTCAACCACATATTACATACAACCAGTCATAAAACGGTCGATATCAAGGGTAGAAAACATTGATATCAAGAGTAACATATGCTGATATCAAGCAACCACATAGTTGATATCAAAATGTAAGTTGTTGGTTTTTAGTGCAACACTTGTGCAAACAATTGATCTTGATATCAAAAGTCCCCACCCCTGACCACAGCACAAAACAGATGGATTGCATGTGGTGGTGCGTTTGTAAGAGGTGAAGCATGCTAATGAGGTTGCTTGTGGTGATGCATGCAAATGAATTGGGCTCCTATTGGTTGAGAGCAGAGACTTCAAAGGGACGTCCTCATTTGCATGTGTCTCCGCTTACAACATACGTTGCATGCTATACCTTCTGTCTCCACTTACAACCTCACTTGTATGCTTCACCACTTTCAAACGCAGATGTGTTGGTTTTTGATATCACGCTGTTTTTGAAAAAATCGCGTTGAACAAACAACCTTCTTTTTGATATCGGGGAGGGAAAACATTGTTATCAAGAGGATAAGTGTTGCTTTGTGAAGAGAAAGTGTTGCTTTGAGACAAAGCAATGTCGATAACGACGTGTGAAGCTGTGTTTTCAACCTGCAATGTCATGCAATCAACCGGTAATGCGATGTGACTAAACGTTAACGTGATGCAATCTGGTTGATATCTATTAAATGATAAAACGGCTTGGTTGTTTTGTTACTTGCAACCTAATTTACATGCTTCACCACTTTCAAACGCAAATGTGTTGGTTTTCGATATCACGCTGTTTTGCGAACAACATGAGAAGCATCTGACAATACAAAAATTTGCGTTGATCAAACAACTTTCTTTTTGATATCGGGGGAGGGACAACATTGTTATCAGGAGGATAAGTGTTGCTTTGTGAAGAGAAAGTGTTGCTTTGAGACAAAGCGATGTCGATAACGACGTGTGAAGCTGTGTTTTCAACCTGCAATGTCATGCAATCAACCGGTAATGCGATGTGACTAAACGTTAATGTAATGCAATCGCCTTGATATCCATTAAATGATAAAACGGCTTGCCATAGGCACCTGCTTAACCTCCTGTTGTCATTTCCGCCTTAGTTCACCGATTTTTTCGGCCATGTCGGACGGTTTCCGATGCAGCCCGACGCAGATATGACGTAAATCGGCTGTAGCCGAACACGCCCATTGCCTACCTACCGGATCTACGTTCCAAATAAAATACGAAAAAGCAAGGAAAAGGGCCATTTAATTAAAAAATGAAATACGTACGAGGACTGGTTATTGTTTGTATTGACATAATCCACTTCTTTCGCGGTCGTATACGTGCTAGAAGTGTAATTTTGAGACCGTTTTAGCTGCACTATAGAAATTAATGGAGAGTGACAAATACCCTATTATGGAGTATCACCCCACGGGACAAAGAGCAACTAACGAACATATTTCGCCACCATTTGGACTCATATCATGGCCAGGTAACTACACAACCCAGTTCTAACAAAGTTCAGTTGTGCTTTAAGAGAAATTATACCTCTCTAATAAAAAAAAAAAACTAACACTTTTAAAATTTTTAAATCATTTTATAGTTAATTTAAAAAATATATATTTATAGTTATGCACGTTCATAAACTTATGAACTGTATGACCTTTTGTCTGAGAGGCATATTTGCTGTATTATGTCTGTGTAGCCCTATTTAATTGTCCTAAGGGGATGAAGAAAAAAGGTTGTATTGTGAGTGTGTGAAGGTGGAGGGCCAGGTCCCTGAATGTGAGAAGGAAACAGTCACCCCACACTTACATCCTGGTGACCCCACCTGGTCACCCCACACTTACATCCTGGTGACCGCACCTGGTCACCCCACACTTACATCCTGTCCTGCCATTATCAACACTGCTGCTGATGTGGCAGTCTTGGAGCTCAACAGCCCTTAAAAAAACACATTATACCGTGACATATTTTTTTTTTTTTACCCATCAGCATTATTGGCGCAAGTTTACTGTCAGCCCTTTCAGCACAATCCACAAAACTAAAATTAATAAAAATAAAAATTCATAAGGGTATAAACTGGTCCTCCTGGGCACATTCTCAGTGTGCAGAAAGTCTCTCCACTCCCATTTTCAAACAAGGTATAATATATAAGCAAAGGGGTGATAATGTTCAGTTTTCGAGAGTCAGGCAACAGGCTGAGAAACTGTATTGTGGTTGAATGAGTGCTGGGATGTGTTTTTTTTTAATGAGATGCTGTGTTAAGAATTATGACTCGAAACCCGAGGTGAAGCTTCTGTCCGTACAGGCAAGACTAAATAAACCTCAGCCAATGCAGCTCCTATCCTAACCCCATGCTGCTCTTTATTTTAATTGCTTGATTTGCTACGGGACAAATAGCACACAAATAACAATCTAGGAAAGATTGTTAATCACAAGCTCTTTAGCCCATAATTAAACCTCCATGTTGTTCATCAATCACTCCTTGTTTTTTGCCTCAACAGCTGGCCACTCTGCTGCAGGTGGACTTTTTGATCAAGAACTGACCAGCAGATGGCAGAGCAGACACAGCAGAACAGCAGGACACACAAAGGCCACACAGCGATACCATCTATCTACCTATCTATCTATATATATATATTATATCACATGAGAGGAAGTGTTTTATACTGTATATAAGCATGGCTGTGATTATCCTTAGCACGAGGCCGTACGACTGAATCATTTGGTTGTATCACAGCCATGCTGATATAGCCATGCTACAGAAAACCAAATTGGATCGTATGAATTAATATTACATTATTGATAGCATTTGATACTTCAAAAAGGGGAGAATGAAGGTAAGATGGAAGGAAGGAAGGAACACATCTTTATCAAACACAGCCTCAGTGTACCTTTGCCAACCAAAATCCTGAAAATCCAGAAACCACAGCCTGTGTTTGGAAAATAATAATGTACAAAATGGTTGCCACCTTCAGAAACCAGTTTTATATATCATTTTTAAATACAATATCAAACAGATTGTGTAGACTAGATAACATACTGCTTAAAAAATAAAAAAATAAACGTTTTTGTGGCACGTTGCTGAATGTTTGCCTGAGAGTTGAGAAGGAATGAATGCACTGTTAGTCAGCACAGTCAAGTCCTGTCCCACGCCTCTAAACTTTCCACTGCTCATCTGTGGTGGGTGACTTTCTCCATATGGCCTTGGGTCAGGGGACAGAAGCAAAAATCTACTTCCACATTCACCAGCTGTGTCTCCTGTTCTGTCAGGGTGTTGTGAACTCTACACAGGAGCAAAATACCATTCTCCTCAGAAAAGGCAGAAATTCAGAACTCACACAGATGGTGGGTATTCTCTCATCTTTCTACAGATTGACTCGGAGAGCTCTTTCTACAGATTAGCCCAGAATCTCCTGTGTGAGGCCAGAGTGTGGGATGGTTTTTTAGGGGCCTCCTCCGAAATTAAAATTATTCAGAGATACCGGAATTCCCAGCTCTTACCCCTCACACCAAGCAAACATTTCCATAGATTTTTCTCACTGAAAACAAAAGCAAATGAAGAATGATTTGCATCAGTTTCCACCGATGCTATCTCAGCCACCAAGCGAGTAGTCCCTGCTACGCAAACAGGGTGCTCACAAATCAGCTGGCAATCACACAATAACAGGTGTAACCGTATAGAAAGAGAGAAGCTTACTTTTACTCAGAAGTCCAAGGTGGGATTTGAACCCCGCTCCTCTCACTCGTAAGCGAACGCGTTACCAATCAGCTAAAGACGACATCGCCGATAGCTAAGGATAACGTCGTTACTTTGATCCTGAGGGTTGCGTCGCCAGAGAGTGTTGTCACGGTAACCTGCTACAAGGCCTTCGCTTTTACTGCACCTCACTGTGCTTACTAGCGAACTAGCCGAGCTACACCCGCTACACAGGCTCATATCCCTTTATCTTGCTTTCCTTTCTCCCTGTCTATCTTTGCGGCTTTGTCTCCGCCTCTTTCTCATTCCTTGCCTCTTTTTGTCTCTATCACTTCCGCACGGGTTTCCCTTGTGCTGTAGTGCGCTCCCTCTCCATTTCCGATTGGATTTTATTTCGCTTGTTGCACCGATTGTATCTTGCCAGAGGCAGCACAGACAAAATCCTGTTGTGAGTGGAGGATGTGAAGGAATATCTTGCTGGAAGTCCAAGGCCTACAGTTGAGCAAACGTCAGAGAATTTGAAGAGTTGCTCGTGGCTTTAAAGAAGCATACCACAATGTAATGGAGCACGTAAACAGGAAACGAATGCCCATTTTAGCATATTGTCTTGGACGTCTAGTTTTGATGACGATTTATACCATCACGAATAGCAGAGTATGTAAATCTGTTTTTAATGCAATTAAACCAAAGGACACATTGTAAACCATTCTGTCTCAGGTGGAGGGAATGTTCAATTTTCTCTGCTGATATATGTCACAATACCAAGCTGCAATTAGCCTGGATCTTGGATTAGGAAGAAGCAGTAATTGGGAAATTACTGCTCATTAAAGAGGATGCTGAGATGCTGCCCGTGTCCAGTGAGGAGATCAGATGTGACGTACAGTACCAGTCAAAGGTTTGGACACACCTACTTGTAGAAAGTTTTTTTTTTGTTATTTTTACTGTTTTCCACATTTTAGAATAGTAAAGACATCAACACTATCAGATAACACAAATGGAATTATGCAAAGACCCAAAAAAAAGTGTTAAACAAATAAAAAAGGTCTTATATTTTAGATTCTTCAAAGTAGCCACCCTTTGCCTTGATAACAGCTTTGCACATTCTACCTGGAAATAAGGTGTCAATAGTCTTTTGATATCCTTTTATACAGAGTCATGATAGCATCACCTGTTTACCTGTGGAATACTTGTTTACCACAGAAGTTGGTTGAGAGAATGGCAAGAATGTGCAAACCCGTTATCAAGGCAAAGGGTGGCTACTTTGAAGAATCTAAAATATAACACTTTTTTTGATTTGTTTGCATAATTTAATTTGTGTTATCTCATTGTTTTGATGTCTTTACTATTCTAAAATGTGGAAAACAGGAAAAGAAACTTTAAAAAACCTATGAGTAGGTATGTCCAAACTTTTGACTGGTACTGTAGGTCACAGAGAGCCCTGGGACAGAGGAGACATGCAGTTAGAAACACGGCCCAATTTCCCCATCCACAGGGCGCACACCACTGCAGTGCTTTTCAGAGAAGGTGGAGAGCCTGATTCTGCGGTACTGTCAGCACCAGAAGCAGCTCAGGCAGTCTCCTATTTCCTTTGCCGCCTGACGTACCTTGAAGCCGTGTTCAGACTCCGACAAACGAAAACACTCAACCGGGAGTCATTCATTTCCTATGGGAGTCACAAATTGGCATACGAGGGGTTCCGACCGTGTGCAATGTGGAGATATCTGACCGAGGTTTCGGGCCGTTGGATTTTTTCATCTAATGCAGTGCGAAGCAATCCAACCGTACGACCAGAAGTCATGCATTTCAATGAAGAGACGGTTACTAGCAAGGGGCTAGCTAATGATGATGATGACAATTAAGATGATAATATTAAAGATTAATAATCAGTGGATCATGTTGGAAGATCAGTTATTTTGTTGTTAGTTTTTTTTTGCTGTAGCTAACTGATTTGTTGGCTGAATAGGTTAGCCTATATGTTAGGGTTTAAGGCATTGTCTTGTTTATATTGGCTCTGTGTTATAATCACTACAATCACACTTATTTCAGAAATGAAAAAAACTACCCCACTTCAAATATGAAAATATTTCCATTCTCCCCGATTTCGCTGTCCTTACAAGAGAACTGGTGCTGCACTGTCAACTGTCCCTTACACTTCTCTGAATTCTGCATACTCCCTTACACTTCTCTGAATTCTACTCAGGAGCAAGCGGACAATGGCGAGGAAAACATAAATAGTGTGCTCTGGGACGAGCAGGAGACCTCCCAAACTTAATACGCAGCAAATCCCATGTTAGTACAGTACTTTGGAAACCTGTGTTAATACACAGCTGCAGACTAAAAAATGAAGGCACGCTGCAGTCGACCCTTTGTGCTTTATCACAGTTATATTGTATGGCTAACAGTGACGGTGAAGTGAGCTACAGGGCCCTCAATAATGTTTGGGATAAAGCCTTTTTTTTTTTTTTTTTTTTTGCTCTGTACTCCACAATTTTTTATTTGTAATCAAACAATTCACATGTGGTTAAAGTGCAGATTCTCAGCTTTTATTAAAGGGTATTTTTATACATTTTGGTTTCACCAAGTATAAATTACAGCACTTTAATGCACAGATCCCCCTTTTCAGGGCACAATAATGTTTGGGACATATTAATGTTATGTAAATGAAAGTAGTCATGTTTAGTACTTTGCATGCAATGACTGCTTGACGTCTGTGACCCATAGACATCACCAGGTGCTGAGTGTCTTCTCTGGTGATGCTCTGCCAGGCCTGTACTGCAGCCATCTCCAGCTCCTGCTTGTTTTGGATCCAGGCAGGAAGTGCAGTAAGTGTGACTTGTGTGAGCAGGAAGTGCAGTCAGTGTAACTTGAGTGTGAGCAGGTAGTGCAGTGTGAGCAGGCAGACTGGTTTTCACCATGTCGGGCTATCCCGCCTCATGTGGTTTCGTGCGAAACTAGTACAGAACACGGCCATTCGGTCATGGTCGGGAGGCCTCCCGCTGGCAAAACGAGGCCACCCCGACTCAAATATGCGCCCTCAATGGGGTGAAGGGATTGTATTTGATCACGGCCTGTGTCTTAGCTCTTTGAGCTGTCAATACCAGACTTGATACAGTCCCTATGGGGTGTTTTACCTGATGGGCCTACCAGTTTCAAGGTCCTAGGCCACTGTGAAGGGGACTTGTGATAGATTAAATAATGCCAGAATCTAATTGGCCAGTAACTCAGCCATTTTTTACCTGGAAAATCTACGGACCTTATGGCTCCTTGAGGCAAATTTGTTCAGAATGCAAAATGACACAAATATACCAAGTTTGGGGTTTGTATGATTGGAAGTGGGCTCTATTGTAAGATTAGACAAAAAATGCATTAAACAGATACTTGATAAAATAAGGGTGCTCCACTGCCTCTGAAATCACACTGTAACCATAACAACAATAAGCACTGTCCCTCTACCAAAAGTTGAAACACCATTTATGCAACTTTTAAGGTCTCAGAAACCTCCAAGGTACATCATACAACTATATTTAAATTATGTATGACATACTATTTGCTAAAATATAATTTACATACTGAGGATGTCGCCTGAGTAGTAAATTTACATGCTCTAATATGCGCATATGAACAAACCTGACCTGAACAGCTGGGAAAGTGAAACATTTAAAATTGAACATTTAACTGAAACTGAGGAGCTCTCAGAGGAAGTTCCACCCCCTCCAAAACAGCAGAGCGACCATCACAGTACCGGAACCCGAACCCAACTGCAGGAAGCTGCACTGGTTATCGTGTACATCTAATTCCTCTGCAGTTTAGTGCCATCTTTATATCTCCTCTGCCCGAGCTATATAAAAAGATTGTGTGAGCCGCTTGTGTGGTTTCTGTGCTCTGATCACATGTTTACTGGGGGAAGCTCATGAGCGACTGTGTCTGCTATTTATTTTTTCTACAGGAGGTAATCAGATAAGTATGATGTGCTCATATCATTTATAATCTGCAGCTTTCATCCTGTATGGGCAGGAAAATAACAGTGTGCATATGCACGAGTGCGTATACAGTGCATCCGGAAAGTATTCACAGCGCTTCACTTTTTCCACATTTTGTTCTGTTACAGCCTTATTCCAAAATTGATTAAATTCATTTTTCCCTCAAAATTCTACACACAACACCCCATAATGACAATGTGAAAAAAGTTTTTTTGAGATTTTGGCAAATTTATTAAAAATAAAAAAATAAAATTTCTCATTTACATAAGTATTCATACCCTTTGCTTTAACGTATTTTTAAAGTATCATATTTCATATTTGGTCGCATATCCTTTACATGCTGTTACTTCCTGAAGTCTGTGACCATCAACATCAAAAAAACTGTCGATATCTTATTTTCAGGTACTGTTACAAGCGATACTATAACCTCTCTGAACTTGAATGGATCTCTATGGAAATTGGGGGGTGAGACTAGATTCAGCTGTAAATTACACTGGTACAGTATGGAACACATGGCTGGCTAAATGGCTGTAAGTTATCAAGGGTCTGAGCTATCAAACGAGCCCCAAACCATCACTCTGTTGCCAGATATGGAGTAGATGTGGATGGATCACTGCAAGGGTTGTTTCTCCGGACTCATTTTCCTATAGAACTCTATGGGGAAAAAAGTCAGGAGAAACAACCCTTAAAGTTGTGTGTAGAATTTTGAGGGAAAAAATGAATTTAATCAATTTTGGAATAAGGCTGTAACAGAACAAAATGTGGAAAAAGTAAAGCGCTGTGAATACTTTCCGGATGCACTGTATGTTTGAAATAAACAAATGCAGCTGGCTTCTTCCTCTGTAGAAATGTGAATGTACGTGTGTATGTGTTTTTACTCTGGTGAACAGCTTCACATCCATTTAATGTCTGAGAGCTTATAAAGTAGATGTATTATATGAAATGGTTTAACTTTAAGAGCACTAGGTCAAAGCGTATTGTTTTGTACATTTTATTATTGTGTTTACGAATATAGTGGTTCTCAAACCTTTTTTACTAGTGTACCCCCTCTAAGATATTTTTTTCAGCTGAGTACCCCCTTCACCGGCACAAAAAAGAATGTTACTGATGTAACATCTGCCGATTCCCTCCAGTCCACCTCCCCTTCGTTTCTTTCGTTTTCCCATTCCTCCTGTTTCATGTCGTGTTTTTCAGTTCACCCTGTCTGTCTAGTTCCGTGTTTGTTGCAGGCTGGGCGTGGTTCTGTTTACGGTTGGGGTTCCGTTTTGGTTCTTTGATTTCTCCCCTCATTGTCTAGCCTATCAATCTCCCTCCTCACACACATTCCGCACACCCCGCATTCATTCAATCAGCATTCTTACCTGTTCCCTGCTCTATTTTAGTTCCCCATTCACATTCATTCATTGCCAGTTCGTTTTCTCAGCTCCGTCTTGAGATTTTCCCGGCCAGGTTGGTTTTTTTCTGTTTACCTGCCTAACCTGTTTGTTTTCTGTTCCTAAGCTCCAGCCTGCCCTGCCTGCCTCCCGTTTTGTCTGCTCCAGCCCTGACCCTGTCCAGCCCTGTTTAGTTCGCCAACCCCGCTTCCAGTCCTTCACCTTAGTTGTTCCCTGTTGGTTTGTTTGTCCACTGTTGCTGCAATAAATATACTCCTTGTGGAGTTTGCCTCTGAGTCTTGCATTTGGGTCCAATCCAGTGTTCTAAATCGTAACAACTGACAAAGATTTGGTGTTTCTGTCCAAGCATTCTTTTTCATGGCATTCTCCTTTCTTTCTCCTTGTTTTCACTTTTATGCTTCAACCACTTATCCATTTTCTAAATTATTTTCATCTGGCTTTCAGAATGAAAACTCGCTCAGGGTGAAACAAAAGTGATGGCTAGCTGGCTGGCGTGAAAGTTTTCTATTTGTTTTTCATTGGCATGAAAGTGATATGCTCATTGCTTTTTTTAAATGCAAAATGTTTGAAAAGATTTATAAAACTGGTATATTAGTATCCAGATTTAATTAAGTGATGTTATGGGGTTGTTTTAGTATTGTTCATAACCAATATAAAAATAAAAAAAACACACACATTTGGAATTTTCCTGAGTACCCCCTGAAGTACTCAAAAGTACCCCTAGGGGTACTAGTACTACCCCCATTTGAGAAACACTGTCCTAATATATCGTTTTTATGACATCCAATATTGACTGCAGCACTATTTCAATCCAAAAGTCTACAGTACGCGAGCATTATAAATGAGCTCGGACCCAGGAGTGACCGCTGTCCACTCAGAACCTCGTGCTGCCTTAACACAGTCTCACCGCAAATATCCATCAGCACGAGGGACAGCGTCCGCACCCCACTCTGCGTATCACACCGTAAACACATGCAAGATGGAAGCTGCGATTCCTGTACTCATTTCAGCTTCATCGGGTCCCAAACTAGACCGCATTTGCTGACCAATATGGAAAACGCAGTCTTTGAAAGTCTTTTGGGGGCGTCCGAGGACGAGGTCTATTTATCTTTACAGTTGCCTACTTTATATGATCAATATGTACATATTTCAATATCGGTTGTTTTAAAGTAGGCCTAATATCTGGTCAGAAAATAAGTGTTATGAACGTATAAACTGTGTATATATATATCAAATAACTTGTACTGTAAAAAAAAGAAATCTAACAAAAAAATGAAACTGTAGCCAAGCCTACTCCTCGCAAACGTTTACCACAATGCCACTTTATTTTCCCTTCACTGACCTGGCCAATCAGGGCTCAGTTTTTCTTCAACGGCTTCATTACAGCAGAGACCCTCCCCCAGGGAAGTTCGACGGGCGTCATTTCGATTCCCAAACTACTTCAGCGCAAACCACGCCCCGCAGTTGCGACGAACGTTCCGGGTCGATTTCATTGGTCAACACGATGAGAGCACTGATTGGTTACATTAGGCTGACCACAGCTCGCGATCAAAATGTCAAGATGCTCGCAAGCTGGATGTAAAGTGCGGAAGTTTCTCTCTCATCACCTGAGGAGAATGGATGCAAGCAGCAGCGTCAACGATAGGTAAAAAACATACCGGCGTAAACAAAAGTCACGTAACGCTTAAATATTCGTTTTTATTAGTCTTACTAAGGCTATACAAATAAAAGGTGAATTTCATTCATTATTTTAATTTTGCTGATCTCAGATTTTCAGGTAGATGTGACAGCGTGAATGAAAGTCACCGTCGACAATTGAAGGTTAGTGTGCTTTAGACAAAGATTATTAGGCGGCGTTATTGATAATTAATTAATTATTTGAGAAAACGTGTTGGATGGGTTATCACCATATGGTGCCTTTGACACTTCAAAAAAATCTCTCTCATACATTAACATTCCTTTTAATTTTTATCATAGGGAGTAGACATTTGACTTTTTGGTCAAGCTCAGGCATTTAATTGCACCCAATTTTCGCTGAATAAACCATGAGATATGTCCACCCTTTCATCTGACTAAAAGTATTTTCATTGGATTACTATAATAATTGCAGTTTCATGAAGATATTGTGTTCCTTTCCCAATCATATTAATTTATTACTATCAAATTATAAACAAGTTTTAGATTTTGTGTAAAATGTGTGCTTTTCTGAATAAACATACTGAATTTGCACCTTATTTTCTAAAGAAAAATGGAAAATACAAATATTCAGTTTCAGTTTAAATTTTTAAGTTTTGATGGTCCCATCTAAGTCTTAAACATATTATTGATATTTGATAATATGACGAAATTATGATTTAAAAAAACTGAGATAAAAGGGTGGACCAAAGCATGGCAGGGTGGACAGCTAGGACAGGGCAGGGAAACAGACAATGGCAAGACGTGATAAAAGGTGTTTGATAAACTGTTATTGTTATCAAAACTCATTGAACATACTTCAAAACATAAAATATAGCAATACATGTATAAAGTCAATAATTTCTTGAAAGAAAACTGAACTGATGTCCAAATAAAAATTGATATTTAACTTCTCAATCCAAATTTGTTATATTTTAACAAAAAAAAAAGATAGCATAATGGTGAATATCTTTGATTTTATTACAAAAAATAAAATGTATTGAATTTATTATGAGGCCCATGTATTTAGGTTTTTATAATCACAAAAGCTTACTCATTAATAAGGAAATCAAAATAGTTTATATTGAGGACACAATAGGCACCCTATATTGATATTGACCCGGATAGTATATTTAAAAACATAGTTATATAGGGGCTATGTTTGGCAGTCAACATATCAATGAATAGTCTATCACTGTGTTAACTATTTATTTTTCTATTCATAGAGTTGGTTACCTCCTGGGTATGAGTACCATGTCTGCTCTTTTGAGGAGAGGCCAACAGACTTGGTCTTGGACCACAGAGGTTTTGAGGCCTCTTTTCGAATGGCCATCACAGGGGTTGGGCAACTCAAAGATTGGGTACAGAAGCTTGCACATTCATCTGGAGTTACTTGGAGGGTTGCTGTGACCAAGCTGAGTAAGGCACAGCGTGTGCTTTTTAAGGTAAGGTCAGATCAGCTCGTCTCTCTCACTCTCTCACACACACACACACACCTGGAATGAGCTTGAAAAAATCTGATAAATAAACTCAAAATGTATATACTGCATATATACTTTTTTTAGGCTCATTACAGGTGTCAGCATAATATGGTGGTCAGGTCCCAAACCGCTAAGGACAGACGATTTTCCAAGAACACCTGCTGTGCAGCAAAGATGGTCTGCACCCTGGTGACGACTGTGGACAAGAGGGGAGGATTGAGCAGGTGGGTCAGCAATTCACATGTTGAGTTAAACCTCATTATCCCTTTTTTCTCTAACTCAGCTTAACAATTATGTGTGTGTGGTTGGTTTCAGGAGCAAAGACCCCCATGTTCCCACATATCCAGCTTCTGTGCGTGTGTACAATGTACACAACCACAACATCTCTGTGGCAGAAGCCCTGAGGCACAGGGATGTGGGGGCCAAAGCCATAGAGACCCTGACCCAGCTGTTTGAGATTGGACACAACCCTACATCTGCCCTACCTGTTCTGAAGAGTGACCTGTTGGTTGAGCATGGGGACAAATATGTCTATGTCTCAGCCAACCGTGCCCTCTGCCCAGACCTCCACTTCTGCTACAGGTATGTGAAAAATATGACTTTGAAAGACCCTAAAACTAACTAGCCATAACACCTAGTCAGATTATGGTTAATGTAGTATAACTGTATAAAGGTGGGCTAAAGGTTGGAAATAGATAAGGGCATGGTTTACAGTAGTTGTCCCCAACCCTGTTCCTGGAGATCTACCGTCCTGTAGGTTTTAATTTCAACCCTAATCTGGCACACCTGATTCTACTAATTAGCAGCTCAACAAGCTCTCGAGCTGTTGAATGAGGTGTGCTTTGTTAGGGTTGGAGTGAAAACCAACAGGACGGTAGATCTCCAGGAACAAGGTTGGGGACCACTGGTTTACAGTAATGATTAAAGGTACAGACACTTGATATAGCAAATTGTGGTCCACGTAATAGTAGTGGTTGCATTTAATGACTGTTACACAATCTAATGTGCAGACTGTATCAGAAGGTGAATAAGCAGGAGTTTGGAGAGCAGAGTGGGGCAGGGATGCTGGCAGCCTTAGAGGCAGATAGACACCTACAATTTGGCATGTAATAACACCTGCGCCAAACTGAAGATGTCCTCTGGAGGGACCCCTCTTGTGGCCATTTGTTCCCCGCTGATGAGGCAAACACATGGTCTGAAGCACAGTGGGGAACTGTGCTTCATTGATTCATCGGGTAACATGGACCGGGAGGACTGCAGGGTGTTCTTGCTGCTTACCCACACCTGTGCAGGTGGTCGTCCCCTCTGGATTGTGATGATGTCAAATGGTGGGTGTCAAATGCTTCATGATACCGACACTTTGACCAAAGCAATTGCTTCAACTGTGTCATTGCTTCGGAAAGCTTTGCTCTGCCCATCACTAGGGTCTACAGCTTACCACTGCTAATGGCACATTTCTGGTTGGATGGGCCTAAACCAGTTGTCTCCAGACATGCATGTGTATTCACTGTATCAACCCTTTTAAATGTAATGCTAGGAAGTGTATTTAAACACACACTTCAGTTCTTCAGAGATATTCTCAGCACAGGCAGCCCGTATGTTCTGAGTGTGTCTCTCCCTTGCGCATTGTAAATAAACCTTGATTCTCTTAAGAGAAGTCGTCAGTGTGTTCTTCATCGTCCTGCATTTGATTCCACGGAAGGGCAACAGAATCCTAACAATATGTGAACACAAAATCATCATTCTGCTGCCAGATATGCAGTAGATATGGATGGATCACTTTAAGGTTTATTTCTCCTGACTTATTTTTCCAACCCTTAAAGTGATCCATCCATACCTACTGCATATCTAGCAGCAGAGTGATTATTTCAGGCTCGTTTGACACCTCAGACCCTTGATGACTTATAGCCATTTAGCCAACCATGTGTTCCATACTATTCCCATGTAATTTACAGCTTAATCTAGTCCCATCCCCCAATTCCCATAGAGATCCATTCAAATTAAGTTAAAGTATCCCTTGTAAGTACCTGAAAATAAGATCTTTTGATGTTTTTGGGTCACAGACATCAGGAAGTCATGGCATGCCAAAGGATATGCAACCAAATATTAAATATGATAACTTTATTAAAGTTTGTTAATTTGTCCAATTACTTTTTGTCCCCTAAAATGGGGGGGGGGGGGGGGGGGCTATGTATATAAATGGCTACAATTACTACACGGTTCACCCGATACGGATGTAAAACCCTCAAATTAAAGCTGAAAGCCTGCAGTTTAACGTCAGTCACTTTTCTATTTCAAATCCAATGTTATGGAGTACAGAGCCAGAACAACTAAAATTGTGTCACCGTCCAAATACTTACGGACTGCACTGTATATTGTTATCAAAATCTAGTTTTGCATTTGAACAACCATCATCATTAGGTGCATCATCATTTGTTGTTTTCATTGCAGCCAAGGAAATACAACCATGGTTTCATTTCTCTAAAACACTAGACGCCCTGTTACACCCAGTGTATCACCAGTGGTTTACACAAAAATGCTTCTCAAGTTTTCTGTGTAAGCTACATTCATAACGTATGTTAGTTTTGTGTTTGCGATTTAAAACCTCCCATGGTGGTTTTGACAGGTGTGCTAGCTTTTTTTATACCTTAGAAAGTTACGAGATTATGTAGGTTAGCTATTGTAGCCCATTTTGTTCCGAAAAAAATTTATTTTATAAAGTCAGCAATTTGTAGCACCCACATATCAGACCAATTACTGGTAATATAATGCTTATTATTACTAACATAACCAAATGTGCTAGTGGAAGATAGATGGGGCCTATATGCTTATATTCATAAATATAAAGAACAAAATGAACCATCATTAAAAAAAACATATTTATTAAAAATATGAAAATAAAAACAATGCGGAAATAGAAATAGTGCCATACAAACAAATTTTAAAAAATTATAATTTCTCCCGCACTTGTATCTCTGGATCCCTGGTTTGACGATGATGAAGCTCTCAAAAATTCCAAAGTTTTAGAAAATAACGGAGCTTAATACAAATGAGTGTCTCTTCACACGGCCTGCGTTTTAAAAAGCGGTTCTGGTGGGTATAGCCACTCCAAGTGCGCTCCACTTGCGGGGCTCATCTGGTGTACAACGGGCGTCAATGGCTCCTCCTCCAAGACCATGCTCATCAACTTTAACTAAAAAAATAAGCATTTAATAAATTAGTGTCATTTTTTGCCCTAATTATTTCAGCTAACAGTATGAAATTGATTCCACATATCATGTCATGCAGTTCCATAGGGTGTGGGCAATTACCTTGAATTGTTTCACTTTTATATCGTTTTTGCTTTTTCCATTTACACAGCAGTAGCAGCACTCCAAAGACAAAGACTGTTGAGGCACACAAGACTGGAACCATCTACCTGTGAGACATATTACAAAGTGATAGTCACAGAACCATTTCAGAAAGCGTCTGGGTTTTTTGTTCATTAAATTTATATTCTAAATTTAGAATATATTTGGGTTGTACTTTAATGACTTAGAGAGAATATCTATTCAGATTCTTCAGAATTACCACTCCTTGTTTAATGCAAAACAACAGTGTTTGTCATACTCATATTTAGCTAAGATTTCACCTTGTAATTGCTGCAGATTACAATCACCTGATATACCAGCACTTCAGCAATTTCTTATTTGTCAGTGAAAAACATGCTACAAAACATGCACAGTGCTATACAGGAGGAATACTTCCATCATTTGGCCAATGTGCTCACAGCTGCCACTGCCACAGTAGGTGCATTTTACTTTTGTCCTTAACTTTAGACTAATATATTTAATTAATTGCAACACTTCCTCTTTCATTCTTATACAGTATTATAGGTTCACCTTGTAATCGTTGGGAGGAGCACATTCCTAGATCAATAGAATCACTAGTGGCTCTGCTGACAGGGTTATGGGCAGTACACGTGTATGTTGAACATGGAGGGAGGGGCTGTAACTGGAGGTATATCGTTTGGTTCTGGTGCACACAGCCATCATCACCACAGGGGGGCAGAGTTTCCCAGCTGTAAGTCACTTCACTCCCCTGACTGCTGAAGCAGCTCAGACTGACGTTATCCCCCAGGCTCTTAGTTGTGATGTTGGGTTTTGAGACGAGCTCTGCATGAGAAATAATATTGAACACAATGCAAACATTAAACATTCACTGAAAGGCTGACCATTTGACCTTGTCACATGCGATTGCAACTTTCTTAATTTGGTAATGCCAATTATAGTGTACCCCAAAAGCAGAAAATAATTTTGTGGAAGTATTAACAGTCTGGTTTGGCCAACTTTCAATGTCGACTCAAGCCGGGGCTGTGTCCGAATAAGCACACTTGCCTAATATTGAGTATGCAGGTTGAGTATACTTTTTTAAAAAGCTGTTAAGTACCCGACATTTCTGAAAATTGAGTGGTCTTAATCCCCGGATGATATACTTATTTCCAGGTTTTCGCTGATAATAGTATGGAGAATATTTTTTGCATACTGCATGTCACTAAACAGAACGCAATACACAGTATGCTTGTACACAGTACATAGGACGCATGAGATAGGGCTCTGATTCGGATACAGCCAGCGCACCAGCTATCAATACATAGCCTATATAATAAGTGCTACATATTTATGACACAAGAAAACTGCTAGCACAGAAAACGTGCTCTATTCATTGATATTTGTTATTCAGATAATTGCTTATTTTATTTTTCTGGCTGTCTTCTATGAAGTCATTATGTGTTCTGATTAGTGAGCAGTAAGCCTCTGAATAGTACCTTCCAGAACCATAATGAGGTATGGAATATACAGTATATTTGAAAATGTATAAAAAATTAATTACAGGTTTCACAAATCAGCCAAGGGTTGTGAATATATACCCATGCAATGTTCTCTCAGAAACCATTGGACTGAAGTCAATATGTCTTCTGGTTAGTGAGCAGCAAGCCTCTGAATAGCACCTTCCAGGCCCCTAATGAGGTATGGAATATACAGTATATTTGAAAATCTATTAAAATTTAATTACAGGTTTCACAAATCAGCCAACGTTGTGAATATATCTACATGGAGGGTTCTCTCTGAAACCATTGGACTGAAGTCATTATGTTTTCTGGTTAGTGAGCAGTAAGCCTCTGAATAGCACCTTCCAGGCCCATAATGAGGTATGGAATATACAGTATATTTGAAAATTTATTAAAAATTAATTACACGTTTCACAAATCAGCCAAGGTTGTGAATATATCTACATGGAGGGTTCTCTCTGAAACCATTGGACTGAAGTCATTATGTTTTCTGGTTAGTGAGCAGTAAGCCTCTGAATAGCACCTTCCAGGCCCATAATGAGGTATGGAATATACAGTATATTTGAAAATGTATTAAAAATGTATTACAGGTTTCACAAATCAGCCACGGTTGTCTATATATCTACATGGAGGGTTCTCTCTGAAACCATTGGATTGAAGTCATTATGTATTCTGGATAGTGAGCAGCAAGCCTCTGAATAGTACCTTCCAGAACCATTTTGGGGTATGTAATATACAGTATATTTGACTAGTTATTAAAAATTAACTACAGGATTCACAAATCAGCCAACAGTTGTGAATATATCCTCATGCAGTCTTCTCTCAGAAACCATTGGATTGAAGTCATTATGTGTTTTGGTTAGTGAGCAGCATGCCTCTGAATAGTACCTTCCAGGCCCATAATGAGGTATGGTATATACAGTATATTTGAAAAATTATTAAAAATGAATTACAGGTTTCACAAATCAGCCAAGGGTTGTGGATATATACCCATGCAGTGTTCTCTCAGAAACCATTGGATTGAAGTCATCATGTGTTCTGGTTAGTGAGAAGCAAGCCTCAGAATAGTACCTTCCAAGCCCATAATGAGGTATGTAATATAGAGTATATTTGACTTGTTATTAAAAATTAACTACAGGATTCACAAATCAGCCATGGGTTGTGAATATATCCCCATGCAGTGTTCTCTCAGAAACCATTGGATTGAAGTCATTGTTTTCTGGTTTGTGAACAGCAAGCCTCTGAATAGCACCTCAATTAATCCACCTCGTTTGAGTGGTAACGTTAGGCTAATAGGAGCCCCGGCTTTGCCGCACTGATGCAACTAACCTAAAGTTAAAAAAAGGGTTGTTTTCCTTTAAAATAGAGATTGTGAAATAATTCACAAATAGTGAAGTCATTACAGACACCTTTGTCATCCCGTTTTTGAGTTATTGCGTTGTGAATGAAAAATCGCTGGGCATTGTTGGTATTATTCGACGAGTTAAGGATGATGGTGAGATAGCATAACAGTTGTGAAAAAATTCACAAATCACCCTGAGCAAAATGCAACCGGTCTGAGCTGTCTTGGTTGCTGAATTATGAAATTATGAGGCTTTTTAAAATGAATGCACATAACGGCAATTGAAACGGAAGAGTTGAGTAAAAAAAACAAAAAAACATCCGTGATAAATTCACAAATCATGCTTTGCACAACGCAATTATGTTCTTAACGTTTTGTCTCAGGAAAAAAATGTATTAACCACCGAATATGAATATCGAACTTGAATTTCGAACTGCAAGCTATCTTTACCACGGTATTTTTATTGCATTATAGCACGTCGCAGTTCAATATAGCCTCGTTGATGCACATCTAATTCTATAACACTATATTCTCAGTCAAGCTGATCTCCTGGATAACGAAGCTATTTTCCCCCTGCTACGAGTAGGTTAACCCCAGTAAAATTCAGCATTAAGGGAGTTATAGACGTAGCATATTTTCTCAGGGGAAGTCTGCGTCTGTCAATACACTACCAAAATACGCTGATCTTTATGTGACTTATATATGTATTATATTAGCCTATATGTAACCTATAAAGCAACGCATAAGTGAGCGGTATTTAGTTTTTTATATTTAAGGACTGAGCAACCAATGATCATAGCTGAACATACCCCTTTCATGCCGACTTGAAATGTATAGGTCTACGACTTGAAATAAATAGGCCTACGCCTTGAAATAAATGCGAGTGGATATAAATAGGCTACCCATTGAAATAAATAAAAGAGACGTAAAATAATGAATATTTATTTTGACACACGCCAATAACAGCTTGTTTTGCCTGACCGTCCGAGAAAAAAATCCAAGCGTGATTTTGAGGTTATATGATTACAAAATAGGCATTTGAAGACTAAATAATCATTACCCAGCGAGCATTTTTGTGTTGAAAAGTCGGCGGAACTACAATGGTGGTGTCATCTGCATATACCCACTGAGCACAAACCTATAAACGTTAAAATGTTGGTGAAATATGGAATACCATCCAAGCTCTCATTTGGCCATTTTTGGCTAAAATCTACAATATAAATGTGCACATTTTATGTTATAATTTTCATATGTGATTCAGTTGTAAATTCAAAGACAAACAATATGGATTAATGTGGATGCATTTCTCAAAATGTCATTGCTTTGGCAAGCGAAATCCGGCTGACATGTAGATGCAATTTCACCGCATGAAGTGTATCACTTAAAATGTTTATAACATTTAGCCAATTTATTGCGACAAGGAGCTTGGGCAAACAACATGGCACAAGTTTCTATCCTAGACAGACAGAGTTTTTACCCAAAAATAATGTTGCACGAATTTCTGCTATGCGCATGTGTGTGGACTTGTACATGCGAGTTAAGAGCCTGTCCATGCTCGTTTGTGATATCATTCATAAAAGACTAAAACACACACGAAATCATGTGGCCTTGATGGCTCAGTGGAAAAGCCCTTGTCTTCAGATTCGAGGGTTGTGAGTTCGGTTCCTGCTTGCTGTGGTGTTTATTTTTTTAGTTGAAACGTGGTCCAGACAAGAACTCTTGAAAGAGGGATGTAGAAAAAAATTAACTTTGGAACCATTTCAAGAGGTCTTTTCACTAACTGCAATAGACGTTTATTTTAGGGCTTTTAGCCCTAAACTTTTTAGCCCTTAGCTTTTTTTTCACTCAGAGGTCAAGGTCCTCTAGTAACTCAACCAGGTAAATCGCATGTCATCAGCGATTCCAGATTTCCACAACATGGGTTCAAATCCAGCTCAAGATAAACCTCAAAGGCCATTCTTTCTTTCCCTCTGAATTTCTAGTCTCTCATTGATTACTGTCCAATAAAGCCAAAATGCCACAAAAAATATATTTAAATGGAACTACATATCATCATCTAATCAGCAGCAGAAGAACAGGCCTAAGATCTAATAATAGTTACATAATCAAGTTGTATGAATGTTCTGAGGACTTGAGAGGAACTCAACATTACGACATCCAAGTAACACATTGCAACTTTTGTGACTTTTATGGGATATTCCTGGAATGTCCTTTTGTTATCTTGGCGTTACATTCCCCTATATATACACCCCAGAATATTCCCAAAATAACGTTTTGTAATGACGTGGCAAGAATGTATGGGGAATGTTACCAATGTACTCCAGTCTCACAGTAAGGGAACGTTAAATTCAAATGTTAGATGAACCCAAAGGGAATGTTTCTACTAACATTCCAAGAACATTCCCTTAATGTTACATATAGGGCCCTATCTTACACCCGGCGCAAAGCGGCGCTAACCCAAACGCAAGTGTCTTTGCTATCTTACACTCGGCGGTTGGTTCATTATAACGCCTAACGCTCACGCTGTTTAACTAGCATGTACTCTTGCGCCGTTTGGGCGTGTTGGTCTTAAGATGAGGAGTGGCCGGGATTCTTTTTGGCGTATTGCTATCTTGAGCCAGCAGAAAGCGCTTGCGCTAGAACCACCACTAACCTGGTCTAAAGTCATGTCGCAGTTGTATACATGTTATTTTAACGGCGCATATAAGTGCGTCTACAAAGGCGTGTGCACAATGCGCGTACCCTCCTGTCTGTTACACACAGGGGCGCGCACAAGCATGATTAAAATATCAAGATTACAATGTGAAATAGTATTATTGTGTAGCCTATATCAAAAAATACATAATAATAAAAGGGTCCATAGCCTACCTTTCCCTCAGCGAAGGGGAATGCCATGCACATTAAATTGCTTTCAGCCAACTCCATCAACATCCAGGTGATGTGCGATGGTACGGGACAATGGCTATCCATTAAAAAGCAGCTGATGACACCTATATCAAGCCTAATGCGCGAATTGTCATTTACACCTAATGCGTGAATTGTCATTCAATGGAAAACTCGCGCACGGCAATAGACGGACATTTAAGTTCTGAAAATGCGCTTCAGATGTCATTACAATACAGCTCTGTTTATATATGAATACAGCCTGTAAGTAAATAGAATGGTTTGTGACTGAAAAAAGTTCAAAACCTTGTCCAGTGAATATTGCATTTATTGTTTTTCAAATAGCCTAGGCTACAGCGGATTTTTCGATAGCCTATGGTTAAAAAACTGAGATAAATGTTGTTAGTTTGTTAACTAAATTGTAACCTTAGCTATATTCTTCATATTTTTTAAATTACAGTGACCAGGTTTCCATACTCTCACCGTATAAAACCCAGCTGATTTCACCCGTTATTCCATAACTGAACAAAACGATTTTAAAGAGAACTAAGCGTCTAATTAGAAACTAAAACAAATTTGCAGCACGTTACATAATTAATTCACAATTAATTTTAATGCCATTCTCTGCATGTGCGCTGCATGTTCTCTGTTTCCCCTGCTGTAAGTCGCACGTTTCACGGTCTTCCTGGGAAAGTGGATTGTTTTAAAGGATTACGCTACGAGTAAAACAGGTTGGTCACATTTCCATAAACAGGACATTATTAAACAAGGGGAAATATGCGTGAATATATGGGTTGCGATTCATGTTGTATTGTAGCCTATGT